>CM060447.1:163632240-164220565 GCA_030545235.1 Helianthus tuberosus
CTTGTTACCAAACTTCCACGCACAAAGAAGGGTCATGATGCCATCTGGGTAGTCGTTGATCGTCTTACAAAGTCAGCACATTTCTTGCCAATCCGTGAGGATTTTCCTGCTGACAGACTTGCACAAATCTATGTGGATGAAATTGTAGCTCGACATGGTGTTCCGTTGAACATCATTTCTGACAGAGATGCTCGTTTCACTTCTCACTTTTGGAGAACCATGCAATCTGCTATGGGGACCCAACTTAATCTGAGCACAGCTTATCATCCGCAAATGGATGGTCAATCTGAGAGAACAATCCAGACTCTGGAGGATATGCTAAGAGCTTGTGTGATCGATTTTGGTGGTAGCTGGGATTCACATCTTAAATTGATTGAATTCTCCTACAACAACAGTTATCACACCAGCATCAAAATGGCTCCTTTTGAGGCTCTCTATGGTCGAAAATGTCGTTCACCAGTCTGCTGGAATGAGATTGGCGAGGCTCAACTTACTGGACCTGCCCTCATTTTAGAGACAACTGACAAGGTCAAGAAAGTTCGTGATAACCTTCAGGCAGCTCAGAGCCGTCAGAAGATTTACGCGGATCCAAAACGCAAACCCTTGGAATTTCAAGTCGGTGATCGAGTATTACTTAAGGTCTCACCTTGGAAAGGTGTGATCAGATTTGGAAAGAAAGGAAAACTTGCACCTAGGTACGTTGGACCATTCAAGATCGTCGAAAGAATCGGAAAGGTAGCCTACAGACTTGAGTTACCTCCTGAACTGGGAAATGTTCATCCAACTTTTCACGTGTCCAATCTTAAGAAGTGTACAGCTGATGAGAATTTCTCCATACCGCTTGACGAAATTCGTGTTGGCACAACACTGAAATTTGTTGAGAAACCAGTGGAAATCATGGAACGTGAAGTCAAGTGGCTTAAACGCAAGCGCATTCCTTTGGTCAAAGTTCGCTGGGAAGCTAAACGTGGACCCGAGTTTACTTGGGAACGCGAAGATCAAATGAAAGCGAAATATCCGCATCTTTTTCCACGAGTTTCCTCTAAATAAATTTCGGGACGAAATTTCCACAAGTAGGGGAGACTGTAACAACTGTGCTTGTAATCACTATGAACAGTTCTGTTATCAATAAAACAATGTTATTTGATCCCAATGTTTGTTTTGTTATGTTTTACATTTTTCATGTTTTGACTTTTATCCAATTCAAACTCTATATCAATTTCTGGAGAGTTATACGCAAACTGGTGCGAAAACGTACTCAGTTTAAAACGCGACAAATACTCCGGAACATCAACATATACTTAACATACCTTAAATAACCCTTACATAACTTAGAAATAAGTTTTTAAAGGCTTTGGTATGGCAAAAACAAGTAAATTCGCTTACAGGGTCTAAAATTGACAAACTACGAAAGTATGCCAATCTGAACTGTAACGAACATTCCGGAACATAACCATAAGTTAAACACACCTTAAATATCCTTTACATAGCTTAGAAATAGGCTTTGAGGGGTTTGGTGTGCTAAAATAAACTTTTGGGTCATTCAGGGACTAAAAGTGTCAAAAAGTGCACAAGTTTGCATTTTCGCGCATAACTTACGTTCTGAATACATCCGGACATCCAAAAATTTATGTAAGCATGACTATATTATATTTTAGTGTTCGCCATAAGAAAAATCCATTCGTCGCGTCATTTGGATCATTTTTCGCGCTTGTGCGCATTCCGTCGTAATTAAGCGAACATCGCGTTCGTACGACTAAACGAACTGACATCAGACATATTTTTGAACATGTTTCATGTCCACAATGTTTAGGCAACATTTTAGGGCCTTAAAGTTGGCTTTACGGGCCTTAGAAGTGTCGGAAATGGCTTAAATACGCAACAGGGACCAAAACTGCCATTTTTGAAAGTATGTGCAGATCAGACAGGCCCAGGCGGCCCGCCTGAGTTTTGGTAGATCCTGATGCGGGCCGCATTGTCCCTTCAGAACGCCCAAAGGTCAAGTTTCAGATGTTTAATGCGTTTTAACCCCTTCCAAAGGCCAAATGACACTTGTCAAACTCCTATGGTGTCCATTTTTAGCCACCACAACTTTGTGACAAGTGTACGGCTCGGATCGTGGCACGATATTCAAGAAACGATCCTAACGGCTCTACTTTTCCTATAAATACCCACCCCCCATTGCTTCAAAACCCACAAATCTGATCATTTGGGCTCTAAGTTGGAACCTTCGTTTCATACCTGAGTTACTTGGATCGGGATTAGCATTCGGGGACCCCGAGTAAGTATTATTTCGTTCTTTTATTGCTTTTCGAGTCCGAAAGTCAAACTTTGTTTGACTTTCTGCATTGACCAGTTTATGGTCGATGCGAAGTTCGTTTGAACTTCATAACGTGAGCGTGATCACGATGGTTATAGTCCCTAGTGACTATACCTACTGATTACCACGTTATCTAGGCTCAGTGACGAGTCGTAGTTTCGGTCAGAATACGTATTCTTGCGTATTTTGTAACCAAACTACTTATGGGTATCAAAACCGTTTTTTTTTATACCAAACCTGTTTTCTAAACTTAGTTAAGCATGTTTTAACATGCTTAGCTCGTCACTTTTAGTTTAGTGCTTAGATAGGGTCGTAAGGTAAGCGATCTAAACAATCGCTTATACTTTCGAACCCGACCCGTTTGGTCGATCATTAGGATCCGACCAAGCCCATTAGGTAACCATAGTATATAGGGAATAACCTTACGAGGTTATACCTTATGGTCGCTTCGTTTAAGTAGTTGTATGATAGGTAGTTTATATGCCTTAGGTAAATTACCAAAATACCCCTTTGATGCCAAAACTCATTTTAAACATATGTAACATAACTTTTGACATCTAAACTGATTTGACAACCATATTAGACATGTTAAGGCATATATTACTTGTCATAGGACTAGTTAGGCGGTCCGAACGCGTTTCACGCGAACGACGCGTTAAAATAGCATAAGCTACCTAAACGGGTCGTAATGGGTCACAAGCACTTAGGTTAGGTTTCATTTAGTATGTAGGCTTTGTTAAACCAAATGACACGAGTCTCTATACTCGTATGGTTTACGAGCCCTCATCCTATCCGATCTTCCGATTCAGGTCCGGTTTATTAATGTAGTTACCTATATTAGGTGCCGTTTGATATTCCGTGATCTCTAGCATTGCTTGGTGGTTATCTTAGGACTTCTGAGCAATCTCATGTGAGTACATAGACCCCTCTTTTACTGTTTTCCAAACGTTTTGGGGTGGAACACATGTGCCTACTTGTTACTTTCATGCTTTCCTGTTTTCGCATCATACACTTCTATGTTCGTTAGTACATTATAGTACATGATTTTATGACACTTCATGCTAGGTGTGCCCAATTTTGTGCATTACTTAGTACATTGTTTTACATGACATTTCATGCTAGGTGTGCCCATTTTGTGCATTACTTAGTACATCGTTTTACATGACATTTCACGCTATGTATGTTCATTTGATTACATACTTAGTGCATTGTTTTCACATGCTTACAATTCTGGTATGACATTTGGTTTGTTTACATGGGACAATACATTCATTAACATTAGCTACGCCGTTCGTTAGTAGGTAGTGGTACCATAGGAGTTGACAACTCCCGTTCCGGACATCCCAGGGAAAGGGGACAGAAAGGAATGACCGAATTCGATGATATAAGACAGATAGACCTTTAATTTGTTTAAAGGGTTTATCACCACAGTCACAAGGCTTGGATGTATGCATTTTTACAATACCGCATAGATGTTCATATTAAATAGTTGCATGCATTTACACAAAACATAGCTTTGATTTGAACCAAGTTTTACTTCAATGCTTTGTTTTTGTGCATATGGTTTAGTTGAGACATTTCACTTGCCATACATGACATTTTGACATAGACATTTGACATGGATATTTGACATAGACATCCGACATGGACATTTGACATAGACATTTTGACATGATTTACATCTTGACATAAACACTTTGACATATTATTCAATACATTTGACAGTTGGTTTAAACATAGACTTCTTACATTGGTTGGTTTGATTTGATTAAGTGATTAAGTAACGATGCGTGTGTAATATGATACAAGCATGGTGGATACGCCGCTGGTACTTCCTATATATAAGTGTTTGTATGGTATTACATGTCGTAACGTTATTTGAATCATTTCAATATTTAGACATAGAACATTTTAGATAAATAACATATTTTTCACAAGACATTGATTTACAAACAACTTATCTTATACAAACACATTTTTACATGGTCATTTATTTAACCTGACATTTACTTATACATATCATCTGATCTTATTGTTTTCAAATGATTTACAAGACAAAGCAAATTACAAGGTTCATGACTAAACATTTTCTTAAACATAAGTCATGAATCCTATTTTTACAAACCTATGTATCTCACAGGCATTTTTATGCTGACGTACCTATTTTCACATGTGTTTTCAGGAGCTTTTCCGTAGGATGTTGATCATGATACTAGGGCGGACCTGTGCCTTAGAGACTTTAAAAGAAGATAGACTATGTTTAATTATGTTCTGAACTCCTTAATTCCTGTTTAAGACAATGTAACACTCTTGTTTAATAAATAAATAAAACTTTGTATGCCATGGTTATGAGACAATTAATTCTGTTACAACACTCCCCGACGTTTCCGCCACGTTTTGTATGTTACACGTGGTCGGGGTGTGACAATAGACACATTGTATAACATTTAACTCTTGTTTTGTTATCACAACAAAACTGCTATGTCATCGTCATACCTACGTGCTTAACTTCGTAGCTAACATCGCTCTACATTTCTATATTCTTTTGTACCATACATATCCTTGCGTTACTTGCACATTCGGATATTTTCATTCCTATCATTCTTTTGTTTATTTGCTTTACATTTACTTATATGACTTGTTTGACGCATACATGGTCAAGCTACTGACTTCTTCTTATTTATACTAGTTTCGTCTTTTATATCTTAAATATGTTTCGCGAATTCGAACACATTACTCATACCTTTCGTACCTTCTTTGTTTTGAATCCGTCTCATGGATTCAAGCATTGCATTCATACTTTAACTTCTTTCATGTTTCGAATCCGTCTTGCGGATTCTAACATAGCATTTCGTGTTTCGAATCCGTCTCGCGGATTCTAACATAGCATTTCGTGTTTCGAATCCGTCTCGCGGATTCTAACATAGCATTTCGTGTTTCGAATCCGTCTCGCGGATTCTAACATAGCATTTCGTGTTTCGAATCCGTCTCGCGGATTCTAACATAGCATTTCGTACTCTCATTCTTGAGAGTCTTACATTTCTCTTCACCCTCACGTCCACCTACTACTTAATTCTAACGGACACACCTGTAACAATTATCACGGGCTCACGAAAGTCATGCGTTTCTTGTGTACTGGCCAGGTACACAATCCACACACTAGTTTCGTGTCTTCGTGTAATTGTCACCTTATGTCCGAAGAATTAGGTTTCGGCACGTGTAACATTTCCAAAACTTCATTACCATTCTTATCATTATTTTTCATTTAAAATTTTCCTTTCATTGTTAGGTTTTACCATCACATGTACTTACATATATTAAATATATGTACTTGGGTCAATATGTCAAATTACATACCTTGGTGTCGGTGCTAGACCGCATCCACAAATCATTCTTTCCAAGCAACCATGCTTACCTTACACATAACATATAGTTAGTTATCTTCCAATACATACTTAAGCACATACTTACCTTTGCTTCTACCTTTAGATCTTGGTCGAGTCTTGGATTGTACGGGTTTCTTGTCATAAGAGAACACAGGTTCGAGTTCAAGTACCTATCCTCTTGTACTTGATTCTCTCAAACCAGGGCTCTGATACCAACTTGTTAGACCCTAACACGTATTTGACAAAAGTCGCAGCGGAAATTCGTGCCATAAAATTTCTTTCTTTATAAATACCCCAACTTATTTACTAATTAAAAACATAGCTTATGTTTTCTATATATTACATTCAATGTCCCCGCACAATCTCTCCAGTGACTCGATCTTCGACCTCTATTCCTTGTGATAGTCGCCCGTGATCCGCACAACCTGCACTCACCACACACATTCAAGACATTAGCACACATTATATAACCAAGATCATTCGCGTACACTTCACATTTAGATCTTTAAGAAACTTTAAGCATCTCATCTGCGTATCCATTTCCTGGTGAGGCTTCAATAACGTACCTGCATTACTTTTCATTCTCAAGGTACACCATTAATAAAGTTAACCCTCGACATGTCTAAATCATGCATACATACTTACATACATTCATACATACATACACCTCTACATACGTACATATCTTTCCTACAACTTACATGCGTGCATACACTCATACATGCTTTATACAATCCTGCATACATACTTACATACATACGTACATACATACATATTTGCATAGGTGCATACCTTTCCTACATCTTTACATACATACATGCCATCATACGTATTTTCATATATACATAAATACGCATCTACATACACGTAACACATCTTGCATACCTCTCACATACTCATACGATATTTACATGGGACTTAAACTTTGATTTATAGCCCATAAATATCTAAGGATTGATGCGTGGTTAAAAACCGGTGCTCGTAATCATATAACGTTATGTTTTTATATGAGTCTTAGATCTTGAATGACCTACTTTTAATTAGATTTGCGTTTATGCAGGTTTGACAAAGTTAAGGAGCTTTTCGGGAGCTTTACATGCCACCGGGTCGAAAACCGGAGCACCAGGACACGTTACGGGTCAACCGGAAACACCAGACGCGAAAAATAAAAGCTCACAAACAAGAGCCCGTCGCCGACGGGCTCCAAGCCGTCGGCGACGGGTTGTAAATATGCCCGTCGGGCCATTTAACCCGTAACCAGTGTGTTAACCCGTCGGAAGAAAACGACCAAACCAGTGCCCGTCGGCGACGGGGGGTATACTCGTCGGCGACGCCCTCCCTAAAACACATTTTCCTGCAGATCCGTTTCGTCGTCCGTACGCACTAAAACGCGCATAACTTTCGAACCGTTTACCCGTTTAACCTCCCGTTTCTTCCTACATGCTTGTAAATTCACATTCTATCATATAAACTTATAATCCCACCTCCGCATCAAGGAAATTCTTAACTTACATGCATTCGGCTTATTATCATATTCTAGTTATTTGACCCGTACGTGCATTTATCAACATAATCTATTTATTTGACCTCAAACTCATATGAACTTAATAATTTCATTGACGCCTATCATAAAAGATTAAATTCTCGGATGCCTAGCATCCTCTTAACCCATTTTCGCTTAAAAGCTCATATTTGACCCGTTATGGGTATTTGTGCATTAAATGGTCTATGACATAACAAAACCATACTCTTCGCTTTTACACATGACCAACACATTACTCTAATCGGTTCACTTGTTTCCAATAGACATTCAAGGTCGTTTGCCCGATATACCTATCAAGGGCGTTTTTGTCAATTTCGCTCTATCCTTAACAACAAAGGAATTCTTTACATAAGTAACGAATCCTTCTACTTAGCTAAAATTCTTAATCACACATACATTACTCGGATAAAAGCTAAGATCCGTTTAATACTCATCGACATCATACAATTCATTCCTAATTTACCTCAATTATCATATTTAATTAAGTTGCATATAACTTTACATAAACAACTAAAAGTGATTACGGAATCACTTACCTTGTGCATCCGCGTTCGTAACATCTTCCTTGCCTCATCTTGACCCGTTAGCCTTCCATGCTTGGTCCGTGCTAGTGTGGTTCCTATTCTTTCATGCCGTCATGCCATGATTATGTTAGTATTCATGCTTATTCATATTAACACATATTTTCCAACTTTTATCTATTTGACTTTCACTAACACGCATATGACATGACTCGTCAATCACATAGTTCAATATCTTCGAGATCTAAATTCGTTATCACACGTAACACATAATTGGTCTAACACGTATTCCATGATCTCTCGATTCTTATATTTGTGTCAAAATACCTAACCATGTTATAAATTCTCGGTTGACTTTCAGAAAGTCAACCTTTTAGCATATAACTCCCAACTTATGAACACGCATTCATGTTGATATAGTGGACCATATTAATGACATGATATTCATTTCATACATAATGTTGTATGACACAAACAACTACATGATCGCCTATTCACATACACAATATACACATACTTATGCTTTCATGATTCTACATTTGACAATCACATAGCTAAGTTAGACAACTTAACGTAATTCATAACATCACCCTTTACTAGTATGGTCATATGTTATACATTTAATATACATTCACTTCTTAATCGCAATTAAGTGATTAATAGAAACACATGGCGAGCATCGCCCATTCAAGCATAATGTACAAGCCTCTAATGCATAATCTTGACAACACCTACATTCAACCCGAATTCTTGTACTAGTTCCATCTAAAGCACACTCTTTAAGTTAGTATACCACTAATTACATCATTATCATACATCATTCATATATGTCAAGCCACTTCCTAAAATCTCACATCTTAACTTCACTTAGACATTTTATCATACACTTGGTGTGCATACTACTTCCTAAGCATAAAGTACAAGCATTCTTTGCATCTTCTTACTAGTTCATATCAAGATCATCGAATTCCCACTAACCTCACATAACTTTCATCCTAAATCAAGGTCATTAACAATAACCCACAATATTCAACTTCATATACATCAAAACCATACTTGATTTAACACATGCAACATCATCATCTTCATAACATTACTACTAGAAATGGGTTTCACCATTAAACATCAAATTAACCTAAACCATGCATAATCCATGTTATATATGATGATTCTAACACATATCCATTATCAATTTCATACAATTTCGCAATTTACATCATAACCCACTTCGTGAAAGATCACCAATCTAACTTTTAAAACATACCTTAGGATCCCATTGAGAAGGTGATCGTTAATTCGTACTCGGTTATGGATTTAGACTTCATTTACCCTTCCAATTTGAGGATTTTTGTGAAACTAGGGTTTGAACCTTGTTTCTTCTTCCTGGATGTCGACACACACACACATACTATGTGTGTGTGTGGTGTTTTAAGTTTATTTTATAAAAATCATGTTTCCCCACTTAACGGTTTTGGTCCCTCAAGTTTCATTTTAATTATATAAGAGACTAAAACTCACTTCTTTATATTAACCGGGTTCTAATTTACCAAACCCGTTTTTGGGGTGTTACACTAAACACATGTGGAATCTGTTGTCTAACAAGGATTCTATGTGGGTTAACTGGGTTAGGACCTATAAGTTGTTTGGTAGAAGTTTTTGGGATATTGGAGAGACTAGGTCGGATTCTTGGAGTTGGGGGCAGCTACTGCAAAGTAGGAGTAAGGTTAGGGAGAATTTTGTAGTTAATGTGGGTAATGGGGTTAATACCTTTGCATGGCATGATTTGTGGCATGAGAAAGGAGTTTTCGGAATGTTAATTGATAGGAGAGATATCCATGATGCTGGTTTTGATCATAAAACTAAGTTGTTTGAAGTTTGTAATGCTGATGGCTGGCAGGTCCCTGAGTCATGGTATAGTAAATACCCATGGTTGGTTCAGTCCAAAATTGGTGATTTTCTTTGCAATAAGAAGGATACTGTTAGATGGAAGGGTAAAGATGGAAAACTGGTTGAATGTTCTGTTAAGCAGGTGTATAACAGTTTTTGGTTTGGGGGCGAAGAAGTAAAATGGAGTAATTTTGTTTGGTTCAGCCAATGCATTCCCAAACATGCTTTTATTGTTTGGCTTGCATTTAAATTTAAGCTGCTTACTCAGGATAGATTGTTGAAGTGGGGATGGGAGGGAGACTTAAAATGTGTTTTTTGTAAAAGATGCCCTGACAGTCATGATCATTTGTTTTTCAGTTGTGATTATTCTAAGGATGTTTGGAAGAAAGTCAGGGTTCAGTCAAGAATGTTGGATGCTCCATGTCTGTGGCAGGATTTGGTTGGTTATGTAAAACAAAGGGGGAAGGGGAAATCTATTTGGGAGGTTATTCAAAGACTAGTGGTTGCTGCAGCCGTGTATTTCATATGGCAAGAGAGAAACGGGAGGTTATTTAGGAACACTAGAAGATCACCTTAGCAATTATTTGATCAAATTTGTGTGGAAGTTAGATTGAGGTTAATGGGTTTAAAGTTAAAATGCAATAGTAAGGTGATGGAGGTTGCTGAAGTGTGGGGTTTTAAAGTGGTGGAGAAAGGAGTTGGTGATGGGTAGTTTAGTTGTTATGGATTGGATTCGGAAAGGTTGGGTGGGGAGGAAATTGTTGTATGGATTTGGCAGCTTTGGTTCTGGGGCTGGGGTTTTTTTGGGACTTGCAGGAATAAGGGGACTTTATAATACGTGGGTAGTAATCTGGCCGTTTAGGCTTCCTTGTTCTTTCTTATTTCTGCTTCTTTGTTTGTGTAGTGTTTGGTGTGAGTGGGTTCCCATTGTTCTTTTTCCTATTTGTTTGGTTTTAATGTTTAAGGGTTGTGTTGTGGGTGTGTGTATTCTCTTAAGTCTGCTGCTCTTTCTGAGTGCAGAGTTAAGTCAGCTGATGTTTTGGGTGTTAGGATTGTTTAGACTGGAGGTTAGTCTATGCCTGGGAGGTATAAGGTGGGATCAAATCTTTGTGAATAGGAAAATATTCTCATTTTCTTTTTTTGTTTCTAGCGCCATGCAAAGATTTGAAAACCTTTTTGTCGGAAAGAAACTTGAGTGTGTGGTGTTTAGTAGATCCTGCTGGATCAGAGGGAAGGGGGGTGTCCTTTGGGAATCAGGTGAAATAAGGAGACCAAATGACTTGTGGGTAGTCATCCTACTTAATGTCTGGCCTTTTAGGTTTGCTGTTGTTTTTCATTCTGATTTGATTTTTTATTTTTTAGGAAAATTAAACCTTTCTTATTTTTTGGTGGCTAGTCTATTCGGTACATTGACCATTCGAGCCACTTCAGCGTCTATTGTTGGGTGTTTAGGATTTGTGCTATGGGGATGCACCTGCATGGGAGACATAAGGAAGGAGATTGCCATTGTTGATAGGTCATATATATCCTTCTTTTTTCTGTTCTTTTGGCAGTTTGTAGTTCTTTTGGCAGTTTGTAGTTCATGGCAATCAAACCCGGACTTTTTGGTGTTATGGTTTCCTTTCTTGGCCGTTTCTTGTTTTGCTTTTGAGTCTTTTGTTGTGGGGTCTTTTGGGGGTTGTTTGTGGTAGGAAGCAGGTTTTCAGAGGAAGGGTGAGCATTAAAGAGGCTGGAAATGGAGGTGGGTATGAATGGTTAGATTGGAATTGGGGCTATGGAATTATGATATTGAGTGGATTGGTGGTTGGAGGAGGGGTGGGCTGGGTTAAGGTGATAAGTGTGGGTAGTGTAAAGGCTTTAGTGGTTGAGGTTGGGGTGAATATGTTGTGGATTAGGGGATTTGGAAAATGGTTTCTGTATTATTGTTGATGCAGGCTGATCATGTGAGAGCCTGGGTTTGGAAGTGTTTGCTGAAGAAGGGAATGATTCTTAGAAGATGGAAATGCAATATGGAAATTGAAGATTGTGGAGTTTATGGTGATAGAGTTGTCTTTTGGTTAAGTGGTAGGAAGAGTGTTGGTTGCAGTTTGGATTGGTTCGAACAATTATTCGTGGGTATGGTTTGGGTTAGGGATTTGGGTGCTAAGGGATTACATTGGTTAGAGGGTATGCAGTGGGTTATGGCAAGTTTGCTGCTAGGATAGTTTGATCGTTGGTCTGCTTGGAATTAATAGGGGTTTGGGTGCTGATGTTAAGGGATTGGATGGGTAGAGGTAGTTTTGTGTATCGTAGGGAATTTGTTTGGTTTATTTAGGTGATATATAGTGGGCTGTTGTAATGGTTTTGATTGATTGGAGGGTAGGTTGTGGGATGAGTAGGTTACTTTCTGGATCTGTATGAATAAGGATATAGTAGTAGAGTTATTGTTGGGCTTAGTTTGAAATAGAGTTATTGGGATGTTGGTGATTCTTTATGTTTGGGTTGTGCATTCTTTAGTGGATTGATGGGCTGGGCTAATTTGTCATGGAGATTTTTTGATGTTTGGTATGGAGTTTGGGGCATGGTGATTTGGGATCGGCTAGTCCGTGTGAAGCTGGATATTAAGGATGCTGTTTTGAAGTCTGTGGTTTTGAAGAATTTATGTTGGTTTTGGTTTTATAGTTTTTTTGACTTGGTATAGTTTTGATGTTTTTTTTTTTTTTTGAGTTGAATTCTGTATTAGGGTTGATGTTTTTGTTTTGGTGATTGTATAGTTTGGGTAAGGGACCGTGGTTTCGGTTTTTTGTGAGGTCCTTTGTCTTTGGTTGTAAATATTTTTTATTTTAGTAATAAAATTTACCGGAGGTGTTGTCCTCCTTAACCAAAAAAAAATAACCATGTTAATTTTTTCAGTTAAATCAAGTCATATGAGGGTATTGTGGTCATTTCACGCTTTATTTAAATGTTTTTTAATATACAAAACCAAAAATCAACATACACATATATGTATATACTGCAGCTTATCCATCCTCTTTAAAGTTTAAACTCTTCCCCTCTCTCTCTAAATAAAACAATCTGCCTAAGTCCACCATCTCTAAGTTACCCTAACCCCTGGGTCCACATATTGAACATGATTCAATCAATGTTTGTAAAAATTACCATAGGGCTTTTGATCATGGAGTGTAAACGAGTAAAAGGCAGAATAGAAATGTGACACCCCAACCGATGGCGGAATCATCGAGGCGCGGCACTTAGCGAAACAAATTGTCCATGAGTATCCATAACAACTATTTATTACCAGATAATTTAAACGTCACGTCCCACACCATACATATCTAAAATAAACTGTTATTACAAATAATTGTCTCATAACCAAATATTGTTCCGACAACTCAGATTTCATTGAATTGTTTGTTTCTAAGACTCCATCCTAACTTGATTCCCACATAGCAGCACATCCTATGCATTCAAACACCTGTCACATACGTTAAAATAAAGGTCAATACACATAGTGTAAAGGTGAGCATACAAGTTTACTAGATATAATAGAGTTCGAAAGCGTTTACGCATAACAAGCATGAGACATGTATAAAGTGAAAGCTAGTAGGTTATCGACAGAGAAATATGCACAGACGTGACTGCGAGTTGTAAAATGCGCAAAACATATCCCCACTGGAATACGTGAAGTAAAGCCCTTAATAACCCCTGTCCACGACAGATGCTGAGTCCAAACTATAGTACTATCATTGCTAAGGTGTCAGGCAACAATCACTGTGTTAACATAACATACAAGCATTCATTGAATAACACGTAGCATGCAATAGCAGTTAGCGTATAAATAGTGTTTGCGTTGTGTGTCGATTGTGATTTAGCATAAGTAACGTTTGTAACACCCAAAAGTGCATAAAGCAAAAAGGGATCGAGTATACTCACAGATTGTGTTTAACAAGTAAACACTCTCTTGGATTGAAGGGAGCGCTGGAAGAGATTAACCTGAACAGTTAACGATTGCATAAACGTTAAGCGACGCGTAAAAACGGTGCAAGGGTGATAAGTGTCGGATGGTAATCCGATCGGATGGCAATCCGATTGGATGGCCATTCGATTGGATTAACACCTCGTTTGGTGAGGATGTGTTTGTGTATGATGGTTTGCCTTTTGAAGTTTTCGTTGTAGCATTTTAAAAACAGAGAAGTATCTCTAGCCTTCAGGTCGATCGATCGAACGGCGGTTCGATCGGGTGACGATCCGTTCGGCGAGGTATTTTTCAGAGAATAAGTTCACAGCAGTGTTGTCACTCGATCGGATGGTCTACCGATCGGGTGGCAATTCGTTAGAATTGACTACGCATTGAACATGTAGAAAATTGTTTAAGTGATTAAGTCCCAAACGTCACATGGTCGGATAGTCGTTCGATCGGATGGCAATCCGATCGGACGGCAATCCGTTCGACGTTCAGATCTTCAAAAGTTGAATCAAAAGTTTAAGTGTGGAACCAAGTGTAAGCCGATCGGATGGCAATCCAATCAGACGGCAATCTTTCCCAACGACCTGATCGTCTTTGACACTTGATTTTTTTGATAGTTTCGCAGTTTTGATCGAGACGGTGTGATAACGCTTTAAACAACAAAACCTCAACAAGACTCAAGTGATCCGATCGAACAGGAATCAACCTAGTCCGACCAGTTAACTGTTCGAGACGGTGGTTCATTTTTAACCCGAAATCGATTGTCTCTTGGATAAAATTTAGATCATGAACCAATACATCACTAAGAAAGAGTAGAAGATCAGGACTAGCTCCGATTCTAGCGGTTTTGAGTGCATTGAGTGTAACAGAGTTGAAAGAAGGTTAGAAAACCATCTCTCAATCCTTTTCACCATGAATACGTTCAGATCTATGCAAGATCTTTGTTCATTCATGTGGAAATCGTCCAAATCTAATTTGTTCCTTGTGGATTGAAGCCAAAACATGAAGTTCATAAGAACTCCATGATGGCATCACCCTAGAATACCTCAAATCCACTGATTTCACGGCTAAAAGTTAAGATTCAAAAGAGAGAATGATGAAGAAGTGTGTGTAGATCATAGAAGTACAAGATTTACGTTGAAAACTTACAAGAATCGCGAGAAATCGAGAGAAAGGAGGCTGGAGTGCGGCTGGGTCGAGTAGAGAGCTGTCACATCAAGTGATGTGACAAGTGAGGGTATTTATAGGGTTTCCCAAAAAGGAAAGTGCAAGGGATGGAGTGGGTCACCGATCGGAAGACAGTCCGATCGGATGGCAACCCGATCGGATGGCAATCCGATCGGTTGGCCATCCGAACGAGCGGTCACTCGATCGAGTGGCTCCGGCGATTGAGTCTCGGCGTTTCGTTTTGTGCGTTGGGTTTTGCGATGCGTTTCGAGTGAGCGGTGCGATAGAATTACCCATTAGCTACACAACTAATCCCAACTACTATATCTAACATACAATCACTATAATTAACTTGCGTTTAGTGTTTGCAATTCGACTGCGATAGAGTTGTGATTGTGTTTCGATTAATTACCACAACATAACATAAATAAACATGCACAAGTAACACATAAGTAACACACACATGTAAAACAATATCCGGAACGCATAATTCGAGTTGCGAATGCGATTGCGATGCGATAAGCGATATAGCGAATAAACATGCGATAAATATCGATTAAACCTCGATTATTAACATGTACTCCATATAATACAACTAATGCGATAAAATAAATAGATTATCAACAAGTCAAAGAATCAAAACAGGAGTTGAGCAAGGAGTGACAGATCGCAATTAGCAATCTTTTCTTTCTTTGACTTCAATCTTGACTTTGACTTTCGAAACACGGGGTGTTACAGCCTCCCCTAGTTGAGGGAATTTCGTCCCAAATCAGGCCGAAGCCGTAACAAACAACTGCGGGTACTACGCCTTCATGTCGCTTTCGAGTTCCCAAGTGAACTCTGCGCCTCGTTTGTCTTCCCAACGAACTTTCACAATGGGAATGCGTGAGCGCCTGAGCTGCTTGGTTTGTCGGTCCATGATCTTAACAGGCTTCTCCACTAAGTGTAATGTTTCGTCCACTTATAGATTCTCCAGTGGAACTTGTAAATCATGCTCAGCTAGACACTTTTTGAGGTTCGAAACTTGGAAAGTCGGGTGGACGTTGCTAAGTTCCTCCGGTAGTTCGAGTCTGTAGGCCACTTTTTCGATCCTTTTTAGAATCTTAATGGGTCCAACATATCGAGGCGCGAGTTTCCCTTTCTTGCTGAATCTGACCACACCCTTCCAAGGTGATACCTTTAGGAGTACGTGATCGCCAACGTCAAATTCAAGGAGCTTACGTCGTCTATCGGTGTAACTTTTCTGACGACTCCGAGCTTTCAGCAGATTGTCTCGAATTTGGAGGATTTTGTTAGTCGTTTCTTGCAATAGCTCAGGACCGGTTAGTTGCGAATCTTCGATCTCGTGCCACACAATAGGCGATCGACATCTCCTTCCGTATAATGCCTCAAATGGTGCCATTTGAATGCTGGAATGATAAATGTTATTGTACGAGAATTCGACTAAAGGTAGGTATACGTCCCAATTACCACTGAAATCTATGACACACTAACGGAGCATGTCTTCCAAGGTACGAATCGTTCTTTCAGTCTGACCGTCGGTTTGGGGATGGAAAGCGGTACTTAGATTAAGCGTAGTACCGAGAGCAGATTGAAATGTTTCCCAAAGACGTGAGGTAAACCGACCAATGCTAGGTAAACCGACCATCGTGGTTAGAGATGATGTCGCGAGGCATCCCATGTCGACAAATGATCTCATTGGTGTAGATTCGGGCTAATCTTTCCACCTTATAGTCTTCTCGTATTGGCAGGAAATGAGCGGACTTAGTTAAGTAGTCAACGACAACTTAGATGCTGTCGTGACTTGATGGCGTGCGCGGAAGTTTCATTATGAAGTCCATAGTTATACTCTCCCATTTCCACATAGGGATCTCGGGTTGGACGAGTAAGCCAGAGGGTCTTTGATGCTCGGCCTTGACTTTCGAGCAAGTCAGGCACTTTGAAACATAAAGAGCGATATCTTTCTTCATGCCCGGCCACCAGTACTTGTAGCGAAGGTCCTGGTACATTTTATCGGCACCGGGAAGAATAGAATATCGAGATTTGTGGGCTTCGTCCATCAGAATCTGTCGTAAGTCGGTGCGATTGGGAATCTAAATCCGATCCAGATAATGGAATATCCCATTCTACTTATTTACTAGCTGGGCTCCGTCGTTGAGAATTATTTCCTTCTTTAGAGTGCGTTCGGTAAAACAAGCATGTTGGGCTTCGCGGATAAGGGTTTCGAGATGATGCTGGGCTTGAACATTACGAGCGCTATGCAAATAGCTTCGTCGGCTTAAAGCGTCAGTAACGATATTTGCTTTGCCAGGATGATAACGAATCTCACAGTCGTAATCATTGAGAAGTTCAACCCATCGGCGTTGGCGCATATTAAGTTCCTTTTGGCTGAGGATGTGTTGTAGGCTCTTATGATCTATGAAGATCGTACACTTGGTACCATAAAGGTAATGTCGCCAAATCTTCAGCACAAAAAAAACTGCACCTAGCTCGAGATCGTGGGTTGTGTAGTTCTTCTCGTTGATCTTGAGCTGACGAGACGCGTAAGCGATAACCTTGTCTCTCGCTGCATCAGAACACAACAAAGACCAAGGTTCGAGGCATCGCAGTAGATAACGAAATCGTCGTTTCCATCGGGTAAAGCGAGGACGGGAGCATTGCAAAGCATATGCTTGAGGGTTTGAAAGGCAGTCTCTTGTCCAGTTCCCCAAACAAAAGGCTTGTATTTGTGCGTGAGAGAAGTAAGCGGCACGACGATTTTAGAGAATCCTTCGATAAATCGGAGATAATAGCCGGTTAGTCCGAGAAAAGAACAGACTTCAGACGGGTTCTTAGGTGTAACCCAACTCTTAACAGCTTCGATCTTCACGGGGTCTACGTGAATACCTTGACTATTGACAATATGACCGAGGAATTGAACCTCCTCTAGCCAAAATTCGCACTTGGAGAATTTGGCATAGAGTCGATTCACCTGGAGTAGCTCGAGAACCAAACGTAGATGTTGTGCGTGTTAAGTTTTCGACTTGGAATAGATCAGGATATCATCGATGAACATGATGACAAAGCGGTCGAGAAAAGGTTTACACACGCGATTCATCAGATCCATGAAAACCGCGGGTGGGTTGGTTAGACCAAAAGGCATAACAACGAACTCATAGTTGTCGTATCAAGTGCGAAAAGCGGTTTTGGATATATCCTCCTCTTGAATGCGTAAATGGTGGTAGCCTGAGCGTAGATCGATCTTGGAGAAACACGTAGCACCTTGCAACTGATCAAACAAATCATCGATTCGAGGCAGGGGATAGCGATTCTTGATTGTTAGCTTATTCAACTCCCTATAATCGATGCACATCCGAAACGACCCATCCTTCTTTTTGACGAAAAGGACTGGTGCGCCCCAAGGAGAGGTGCTAGGGTGAATGAAGCCTTTGTCAAGCAATTCCTGGACCTGACTCGAGAGTTCACGCATTTCGGACGGAGCGAGTCGATAAGGAGCTCTAGCAACAGGGTTTGCTCCAGGAATGAGGTCGATGCGAAAGTCGATATCACGACTCGGCGGCAAACCGGGAAGGTCATCAGGAAACACATTAGGAAATTTGCAAACAACGGGAATGTCTTTCACTTCTATATTTTCTTTCTTTTCCTTCTCCGCTACTACAATGTTAGCCAAGAAAGCTCTGTATTCCTTGCGGAGATACTTGCTAGCTTGGTTACACGACATGAGTTTGAGACCTTTCGAAGGAGTTTCACCATACACACAAAGTTGATCACCATTCGCGAGCGAGAATCGAATCATCTTATCGATACAAACAACTTCAGCATGGTTTTCGCGAAGAAAGTCCATGCCTACTATGATGTCAAAACTACCGAGCTGCATCGGAATGAGATCGATAGGAAAGACGTGATTGTTAAGTTCAAGAGTACAATTACGAAGAACAGAATTGACAGAGACGGTTCTTCCGGTGGAAACTTCAACATCGAACGTCGAGGGGAGATGGGCGCGCTTATAATTAAGGAGCTTTTCGAATTCAAACAATACAAAACAGTTATCGGCTCCAGTATCAAATAAACACGAAGCATAAATACTATTCATGAGGAACGTACCATTAACCACATTGTTTTCAGCCTGAGCCTGGCGCACATTGATGTTGAAGGTTCGAGCACGAGCTGCTTGCTGCTGTTGCTGTTGGGGCTGCTGCTGTTTTTGCTCTTGCTTCACCACTCGATTCGGACACATGTTTGTGAAGTGGTTGGGATCACCACACGCAAAGCAAGCTCTAGCATGGATCGCGGGTGCAGGAGCCGCTTGCTAGCCTTGAGGAGCAGGAAGTAGAACTTGTTGAGCAGTAGCTTGACCTTAAGCTGGAGCTGGATCTTGACGTGGACCTGTACGGCAGTTGGCGGTGAAATGGCCGTACATATTGCAATGCACACAGTATCTGCAAGCGATTCCCACTGGGTGGTGATAAGTACAAGTAGGGCATGCCGGGTGAGGACCAGTGTACGCACGCTTGGCCGGCGGTGCGTTGGTAACCGGTGCCGCCACTTGGTGGTGTTGAGGCTACGGTTGAGCTGGGACTGATTGGAGCGGGGTAGGAGTGGTTACAGCGCAATTTTTTCTATTGTTGTTGTTGTTCTTCCTCTTGTGACGAGAGGACTTTGAGGACTTCGGAGCGACGGCGGTTTTAGTGGTTGCGGTGGTGGTAGCTTGATGTAGATTCTTGGAAGCTTTATCCTAGTAACCAGACTTAACTCGCTTGTCATTGATCTCAGCAGCGAGTAGAAAAGTTTCCTTGATGGTTGACGTCTTGGCAGCTTGGACGAAATCAGCCACACAATCCGGCAGAGCACGGATGTACTTCTTGATGGTGATTTCGGGCGTCTTAACTTGGTCTGGACAGATTATGCTTAGCTGCTTAAAGCGAGCGGTTAAAGCAGCATTGTCACCATCCTTTTGGCTTCAGATGCCAGGACTCGTCCTCCAACTTTTGGAGCTCATGGGGATGGCAGAACTCTTTCATCATCAGGTTCTTCAACTCATCCCACGTCAATCCATAAGTTGCGTCATTTCCTCTCTTGTTTCTCTCGGCCGTCCACCAGTCTAAAGCGCGGGACTGGAAGACACCAGTGGCGTTAACAGTTCGGAGATTGTCAGGACAGTTGCTCTAAAGCAGGGTGACTTCAATCGAATCGAACCATTGAAACATGGCCGTAGGACCATCTTCACCGGTAAACTCTTTTGGACCACAAGCTTTGAACTGCTTGAAGCTAAAAGCAGACTTTGGCGAATCTGTGCAGGACTCCTCAGATGACTTGCTAGCGTTTTCTTTCAGTTCGCTAACAATCTAGGGGATAACCTTCACCATTTGCTTTGAGACGAGGGCGGCGATACGTTTGTTATCCTGGTTTCTTCGGGCAGCGCGAGAGAGACGGGATCCAGACGACGACATTTTCTGCAACAGACAGCGCCATAGGATTCAAAATGCTATACAATCGGATCTCACCTCACACGTACTTCTACTAAAGCTCAGGAACACAATCACCCATACAGTCACATAATCATAAAATCACAGAGCACACATAAACACGTAAGGCACATAGGGCACATAGAAGCATATAAGCATGTAAAGCACATAAGCACAAGAGGCAGTCAGAATACAGAAACCTATCATTCAAAGTCCGCGCGCGTTTGAGAATAGCGATTGCGGTTAGCGAGCAACATAGCATGCGAATATCCACAAGTAACAGCGATTTGTTAGCGATTTGAGATAGATGTGCAGTGCGATTTGTGTGTGTCAATTAAAGCGAGAAGCGAAAAGCGAATAAACCACCAAAATCGAAACACATAAACAGATAAAATCACATAAAACACATAAAATCCACATAAAAGCGACAAATATCAGAGTCAGCGGCGGCGAAATCCAGGATTGAAACACATAAAATCGAAAGTAGATTGTCTAAGGCTGAAAATGCGTTCGACTACCCAAAGTGATTCTACTATTCACAAGGACCTTTGGTACACACTTGGATTTGGGCGAACGACACGCATCCTTCCAGTTACAGTGTGACTTCAAGTCGTTGGAGTCCATCGAGCCCTTGGTGAGAGTTTTGTAAACCAAAATAGAGCACGGAACGAGTCATCAAGGTTCGGGTTTCACCCCTAACTTAGCGACTTTATCCTATTTTGATAAAATAGAGAATAAAATATGCGTTAAAGTACGGATTTCACTTCTAATTCAACGCAAATTCTCCTGTTTATAGATAAATAATGCGAGTCGAACAAGCGATTTAGTCGATATTTTGCGGTTTTCACACCTAATCTGGACCTAATCACTCGTTCATTTTCGAAAATTAGAGTGTAGTGATAGTGTAGTGTTCAGCGAGAATAACGAGAAATTAAAGTAAGCTCGTACAAAAACCCCTACAGGGTATGCATAAGTCGGTATGTTGGTACTTAGACTATAGTCTAGGTCGTTTCTAAGACATCGGCTCGGACTAGGTCGAGTCTTACCTAATTCCCTATAGTTATGGCTCTGATACCAATCAGTCACACCCCAACCGATGGCGGAATCATCGGGGCGCGGCACTGAGCGAAACAGATTGTCCATGAGTATCTATAACAACTATTTGTTACCTATATAATTTAAACGTTACGTCCCATACCAAAACATATCTAAAATAAACAGTTATTACAAATAATTGTCTCATAACCAAATACTGTTCCGACAACTCAGATTTCATTGAATTGTTTGTCTCTAAGACTCCATCCTAACTTGATTCCCACATAGCAGCAAAACATCCTATGCATTCAAACACCTATCACATACGTTAAAATAAAGGTCAATACACATAGTGTAATGGTGAGCATAAAAGTTTACTAGATATAATAGAGTTTGAAATCGTTTACGCATAACCAGCATGAGACATGTATAAAGTGAAAGCAAGTAGGTTATCGACAGAGAAATATGCACAGACGTGACTACGAGTTGTAGAATGCGCAACACATATCCCCACTGGAATACGTGAAGTAAAGCCCTTAACAACCCCAGTCCACGACAGGTGCTGAGTCCAAACTATAGTACTATCGTTGCTAAGGTGTAAGGCAATAATCACTGTGTTAACATAACATACAAGCATTCATCGAATAACACGTAGCATGCAATAGCGGTTAGCGTATAAATAGTGTTTGCATTGTTTGTCGATTGTGATTTAGCATAAGTAACGTATGTAACACCCAAAAATGCATAAAGCAAAAAGGGATCGAGTATACTCACAGATTGTGTTTAACAAGTAAACACTCTCTTGGATTGAAGGGAGCGCTGGAAGAGATTAGCCTGAACAGTTAACGATATCATAAACGATAAGCGCTACGTAAAAACAGTGCAAGGGTGATAAGTGTCGGATGGCAATCCGATCGGATGGCAATCCGATCAGATGACCAGTCGATCGGATGTCAGTCGATCGGATGTCAATCCGTTCGGATAGTCATTCGATCGGATGGCCATTCAATTGGATTGACACCTCGTTTGGTGAGGATGTGTTTGTGTATGATGGTTTGCCTTTTGAAGTTTTCATTGTAGCATTTTGAAAACAGAGAAGTATCTCTACCCTTCAGGTTGATCGATCAAAAGGTGGTTAATCGGGTGACGATCCGTTCGGTGAGGTATTTCTCAGAGAACAAGTTCACATCAGTGTTGTCACTCGATCGGATGGTCTACCGATCGGGTGGCAATTCGTTAGAATTGACTATGCATTGAACATGTTGAAAATTGTTTAAGTGTTTATGTCCGAAACGTCACATAGTCGGATGGTCGTTCGATCGGATGGCAATCTGATCGGACGGAAATCCGTTTGACGTTCAGATCTTCAAAAGTTGAATCAAAAGTTTAAGTGTGGAACCAAGTGTAAGCCGATCGGATGGTTGTCCGATCGGATGGCAATCCGATCAGACGACAATCCGTCCCAACGACCTGATCGTCTTTGACACTTGATTGTTTTGATAGTTTCGCAGTTTTGATCGAGACGGTGTGACAACACATTAAACAACAGAACCTCGTCAAGACTCAAGTGATCTGATTGAATAGGAATCACCCTAGTCCGACCAGTTAACTGTTCGAGACGGTGGTTCATTTTTAACCCGAAATCGGTTGTCTCTTGGATAAAATTCAGATCATGAACCAATACATCATTAAGAAAGAGTAGAAGATCAGGACTAGCTCCGATTCTATCGGTTTTGAGTGCATTGAGTGTAAAAGAGTTGAAAGAAGGTTAGAAAACCATCTCTCAATCCTTTTCACCATGAATACGTTCAGATCTATGCAAGATCTTTTTTCATTCACGGGGTGTTACAAGAAATTACCCTCTAAAGGCTTAAAACAGAGCAGGAAGGACTTAGCCGGAGTTCTACAACTCCAATGAAATTTGATTGGAACCCATGTTTCGAGAGGAAATATGCGTATGCTTGATTTGGTAAGTATGGCAGATCGATAATTTAGTTTTAAGAGTTGATTTGGAATGTTTTTGGTATCCCGGTTTCACCGGGTTTTTCTTCTGATTGAATCACATGAGAATAGGTTGAGGCGGGTCATCAGACCTCCGCCGCTTGCAACGGATCTGGTCATCAGACTTCCATCTTTGAAACCGCCACATTTTCACCACTTTGAAACTCCTGTTCGAATATTGTGTCTGGTGAGTCTGATTGTGTTGTTGGGGTTTGGAGTGGAGATTAAGGATGGGGATTTGAGGAGTTACATTTGTAGTGGGTGGTTATGGTGGTTTGGGTTTTTATGGTGAAGAAGAAGATAATGAGTTGTTGAATGTGGAGTGTGTGTGCATTTCTAACGAGGAATGTCCTCACATCGGGTGCACACGGCGGTAGTGACGATTTCTAGTGTGGTGGCTGTGAAGATGGGTGAGGTGGTAGTTGCAGAGATGGTGGTTTTGGTGGTGGTTGCCGGAGGTTCGGGTTTTAGGCGGTGACACCTCTGGCAAAATACAACAGTGGTTGGTGGTGGCTAACTTCTTTTTTGTTTTATTTATTAAATATTTAGTTAAAAGACTAATCTACCCATATGTGATCAAAGTTAACTGAAAAATTTAATTGGGTTAGTGTTAAAGGACCTAAAGTGTAATGAGATTTCTAAATAAAGGACTGTAGCTGTAATTATTGAAGTTAAAGGTCATCCATTGCATGCTGCTACAAACATAAAGGACGAAAAATGTAATTTACCCCTGATTAAATTAATAGGTAATATAACCTAATATATTCCGAAGTTTAACTACAAGACCATGCATATAGACGCGTGAATGAGCTTAATAACGTCTCTAACACCGTCTCCTCAGGCATTATAGGGGCATGAAGTGGAAGAGACATTTCTAGTATTAAGACCATCTGTAATGGCTAATGCCGGGGGGCATTTTTCGCCACATCAGGATTTGTACCTTTAAAAAGTTTGTAACGGTTAACGCTCCTTAATGCCTTTTTAATCAATAATTTCGGTTTTGTTTTCTTTCCATTAGACATTATACTAGAAATGTTCATCCCTCTTCATGCCCTTATAATGTCCAATGGGACAGTGTTGGAGGCGTTATCAAGTTCATTCACGCCCTTGTAATGCCCCATTATGCATGACCTTATCCCTAATAGACAAAAAATAAAACGGTAAGTATTGATTGAAAGGGCATTAAGTGTTGGACCGTTTCGTGACCCTAAACGATCAGTCAAGGCAGTTCATCATCACGTATAAAGGTGGAATCAGTATACGCAATGTAACAACAGCTTTCCTATTCAATTCCTTCACTTTTATTGCTTTCTGAATCAATTTTGACAGAGTTTCAGTACCGTAACAATGACCTGATCTCGCTTCAATGGTTACCATGAATGAACACATGTAGGGTATTTATACTAAGGCTGATTTCGCTTATGTGTCAGTGACACTGAAGCGAAATCACCTCATGTACATTAAAGCGAAATCACCCTAATGACCCTTGAAGCGAAATCAACACTTAACAATGTACATTGAAGCGAAATCAAGCATAAATGTTAGAGCTTTTGAGATCGTTGATACTTGTGCTGGATTAGTTTAATAGTAGTTAGTAGCAAATTAGAATGTACAAGGGCTTGTTTTGTAATTCTCTATTAGTAATGTTCCTGACCTAGTGTAGATAAGATTCCAGCAAATTTATAAATTTGCTGGCAGATCAGGAACACACTATAAATAGCCCTCACATTGTAACCTTGGCAAGCTTTTGGCTCTTAGAATGAATATTGGTGTTGTTACTTTCTCTTGCTGATCTAGTGCTTAAATCTGATATCCAAGGTTGTTTATTGCTATATCTCATTGTTTGGATTCAATACAACACTTGTTGTATTCATTAATCCATTAGCTTCCCTTCATCTTTGATATTTCTTAACTTTTCATATCTCAAACACCTAATCAATAGGTGTTATGGGTTAAAACAACCAACCACTGTGATCCGGATTCGTTTTGGGATCTACAATTTGGTATCAGAGCCTTTGTGCTCTTGGTTGTTGTGTTCTTGTTGAGATTTTTCATTGTTTTGAAGGTTTTTCAAAGTTTCAAGGTTTTTCAAATTTTTGAGCTTAAAATGGATTGATTTGGTGTGTTTAATCAAAAGGTTTTTGTTAATACATGATTAGGGAGTCATTTAGGACATTTTGATGCATCAAAACATGGTTTTTGAGCTGTTTTTGAGTGATTAGAGGGTTTTTGTTCGTGTTAAACCCTCTGTCCAGCGAATATAACTTGAAGACAGCGAACAATATTTGAATACAGCGAAATTATTTTTGAAGACAGCGCACTCAGCGTTGAATATAGCGAAGTATCTTTAAGTCGTTGAGGTCCTTATCGCATAATCATTAATTTCGGCGACCATCGTTCGAGCGAAATTGTTGATCATTAGCGAGATAGTGTCAGTTGTCCCTTGAGCGAAATTATCGAAGGCGACTTCGAGAGCCGTGATAGCGAACCACAGCGTTCTTATCACGGTTATCGGTGAAATTAACCTAACATCTGTCTGTGTTTTGATTTGTCAGCGAAGTTATCTTGATCGCTCGCTCTAGCGAAGGTCGAGGATCAGTCAGCGAAGGTGAAGAGGTGTCTTCGTTTACCAGTGAAGTTAAATCTCTAGCCGGTTAACCTGCGACCTGTCAGCGAATTTAAGTTCTGATCAGCTAAAATTTGTCTAAACAAGCCAAGATGTCGCTAAATCAACTGAGTCCAATTGCACAAGCTGAACTCGAGACTGGAACTACCACTCATCCACCAAAGTTGAAAGGTGCTGAAGACTTCAGCACTTGGAAGACTCGCATCCAGTCGTTCTTCGAATACACGGACTACAATTTGTGGGTTTCAGTCACCGCTGGTCCCCACATTCCAACGGTGATTCGTAATGATTTGGTGGTTGCTAATCCTGACCCCACAACTTTCACTGAGGAAGACAAAGCCCTAATTCAACGCGATCGCCGTGCGCATGCAGCCTTAACCATGGCCCTGTCAACTGATGATTGCAACATGTTTGAAGAACACCGAACTGCAAGTGCTCTCTGGAATGCACTGATTGAGTATTATGAAGGAAATGAAGAGCTAATTGAAAGTAAGAGAGATATGGTGCAGAAGCAATACGACATGTTCTGTGGAGTTCGTGGAGAAAGTCTGTCAGATCACATCAGTCGCTTTCTGAATATGATGACCAAAATGAAGAAGGCAGAAAATCCTGTCACTAACCGTGCTGCAATAAAGAAGCTGCTAGACTCACTTCCCAAAGAATGGAGCCTACAATGCATGATGATCAAGAAGGATTTCCTCAACAATCCAAATCCTGTCACTCTGTCCGACCTGATCAACACCTTAAAAGCCTTTGAAATGGATGTCAACAAAAGAGAGATGAACACTGCCGGTTACCAACCAAAGTCAACTCAGAACTCAGCTGGATTGAAGAATGTGGCATTTCTTGCTTCAGGGGGCATTACTCCACAAGTTTCTGACTTAATCTACGCAAACGCTTCCGCAAGCGCATCAAAAGCCCCACAACTTGTTGAGAAGACTATCACTGTTGACACTCAAGCATTGAAAGTGTCCACTGAAAACGTGGCACTCTTCAACACTTTTCTGAGTAGCTATGAAGCCCTGATGTCGGGGGAGCTGAAAAAGGAGATGTTCACTGCTGAAGACATGTATCAGGTTGATCCAGATGATATGGAGGAAATGGATCTGAAATGGCAAATGGCCATGATTACTTTGAGGTTAAAGAAATTTCAAGACAAGACAGGAAAGCGTCTGGGTCTTGGAAAAACTGGTTTTGACAAATCTAAACTTAGGTGCTACAACTGCAAGAATCTAGGACATTTCAAGCGTGATTGTCCTCTGTTGAAAGAAGGAAACAGTGGAACCACTCCTGCTGTAAAGCAAATCACAGTTGAAGAGAACAAGAACAACGCGTCCCCTAGCACGCCAAAGGCTTTAGTCGTAGAAGACTATGATTGGAGTGAAGAAATCACTGAAGCAAAGGAGCAAGTCAACAAAGCCCTGATGGCCAAGATCACGGGTGAATCCTCTTCAAGGCAGTTTGAGAAGCAGACAGCTGGAATTCCAAAAGGAGAAAATACTGCTGACAAAGGTTTGAAAAGCATTCTGACTTCAGTGGAGCCTGAAAAAGAAGAGATGTGTGATCAAGCAGAGGAGCGTGCTTCAAAAGAGACATCTGAAAAGGACAAGAAAAAGGTCCCAGCTGCCGCGATGAAAGCAGATTCGTCAAAGGAGAAAGCAGACAAGGACTTGGTAAACAGTATTCCACTTAGTTTCAAGGAAAAGTTATGCACACCTGCATGCGTTGATGTCGTGGCACATTACAAGTCTCTTAATCTTGAATTTGAGAGACAAAAAGACAAGGCCTTAAAAATGAATAACGAACTTAAACTGAACGAGGCTGCATACCAGAGAAAGTTAAATTCAACTTTAGCTGAGATGCAAACTCTAAAAGAATTTGTGATTAGAAAAGATTTGATCATTAACGATCTCACATATAGATTAGAAATGGCTTTAAATGAAAAGAACAAATTGCAAATCATCATTGATAAATGGAATGTCAGTCAAAAGGCCTTTACTGACATCAAAAAATGCCAACGACCAACGTATGTGAAAGACGGAATTGGGTATAAGGATAGGCAAGGAAACGAGAGAAAACTCTTTCTCCCACCACATAGCAAAAACTATGTGCCTCTACCTACTCCTCATCCCGAAAACGATCTCATTGATGAAAATACCTCTGTAGAACAAACAAATTCTTGTGAAAATGAAACAACTGCTAACTTTTCTAAAAGTAATGCAGATCCAATTGTGTGTAAAGAAGATGTGTGCGATGAGGATGGAGACTGCGGGGGATCAAAAATAGGAATAGGTTATTCAGGCAACAGTTATTCCACTGTTAACTGGTTCGCCTGGAACTGTTCTAAGGAAAACAATATTCGGGATGAATGTAATAATTTAATTAGGATGGATAACTGTAATGGCCATGTGCCTAAATTTAAATCTTCGGATGACTGTAAGGGCCATGTGCCTACATTTGAGACCCGTGATCGTGAACATGTTATGTCTGAATGTCATGATTTAAATTCTGCATTTTGTGATGATAAAGTTGTATGTGAATCTCCTGTATTTGTGCCAGAATTGAAAAAGAATAGCTTTGGAAAATTCCTCACCGAGGAAATTCCAGAATTTATTCCATCTCGAACAGGTATGACAGATTCTGAAGATCAAGACAACAAAGACTCAAGCTCTGCTTCAAGACTTGAGGATGAGCAAATGTCAGAAACAACAGACAGTGAAAGCACAGAATTCTCAAGTGAAGAAACCTTGAAGACCTCAAGTGAAGATCACACAACAAATGATGAAAACTCAGAAAGCTCAAGTGCTGAAACTATTGAAGACCAAAATCCAGAAAGTTCAAGCGAAGATCAAAGCTGCAATGATTCAATTTACGAAGCAAGTGAAGAACATGACTCAAGTGAATACCAAACGTCCGAAAGCTCGTCTGATTATGACAATGATGAAGAATGTTCAGAAGATGAAAGCAGAGTTGACAAGAAAATGAAGAAAGCAGAAAGCTCAAGACACTCATCACATACATCATCTTCTAACACCAAAAGACCCAGACATAAAAGATGTTTTCGCTGTGGTCATTTAGGACATACAGCGAAACATTGTAAAACCAAGAAGCTTTCTAAACCAGAGCATGATTTTCTTACAGACGTCACATATCAGCTAAATTATCTTAAGAAGTCTGTTAAAAATCTGGTTGAGTCAACGGCCTATTTTTGGAAACAAAAAGAGGCCAAAGTGGGTCAAAATCACGATAGATTCGAAATGAAGCAAATCTGGGTTCCCAAAACTAACTAATTTGTATATTTGTGCTTTTGTGTATATCAGAATAAACTCCAGAAATGGCTCCGCATGCTCATGGAATACATCTGGCACGTAGACAGCGGATGTTCAAGACACATGACAGGACTGAAGGAACTCCTAAAGAATTTTCGCTTCATTGATGGTGATTTCGTATCTTTCGCTGGAGACGAGAAGGGAGGAAAGATTGTTGGAGTAGGAGATGTGGTGTCTGAAGCCCTCACTCTGGAGAATGTCAACTATGTGCCGGAGTTGTGCTACAATCTCATGAGTGTCTCTCAAGTCTGTGATAAAGGAATATCAGTGCTTTTCAATGACATGTAATGCTTATTTATGAAGCCCGGATATGTTGTTCCTGCTGAAATGATCATGCTCACAGCTCCAAGACAAAACAACACATACGTGCTCAACATGAAAAACGCCAAGACAAATGACAACTTAACCTGCTTGATCTCTAAGGCTTCAGAATCTGAATCACTGCTTTGGCATAGGCGACTGGGGCATGTTAATTTCAAAAATATGAACAAACTTTCTAAGTTAAACTTAGTTAGAGGTCTTCCAATTAAGGAATTTCCTTTTTCTGAAAAATGCATTGCATGCGCCCAGGGAAAACAACATAAGAAACCGCACAAGTCCAAAGCAGTGAACACGATTACGGCACCTCTTCAGTTGTTGCATATGGATCTTTTTGGTCCAATCAGTGTTAAAAGTCTAGCTAAAAGTTCTTATTGTTTGGTGATTACAGATGATTTCTCGCGTTTTTCTTGGGTTTATTTTCTTAAGGCTAAAAGTGAAACAGCGGAAATTCTCAAGGCATTCATTCCCTTGATCGAGAACGTGACCAAATTAAAAGTGAAGTCAATCAGAAGTGATAATGGCTCGGAATTCAAAAATCAAACTTTCATATCCTTCTGTGCAGAAAAGGGAATTCATCTTCAATACAGTGCAGCCAGAACTCCTCAACAAAATGGGGTTGCTGAACGCAAGAACAGAACATTGATTAAAGCCGCAAGGACCATGTTAGTGGACTCAAAGCTTCCAATCATCTTCTGGGCAGAAGCAGTTAACACGGCTTGCTACGTTCTGAACAGGGCTCTTATTGTAAAACCACATGGAAAAACGGCGTATGAACTTCTTTTCAAAAGAAAGCCGCTTATTGATTTCTTCAGACCATTTGGATGCTCGTGCACTCTTCTAAACACTCAAGAGAATCTCATCAAGTTCGAAGCAGTGGGTGATGTCTGCTACTTCATGGGATATTCATCCACTCAGAAAGCTTACAGAGTCTACAACAAAAGAACAAAGATGGTGATTGAGTCGTACTACGTTGATTTTCAAGAAGGAAATTACACTAACACCGGAAGTACTCCCAACTGGTTTTATGATGTGGGTGTGATCTTCAACACCTTTGAAATTCCAGAAGATGTTCCAGAAGCAGAACCTGCAGAAGTCGCTCAAGTTGAGCCTCTGTTTGATACTTCAGATATTGGTCTCACTCCATTCACTACCCGTTTCACTCCATTCTCTGCTAATCCACTTCTCTCTGTGGATGAAGCAACTGGTGACACTTCGCCTGAGAACACCCCTGAAAACGGTGCTTCTTCTTCACAGGCGAACGTGGATGAACCAACACAAGAAGATGATCTACCAGTGATTTATGTGGACGAACACTTCACCAACCTTCCACAGCAAATTGAAGCTCTGACTAATGCTGGATACAAGACAAATCGAAATCATCCTCTTGAAAATGTTATCGGCGCAGTCGAAGAAGGAGTGCGTACACGCGGGCAATCATCAAGCATCAACAAAGGGCTATTTGCAGCTTTTCTGTCACAATCAGTTCCACGGGACATCGAAGACGCTATTCAAGATTCCAGTTGGGTTCAGGCGATGCAAGAAGAACTATCTCAATTCAGGAAGCTTAAAGTTTGGGAGCTAGTCGACTTACCCGAAGGAAAGTTTCCAATCGGTACCAAATGGGTCTTTCGTAACAAAATGGATGATCGTGGAGTAGTAATCAAGAACAAGGCCAGATTAGTGGTGCTGGGTTACCGTCAAGAAGAAGGAATTGATTACGAAGAGGTTTTCGCTCCAGTTGCAAGATTGGAGGCCATCAGAATATTCCTGGCTTACGCATCATACAGAAACTTCAAAGTTTTTCAGATGGACGTCAAGAGCGCTTTTCTGTATGGGAAAGTAAAGGAAGAAGTCTACGTGTGTCAACCTCCGGGTTTCGAAGATCCTCATTTTCCAGGTCGCTACTACAAGTTGGACAAAGCCCTATATGGTCTTCACCAAGCTCCACGTGCTTGGTACGAAACCTTGTCAACTTATCTTTTGAAGCATGGGTACTCCAGAGGAACGATCGACAAGACTCTCTTCACCAAAAGAGTCGGAGAAGACATAATGCTAGTTCAGATTTATGTGGACGATATCATCTTCGGGTCAACCAACGAGGAACTGTGTAGAGAATTCGAGTCTGTCATGAAGGCTCAGTTTGAAATGAGCATGATGGGAGAACTGACGTTCTTCTTGGGGCTAGAAGTGAAGCAAAAGGAAGACGGGATTCTTATTCATCAGGCCAAGTACATTCGGGATATTCTGGCAAAGTACAACTTGAACGACTGCAAAGTTGCGAGTACTCCATTCGCTTCCCAGACAGAGCTCACTCTAGATCCTCAGGGAAAACCTGTAAACAAGTCCCTCTACCGCTCGATGATTGGATCTTTGATGTACTTAACAGCTAGCAGGCCCGACATAATGTGGGCAGTCTGTCTCTGTGCTCGCTTTCAGACTAATCCCAAGGAATCTCATGAAACAGCTGTAAAGCGCATCTTCCGCTATCTTAAAGGAACACCGAAACTAGGCCTTTGGTATCCTAAAGATAGTAATTTTGATCTTATTGCTTACTCTGACAGTGATCATGCAGGTTGTAAAGTAGATCGCAGGTCTGTATCAGGAGGATGCCAATTCTTGGGAAATCGTCTGATCTCATGGCAAAGCAAGAAACAGACAACTGTGTCCACCTCAACCGCTCAAGCAGAATACACCGCGGCCTACAGTTGTTGTTCACAAGTTCTCTGGATACAAAATCAGCTGTTGGATTATGGAATCAACATCATGAAGACTCCTATATTCATCGACAATGAGGCATGTCTGGGAATTGTGAAGAATCCCATCCACCACTCCAGAACGAAGCATATCGAAATTCGCATTCATGCAATTTGAGATGCGTACGAGAAAGGTTACATTCAAGTGGTACCAGTGGATACAACCCAGCAACGGGCAGACATTTTCACTAAAGCTTTCGACAAAACGCGATTCAACCAGCTGGTAACCTGGTTGGAGATGGTAAATTTCCTTGAATGGAAATGAATCTTGTGTCCAAAAGCTTTCGTAAATACACTATCCCTGTTCATAGTTTTTCCAAAAAAAAAAAAAAAAAAAAACCGTTTGTTGAAAGTAGAACAAGTATCGTACAGCGTTGCCCACCAAAAAGATTTTCTGATTCTTAAAATTTCATTTTCGGGCAAATGGACTTTCGAAAATAAAGATTTTAGGGGGGATATTCCAGAAAATCAAAACGAGATGCTTGTTTCTGACTCCTGTTAGAGGAAATGATAGAAAAATTGCTAACGCTTTGCTATTTCCTGCAAAACAGAAAACAAAACAAAAAGAAATCGGGGTACCAAGCAACGACGTGTCGGTAGATTCAGCAACACCGACGAGTAAACTGCTGTTAGGGAGCAAAACATAACATCTACACAAGGATTCTGGCTTCTCTCAGGCATTACGCATCTTGTGGGTAACACGTTGCGGCATATGGCTTAATGGTCTTAAATCTTGTGTTGATAGATTGCCAAAGTCTGAAATCTCGGGTCTTTATATTGGTTTCCATTCGGGGGGTATCATAGTTGGTCTTCTGCTGCATCCAGATACATGCTGACCTAGAACTTCTATGATATCCCTTCATAATAAGCGCCTTAAAAAAAAAAAAAAAAAAAAAAAAAAAGGCCAAACCCTCTCATAATAAGTGCCTTTTGTGGCCAAAAACCTTTTGATGGATTAGTTTCGGTCTCTCTGCTGTACGAAAGTACTGACCTGTTCACCGAGCTATCTGTCTCGCCCTCGATAGATCTTGGAATCTCTGTTGTACGAAAGTACAGATCTGATCTCTGTTCTATCGTTGAAATGAATGGATCCAATATACTCACCTGTTATGAAGAACCTTTGTGCATACCTTGATCGCGGGGGTATGTCCTGACGTGGGACTCACGGGCGTAATGTTTCTATTCACTATAGCTCGTGTGGGGGCCATAGAAGTCTTGTCAATATTACCAAAAACATGATAAAAGCGCTCTCCGAAGGCTTGTTGAAAGAAGGATGCATGGATAATCTTAGAGGAATGTTCGTAGTTAAAAGACGCGGTGGAGTAATTCAGTACTTTCAAACTGGATTTGATCTGTTCACACTTCCGAGGTGGGATCTTCGGTAACTTGGTCGTCTAGATATACTGAACCACGAAGAAAGAGGAATTGGGAGGGACTTCGAACGCATAATTGCCAAAGAATGTAACAAAGGATTCCCAACTCACGCTCCGCAGCGTCCAAGACGCAGGGTGTCAAAAACAACAATCGATCCAGTAACTGGAAAAGGGAAAGTGACGTGGGTAATCAACCCAGCTAAAGTTGTCACGCGGATCAAACTCCCAGAAGAAGTTTCTGTCGCTCTCACAAATTTCAAGAAATGGTTCTATGACAGCAAGACCGGTGAAGCTGTAATAAGATCAAACGAAAACGTGGATATCCGTATTCTAGATCCGATGGATGTCTTCATGTTTGGGCTCTCTGATCTAACAATACTAAACGCCAGTCGGATAAACGTAGGAGCAGGAAATGCAAATTTAGAGGAGGCGGCGTTATTTTTGAGAGCCGTGGAGCGAGCATGGAGGCTGAAAAGAGATATGCTGGATTTGGTTGATAAAATGGAAAAGAGGAAAGAAAAAGATGCAAAGAAACAGGAAGCAAGAAAGAAAAAGAAACACGAAAGAAAGAAGGGAGGATCTTCTGCTTCCACTGCTGAACCAACCACCACATCACCACCTCCGGCCTCATCCACATATGAGGCCATTAAGGAGGTCCAACCAACTTGTGAAGCTACTGTTACTCAAGAAACTCCGGAAGCACCAACCGAGACTGAGGCACCTCTAGAAACAACAACCAACGAAGAAAATCCAACAGAGCCTGAGAAGCAAGCTACTGATAATCCAGCGGCCTCAACTGAAGAATGAAAAGACAAGTATGCAACGATCTAGGGGGGATATTGTTAGAGCTTTTGAGATCATTGATACTTGTGCTGGATTAGTTTAATAGTAGTTAGTAGCAAATTAGAATGTACAAGGGCTTGTTTTGTAATTCTCTATTAGTAATGTTCCTGACCTAGTGTAGATAAGATTCCAGCAAATTTATAAATTTGCTGGCAGATCAGGAACACACTATAAATAGCCCTCACATTGTAACCTTGGCAAGCTTTTGGCTCTTAGAATGAATATTGGTGTTGTTACTTTCTCTTGCTGATCTAGTGCTTAAATCTGATATCCAAGGTTGTTTATTGCTATATCTCATTGTTTGGATTCAATACAACACTTGTTGTATTCATTAATCCATTAGCTTCCCTTCATCTTTGATATTTCTTAACATTTCATATCTCAAACACCTAATCAATAGGTGTTATGGGTTAAAACAACCAACCACTGTGATCCGGATTCGTTTTGGGATCTACAATAAAACCCTAATTTTGACTTTTAAGATCCAATCTTGACTTTCTTGATTTAAGACTTGATGAAGATGCAGTCAACAGACATTCTTGTGCATCAACAGACTCCCCCTTGGATGTTGACGTAGTCTTCAGCTCCTGAGTCTTCAGTCTTAGTCTTTTCTTTAACACTCTGTCGTCTCATTATAAGCACTCTATCTTCACAGGTTTCAGGATCTTGTCCTCCTGGCTCTAACTTCTTTCTTCCCTTTGAATGTTGATCCAGACTCCCCCTTTCACAGACTCCCCCTCTCGATATGCTAGGATCTAAGATATCTGGTTCAAGCTTTGACATTTAACTTCCATTGGGAATAATGAAGTTCAAACCTGTTACTCAACAATAAACATTACAATTCTATCTTTTCAACAATAACTCATAAACTTAATCAGCTTTAAAAAAACCCACTCAAGTATTCAGGTTCAAGTTAATGACCCTGATCACTTGATTAATCTACCAAGTCCAAATTAATGACCTTGGTTGATCTTTTGACGAATCAAACTGATTTAAAACAACAATTTCAAAAATATTCTGAAAATAACAAGTATCAAGTTAATGAACTTGTTTTTGTCATATCAAACAATTCAAACTTCTTCAAAGTAAGCTCTCCTCATTCTTCAGTCCAGAATTTCCTGCATCTGTTTCAACATCTGAGAATCCAACAATCAACTCTCCACTTTGGTTTGTCGGAAAATAAAGCAGAAATAAAATCTTTTTGGATTTTATAAAGTGTTCTAAACTAAGAAATGAAATACAGAAAACTTAAATTGCAGAAAGTAAACTAAGTAAACTATTTACAAACATATTTTTGGTGAGCGTGTCAGGGAATCATATCAGCTTTTCAGATCAATCACAAGTACCGTTAAGCTATATTTCATACTCAGACTTAAACAATTTACTTCGATTGTCGATATACTGATCCATCTTAAATTCTCATACAAATTTTAACTTACTCAGGATACGATTTAGATGAATTAAAAACTTAGATCATTCATATGTCCCACCTCTTGAATATACTCCCGTATCCAGAATCTCAATAATCAGTCTTACAGGTGAGAATACTACAATGATATCTGTATATAAATTAGGTATGCGAGGGCCGAGGGATCTCAGGTCGATACTTCCGTATACGCAGAGAGATATCAACTTCGACTTTTCGGTGTGTCCCCTTTAGAGGATCTTTTTGCTTACAACAGCAGCATTTATCAATTTTATTGTTTCAGCATGCTGAGGGTTTAATGCTGTGTTTCAAGCATTGAAGCAAGTATTAGCCAAGGACTAGGTCAGAACCACCGTTCAGCAGAAGTCCCGGAATAATACCCCAGATATCATAGAGTATAAAAACCTAGTATATCAGATTACGAGACCTTTCAAACGAGATTTCAGGGGTCACCTATATATACAAGTAGTGTTCCCCACGAATTCACAAGTTTGAATTTTAGGTTTATATCCCGAATAAATCTACTAAATGTGTGAAAACCTATCGACACATCATCAGTGAGATTGTTTAATTCTTTTATACTTTACAAATCTTTAGCATACTGTGATCGTCTAGCCGATGTGCTATCATTTTCCCTATATACACAAGCTCTTTTTCATTTTATCATGTTTTTGTATTTTATCATTTTTTACTGTTTTTGTATTTTCTGAAAAATAACTATGTACAAACATCTACTCCCCCTAAATACCAAAACAAGTAAAAATTCGACAAACCATTGCAGATTGTTTCTCATCTTCATCCGCAACAGTACTTTCATCAACGCCAATTATGCTATCCGACACTGAAAGAAGCTTCATACCATTCAGTTTTAACAAATATTGAAACCGATTTTTATCAAAAGCTTTGGTATGTAAATCAGCTTTCTGTTCGTCAGTGTGGATTTTCTCAATTCGTATCAACTTTTTCTCAAAGCAATCACGAATAAAGTGATGACGAATTTCTATGTGTTTAGTTTTAGCGTGATGTACTGGATTTTTAGTTATATTTATTGCGGCCTCATTATCAACAAAAAGAGGTGTGTTAAGAAACTGCAAACCGTAGTCGCGCATCTGTTGCTGTATCCACAAGATCTGAGAGCAGAAACTGCTAGCAGAAACGTACTCCGCTTCACAAGTAGATAACGCCACAGACGTTTGTTTCTTACACTGCCAGGTAACCAATCTAGGACCAAAGAACTGGCATCCTGCAGTTGTTGATTTTGAATTAACTTTGCAGCATCCGAAATCCGAATCGGAATACCCTTCGAGCGTAAAATCGCCTTTCCTAGGATACCACAACCCCAATGAAGGAGTTCCTTTCAGGTAGCACAATATCCTCTTCACAATGATCATATGCGATGCTCTCGGGTTAGACTGAAATCTTGCTGCGAGGCACGTTGGGTACATGATATCAGGACGTGAAGCAGTTAGGTACATTAAAGAACCTATCATGGAACGGTAAAATGTTTCATCAGCCCTGTCTCCGGTGAGATCTGGGTGAATCCCATGATTTGTTGCAAGTGGGGTAGCAGCTGGAGTAGAACTTGACATCCCAAATTTCTCTAGAATATCATGAACATACTTTGACTGATGAATGAAAATTCCCTCAGGAAGTTGTTCAACTTGTAAACCCAGAAAGAATTTCATCTCCCCCATTGATGACATTTCAAACTTTTGCTTCATCACTGATTCAAAATCTTTGCATAGATTTTCATTTGTTGACCCAAAGATTATATCGTCCACATAAATCTGAACTATCAGAAGATGACCATCGACCTCCTTAGTGAAGAGAGTGGCATCCACTTTTCCACGAATGAACTTGTTGGCTAGTAGGTGTTGAGACAAAGTCTCGTACCAAGCTCTCGGGGCCTGATGTAAACCATACAGCGCTTTGTCCAATAAGTAGACCTTGTTTTTGTGGATTGGATCGGTAAAGCCCGGTGGCTGACCGACATAAACCTCCTCTTTAACCTTCCCATAGAGAAAAGCCGATTTAACATCCAACTGATAAACTTTAAAGTTCTTCCAAGACGCAAATGCTAGGAAAAGTCTGATTGCCTCTAGTCGTGCTACAGGAGCATAGACTTCGGTAAAATCAATTCCCTCCTGTTGACTAAATCCCTGAACAACGAGTCGAGCTTTGTTCCTTACAACAACTCCTCTATCGTCCCTCTTACACTTGAACACCCACTTAGTGTTAATCTTTCTTTGACCATCCGGAAAATCAACTAACTTCCACACTCCCAATTTCTCAAATTGACTAAGTTCCTCCTGCATTGCATTGACCCAAGAGTCTTCAGTAAGCGCCTCTTTGTAAGTTCTTGGCTCAACCTGCGAGATAAAACAACTTAATGAAAATTCAGTTTGCAAAGGAGCAACTTTTGTATAAAAACATGTAAGTCCTTTATCAATCTGATTTCGAGTGCGAACACCAGCTTGCAATTCTCCTATAATCAACTCCTCTGGATGATATGAAAAAGTTCGCAGCATCACTTCGCTTGGAACATCTACATTTCCCTCCAGATTAGTAACATTCTACTCTGCATCTTGATCACCAACTTGGTTTGTTTGACCAGAAATCTGAATTTGCTCCCCCTCAGAATCTGAATCTGAATCACCATGATCAAATATTGGCATGTTTTCAGCTTCTAGATTATCATTCTGAACCAACTGATTTTCTTGAGCAACTTCATTCTGTTGGACATCATCATGTTCACCAGCATTACTTGGACCTGCTTCATCATCATTTGAAGTTTCTCGTGGTCTCCTCGAATACTCAGCTGGGAACCTTAACTGTGACTCATATTCACGCAAAATATCCAACTCATCAAAGAAATCTTCTTCATCCTCTGATTCTTCTCTCATGTCAAACGAATCCCAAAGTTTGTCATAATGATAACGCCATGAATCACCAGGATTCTGCGGCGGCATAGTATAACCTTGACATTCAACATTTGCAGCTTCAATAATCCGCTTCTCACTTGGAACGAAGACACGTCTCAACGGATTTGAATAACCAACAAATATTCCCTCAATGCACTTCGGACCAAACTTTCCAAAAGGCTCTATAACCGTACAAGGTGACCCGAACGGTTCTAGATACTTCAAATTCGGTTTGCGGTTATTGATTAGCTCAAAGCATGTTTTGTTGAACTTCTTGACAGTAAGAACCCTGTTGAGCGTATAGCATGCGGCGGAAACAGCTTCAGCCCAAAAATTAATTGGTAACTTTGAATCTGCGAGCATAGTTCTAGCCGTCTCGATTAGTGTCCGGTTTTTGCGTTCTGCGACTCCATTCTGCTGCAGAGTGTACGGGGCACTAAACTCATGCAAAATACCTCTTTCATCACAAAATTCTTCCATCTTGCTGTTCTTGAATTCAGTACCATTGTCACTTCGAATTCTCTTAATACGCCTTTGGTACAAATTCTCAATCTTCCTGAACAGCCCCATTAAACTGTCAAATGTTTCATCTTTTGTCTTCAAGAAAGAAACCCATGAAAATCTGGAATAATCATCAGTAACGACCAAACAATAGTAATCTCCTGTAATGCTCTTGACATTCACCGGACCAAACAAATCCATGTGAAGTCTTTCCAGAGGTCTCGAAACTGAATTGACTTGCTTTGTAGGGTGTGACTTTTTCTTCTGCTTGCCTTTGATGCAGCTAATGCACTCCCCTTCCAGATGAAAACCTTTGATATTAACTCCCAATACCAAATCATTGTGCACCAAATGATTCATTTTTCTAAGATGTATATGCCCCATCTTTCGGTGCCACAATCTTGATTCTTTCTCAGTTGCTCTAGACACAAAACAATGTGCTTGACCAGTAGTTGTAGTTGCTACAGACATATCTAACACATATAAATCATTCACTCTAGGTGCCCTCATAATAATCCATTCTTCAGGGATAACAAAACCAGGTTTCAGAATTAAACATTCTTTATCAGTGAAGTGAGTAGTATACTGATTGTCACAAATCTGCGAGATACTAAGCAGATTGTTCTCCAGCTCAGTGATGTAGTTAACTCTCTCAAACGTCACAATCCCATTGGATAACGTTCCTTCACCAACAATTCTACCACCTTCATGACCAGCAAATCCCACATAACCACCATTAATGTTTCTCACATCATACAGCAATGCAGTTTTTCCTGTCATATGTCGAGATGCACCACTATCCATAATCCATCTGGATATCAGTTGTGGAAGATCCTGCACAAAACATACTTCATTTTAATCAACTACAATAAAGATGCCGATTCATGCTTCGCGAACAAGGAAGCTCCGGCAATTCAAACTGCTTATTCGAACATGGTGTCCACCCAGGCCTCATCAGCCTTAGGTGTAACCTTGACTCTAGCAATTTGAATTTTGAAATTTTCAGCCTTCAAAGGTGGAAAATTTGCATCATAATCAACCGTAATTGATTCTTCAGCCTTTTTCACTTCAGAAGTTGAAATTTTCAATTCAGCTTTTGGTTTCCAAACTTGTTGAGATACAGCAACCCGTTTGTAAAATTTGTCATTTTTAGTTACCACTTTCTTTACGGGTTCATTTTTTACTTTGATGTTGTCATTTTTCACATTCTTTTTCTCAACCACGATTTGTGCTTTACCCTTCACATCAACTTTCTTTTGTTGGATTTTCACAGTTTCAATCTTAGGCTTGGAGTTGGTGCAATTTCTTGCAATGTGACCAACTTTGTTACATCTAAAACATGTACGAGTATCAACAACTCGACTTGTGCCTTCAGACTGATAATGTGAAGCTCTTTTCTCAAAGAACTCTTTGTTTGATTTTGAAAAAATTTCATTTTCCTCATCAGAAAGTGAACTTGAACTGTTCACAAACACCTTCTTTTCAGCAAACTTTTTGTTTTGAAAACTCTTTTTCTGATAACTCTTACCATCCCTATAACCACCCGACCAATTGTTTCGATTGTTATTATAAAACCTTGGTGGAACAACAGGCATTTTGTAGTAAGCTTTATCTTTCTCAAAATTCATTTGCCTTTTTGTTTGTTTCAAACTGTTCACTTCCGACAATTCAACTTCAACCAATTTGAAAACATTTGTCAACTTTTTCACATTAACATTCTCAATGGGAAATTCAGAATCCGAATACAACTTATCAGATCCAGCAATCTTGTACATCACAAGACCTGGTTCATCACTTAAGTTGTTTTTGGATTTTGATTTCTGAATGTACTTGTCTAAGAAACACCCATCATCTTCAGTTGAATCAGACATCAAAACACTTTCAGCTGTGCTCTTAACAATCTCTGTCTGAACACTATCATCAGATGATGTAAAAGTAACATTAATGTTTTCAGGAAGTCTAACTTCTTTTTCTTCCTCAATTTCAACCAAACCAGATTGCTTTTTCGTGTAGTTAGCCAGAACAGGTGGTGGAACTTGATGAAAACCCACCCCGGTTCCATCAGAATACACATCTTCGCCCGCTTTGTCTTTCCTAATGGGTTTGGGAATGATATGTTGCAAAACAAAGCTTGCGGAACTGTAACTGTTAAGCTTCAACTGGATTCGCTCGTTTTCAATTACAGCCTCTTGAACTTTAAGTTTCAATTTAGCGATTTCATCCAGTTGTTTATTGATTGATTCTTCTTTAACTCTAAGCACTGCTTTTAAATGTTCATTTTCTTTAAAAGTTTTACCATTTCGATCATCACAATCTTTCATTGTGCTTTTGAGTTTTTCAAATTTTTTAGAAATCTGACGGTTTTCAAGAATCAACTTTTCATTTTCTTGTTTAATTTTGTCATGATCAATTTTATCAGTTTCAATTTGAGTAGTTAATTCTTTTATCCGTTCAGTTGAAGCTTTAACTGTTTTGTTACGACCAAGAATCTGATTCTCAACATTTCTGACCTTAGCTGTCAGATCTTCAACTTTCTTAATGTTGAGATATGTGACTGTGCTACAAAATTTGCACTCTTTGTTGCAATTTTTGCAATCAGCATTTCCTTCAATCTTTTTACCTGACGCATTTGTTGACGAGTTTGGACTGACCTGGCTTTTTGACTCAGACACGGAGTTAGATTCTACCTCAAGTGCCTTGGCAGCCAGCACTTTGTCAGCCATTTTTCCTAAGTTCTCAGCATTCAACTCTTGTGTAGTGTAGATAACACCATCATCAATCTTCTTTGATTTTTCGATCTCTTCTTTCTCTTTTCTCTCTTTCTCTCTTTCTCTTTCTCCTCTTCAATCATTTTCGAAGTTGGAGTTCCCCACCATTTGTGTTGCCAATATTCATCATTTTCTTTCATTTCCTTGATTAAGACTTCCAGATCAAGAGTTTTGTGATCAACTGCAATATTTCCATACTCATCAAGATAACACTCTCTGTCTGGATCCCATCTGTTGGCTCTCTTTGCATCGAAATAGATACTAGAAAGTCTAGTAATTTTGTTTTCCGAAATCATTTTTCTGTATTTATACTTCTGTTCTTCAGTTCTCTCATCTTTCCATGGAATAGGTTCATTTTTTGCCATGAATACGTAACCAACCGCATCTTCTTCTGGTAGAACCTCTTGACTCCAATCATACCCCTCATCATCGTAAATCACTGCAAGAGCTCTAGATTTCTCTTTGTTGTCTTCAACCTGCTTCAATCTAGGCGGCTCGTATTTATTCTGATGATAAATCACCTTCTTGTAGTAATCATCTCTGAAAGGATTCTCTGATTCATCAGCATAAGCGTTTCGGCATTCTCGTTTGAAATGACCCTTCTGCTTACACTTGAAGCAAGTCACCTTTGATTTATCGAAACCCAGCTTTGTAGAAGCACCACCAATTGTCTTTCTCCCAGTGATTTCCATAAATCTTTGTGCACGACGAACAACACTTGCCATAGCCCAACGAATATCGATCAGTTCCATTTCCTCCGGATCAATCTGATCGTAATCTTCTTTCTTCAGATTTGTGTTACCTATCTTCCCAGCTACTAATCCTTCATACGATTCCAACACCGATGCTAGAAAGATCATCTGCTGCTTGGCCGATTCCTCATCAAAGTTCTGAGCATTCTTCAAGTCTATTGCAATGTTGCATTGAAAACGATTCTTTGCATCAGAATGTCTTCCAGAAGATGAAGATCCACTGTGATAACCACTGTGACTTCCACTGTTTTGACCACTTTGATTTTCTTTGCCGGCTGTCGACACATTTTCAGCAGAAAACGCAGTTTTTGCAGAAGTTGCTTTTGGCATCATGCTTTTTGGATAGTACAAATCCAAATTCTGCTGGTAAGATGAGTGATTAACTTTGTACGTCTTCTTCAACTCCAGTTCATGACTTTCAAGTCTCTCAATCACCAAATCTGGTTTCAACAATTCAGGAGCAATAGTATTCTTCCGCATGAGAGCATAATATCTCCACTCCATCTCGTCTGGCAATGAATCGAACAACTTGTCTACTTGCTCATCATCAGAATACTTGATATCATGTCTTGCTAATTCCAGCTTCAGATGACCGAACCTCTCTATCATTTTACATACTGATTCATTCTTAAGACAACCAAACATATCAAACTCTTTTCTAAGAAGTTTCTTTTTGTTTTTCACGATTTGAGTACTTCCTAAACATTTCTTTTCTAACTTTGCCCAAAGATCTTTAGCATTTGTATAGTCTATCAGTGAGATGATATCCTCCCGAACAGACTGAAATAACAATGCCACACACTTTTGTTCGGCTACGAATGAATCAATCTCATCTGATGCTGTTAAGACTTCACCATTCTTGTTTCCTTGATCATAACCGTTCTTCAGACTTTTCCAACTTGGAAATGCGAATGCCATCATCCAATCTTCAAACTTTTTAGACCAACGACTGTACTCCTCGATAGCCATTAGCTTTGGGGGTTTATTGAATGTTCCGAATGCACTTTCAGATTCCCAAGCTTCCTTTTTCCTTTCTTTTGGTGGATTCTCATTCTCATTGTTTGTAGATGAAACAACTCCCGAGTTTCCAGCAAACGCGTACATGTCGCTAAACGGGTTCATGAAAAGATCATCCATCATAAATGTACCTGCAAGATTATCAAACACTTAGACAAATTTTGAAATTTTTACAAATACTGACACTGAAGCGAAATCAGTCAGATTGACTGATAAGCGAAATCAACAACAATGTCCTCTCGAGTGAAATCACAATTGTTCACTCAAGCGAAATCACTTATGTTCCTTGGAGCGAAATTAGATTTTGTCCATTGGAGCGAAATTAACTTGTTCGTATGAGCGAAATTAGAATGTCCAGATGAGCGAAATCAGTATGTCTGTTAAAGCGAAATCAGACTTTGTCCTTTGGAGCGAAATTAACTTGTTCGTTGGAGCGAAATCAGCAGTTATTGTTCGTTAAAGCGAAATTAAGTGATAATGTCCGTTAAAGCGGAATCACCTTTTAACCATTTTTGACCAAGTTTTAATCCGTATTTTAATCTGATACTTTCCAGGATTTGTTATCACTGTATTTTACACGTTATATTCAAAAATCAGACCATTTCGACCGTAGGAACCAGTTCAATTCGAAAAAGTATCAAAGAAAGTGAGTAGAAATGAGAGATTTTTGTAGATTCAGCTGTAGTAGTATGAACTCCTCGTCCTGAAGCTCTGATACCACTTGTTGGACCGTGTCGTGACCCTAAACGATCAGTCAAGGCAGTTCATCATCACGTATAAAGGCGGAATCAGTATACGCAATGTAACAACAGCTTTCCTATTCAATTCCTTCACTTTTATTGCTTTTTGAATCAATTTTGACAGAGTTTCAGTACCGTAACAATGACCTGATCTCGCTTCAATGGTTACCATGAATGAACACATGTAGGGTATTTATACTAAGGCTGATTTCGCTTATGTGTCAGTGACACTGAAGCGAAATCACCTCATGTACATTAAAGCGAAATCACCCTAATGACCCTTGAAGCGAAATCAACACTTAACAATGTACATTGAAGCGAAATCAAGCATAAAACCCTAATTTTGACTTTTAAGATCCAATCTTGACTTTCTTGATTTAAGACTTGATGAAGATGCAGTCAATAGACATTCTTGTGCATCATCATTAAGAGGCGTTAATCATTACGCATTTTTCAAATAGACGTTATGATACTGATGTGACAAAAATGTCCCTTATAAGGCACTAACAATTACAGATGTTCTAACATCTAGGGTCAAGTTATTCTACAAAGGCTTCTAATTGTAAGAAGTGTAAGAAGGATTTATAGAGTGACAAGTGTCCAATAACCTAACACTAAACCCACTACATCACCACCAAAAACCTAAACACGCACCCCTACCCCACCACCACCCAAAAACCTAACCCCCCCCCCCCCCAAAAAAAAAAAAAAAAAAACTATACCTCACCAAAAAAACCCCCAAAAAACCTAACCCCCCCACCCCCACCTCCACCCCCAAAAACCTAACCCCCCCCCCACCCCCCAAAAACCTAAAAAAAAACTAAACACCCACCCCCACCCCTACCACCACCCAAAAACCCCCACCCCCTCGACAAATTTTTTTTTTTTTTTTTTTGGTGGGTGATGTGGGGGGTGGGGGTGGGGGTTTTTGGTGGTGGTGGATGTTTAAGTTTTTTTTTTTTTTTTTTTAGTGGGTTTTTTTGTGTAGTGTGATTTTTTAGGTTATTGGACACTTGTCACTCTATAAATCCTTCTTACACTTCTTACAATTAGGATCCTTTGTATTTGATCCTAATCCCTAACGGGTTAGGATCAAATACAAAGGATAAAATAAATAAGAAGTGTAAGAAGGATTCTAGTCCATTGATCTTAGATTTGAAGGGTTGAGATTGGTTGTAGGGAAAAGAAGATAATCGAAGGGCATAAAAGGAATCTTATATTTATGGATTTTCTCTCTCCACATGTAAGGCACATGCCAATTCCCCCGTCGATTTAAAACGTCCATAACTTTTTCATACGACATTTTTTTTCAAAAAAAATTTCACCATAATAACGAGCGTTTTTTTATCTTTAATATGAGTACCATATTATCATATAAAAATAAAATAAAAATTTTCATTTTTACTGGGTTTTTTGGCATTGTGTTAAAGGTTCAGGTCATTGTGTCTTTTAACTGGGTTTTGGTCAGTAGAGTTTCTATACATTGTGTTATTATCAAAACCTATAACACAATGTTAATTTGAGTTCTATCCATTGCGTTTTTATAAAAACCTATAACACAATATATGACACAATGAAGATTTTGTTATATTTGGGTTTTCTATAAATTGTGTTATTAGTTCAGGTCATTGTGTTTAATATGTTATTCATTGTGTTTTAATATATTGTCCATTGTGTTTTAATAATTTGTTCAATTTTTTTATTATCTTGTTCATTGTGTTTTGGTTTGTTATGTATTGTGTTTTTAGTTTGTTTTTCATTGTGTCTTCATCTGCTCTCAATTGTGTCTTTTATCTGTTGTCATTAATTGTGTCTTTTATCTGTTGTCATCAATTGTGTTTTTATTTAGTCTGATTCTTATTGTGTTATATGTTATCGCCATTGTGTTATACGTTATGGTCATTGTGTTTTAGTATGTTGTCTATTGTGTCTTTATCTGTTGTCATTGATTGTGTTTTTATTCTAATTTACATTGTGTTTTACATCATGTCCATTGTGTAATATGTTATTCATTGTGTTTTAATATGTTGTCAATTGTGGTTTAATAATTTGTTCAATTTTTTTATTATCTTGTTCATTGTGTTTTAGTTTGTTATGTATTGTGTTTTTAGTTTGTTTTTCATTGTGTCTTCATCTGCTCTCCATTGTGTCTTTTATTTTCTGTCATTAATTGTGTCTTTTATCTGTTGTCATCAATTGTGTTTTTATTTAGTCTGATTCTTATTGTGTTATACGTTATGTTCATTGTGTTTTAGTATGTTGTCCATTGTGTCTTTATCTGTTGTCATTGATTGTGTTTTTAATCTAATTTACATTGTGTTTTACATCATGTCCATTGTGTAATATGTTATTCATTGTGTTTTAATATGTTGTCCATTGTGATTTAATAATTTGTTCAATTTTTTTATTATCTTGTTCATTGTGTTTTAGTTTGTTAAGTATTGTGTTTTTAGTTTGTTTTTCATTGTGTCTTCATCTGCTCTCCATTGTGTCTTTTATTTGCTGTCATTAATTGTGTCTTTTATCTGTTGTCATCAATTGTGTTTTTATTTAGTCTGATTCTTATTGTGTTATATGTTATTGTCATTGTGTTATACGTTATGTTCATTGTGTTTTAGTATGTTGTCCATTGTGTCTTTATCTGTTGTCATTGATTGTGCTTTTAATCTAATTTACATTGTGTTTTACATCACGTCCATTGTGTAATATGCAACTGGGTTTTTGAAATTTTTTTGAAAAATATAACAATATGGTACTCATATTAAAGATAAAAAACGCTCGATTTTATGGTATAATTTTTTTTTAAAACAAATGATGTATAAAAAAGTTACGGACGTTTAAAAGTTAGGGGGGAAATAGCATGTGACTTGCATTTGCATATTCTCTTTCCTCTTGTAGACAAAATTACCCTTTCCATTTAATTACTCATAGGACACTTGTCACTCTCTAGTACCTTCTTACCCTTTTTATTTTTAAATCTTTTGTATTATAACTCAACCCTAGTAATTAAATAGGTAATATAACCTAAAAGATTCCTCCTCCATTTAAAGAAGTTTAACTATAACATGTAATACACTTGCGCAGTGTGACAAGTTCATGAAACTCAATAACGCATATAATCACATTAAACCGGCCTGTTGTATTAAGTATGCGATAACAGTTAGAGCATTCACAATGAATATCTTAAAATTATAAAATATGTGAGTGAGTTTAGTTATATTATAAAGAATTGTTGTTAGTGTTTTTGAGTGGTTGTGAATGAAGGAGACAGAAAATATATGAGAATGTTACTATTCATCTGAAAATATATGGGAACAAAATCTGGAGACAGAAAATCTTATAAGTTTTTTTATAATTTTAGAAAGAGTAAATTACAAAGTTCGTCCTTTATGTATGTCATTTATTACAAAGTATGTCCTTTATCTTTAATAAGCTCAAAAAACATACTTAATGTTTGAAAAACCATTCAGGTTATGTCCTTTACCCTAAACCTAGTTTGTTTTCCCAGTTAATCAGGTCATGTGAGAAGCACATGAGGGCATTATTGTCATTATACCCACCAATTACTATGCCCTATTATAAAAACCCTAAACCCCACCATCATCTTCTCCATCAACATACCCCTTCTTCTCTCTATCTAACAATCCTACCACCACCACAACTACCTGCCGCCACCACGACCCACCTGTCGCCGCCATCACCGCCACCACGACCCACCTGCCGCCGCCACCACCATTCTCTCTCCCATAACTCTCATTCTCTCTCTCTCTAAGCTGCGGTACCCACCACAATTTTAGCACCACCGACCCCATAAACAACCCTTCTTCTCACCATTTTCTTCTCACCTTCTTCTCACCATTTTCACTTACTTAGGTTTGGGTATTCTAGTTCTGTGTTATCTAGGGTTTGTCTGGTGAAAAAAGGAAGTTAAGATCTGGTTGCTTTTTAGTTATTGAAGATCAATCATCTAGGGTTTTTTCAAGAATTGGGGCCTCTTGTTGCTTTTTTGTCAAGTGTTTCTGATCTTCGCTAATCTCTGGACACATGAAGACCTTATATCCCTAATGTAGATCTGGATGTTCCTGTTGGGATACGTTTTTATATGGGGAATTGTATAGCCGCCCAAATTGGGGTGTTTCTGATTGATTTGTGAATGGTCTTGAAATGTCTTTAAGAAATCTTTATTTTTTTTTTAATTTTCTGTCACACGAATTGATTCTGATTAGCCATATTTTGAACTGGAGAGAGATGATATAATTTATTTTTTTTATATTTTATTTTTTAATTCTTTTTTGTTTTACTTAAAAATATTTTTTTAATAAATAAGTAAAATTACCAAAATACCCTTATGTGGGGTACCCTTGGCCTGATTTAACCATGAAAAATAACAGAGTTAGGGCTAAAGGACATAATGTGTAAGGGTTTGCAAACATTAAGTATGTTTTCAGAGCTTATTAAAGATAAAAGACATACTTTGTAATAAATGACATACATAAAGGACGAACTTTGTAATTTACTCTTTTAGAAATGGTTGTAACTAAAGGGGGGAGAAAATGTAATGATAAAGATATAAAAAATATTATTTAATTATGAAAGAGAGAGAGAAAAAAATAGTTGTTTTCAGTGTAGATATATAGATACAGATAAAAAATTCATTATGAATGCTCTTAGTTCAAGAACTCGTATTGAAACCAATGGACATAGAAATGAATATGCGTAATGATATAAATGATATTTGGGCGGTATGGGTTTGGTTCAGTATAAAATTATGCGCATTACAAAATAATAAAAATATTACAATTGTTTAATTATACAAAAGTTGTCAAATATTACAATGGTTTAATCATGGTTGTAAAAATCCCGACTAGTCTCCGATTAGTCGCCGATTAATCACTAATCGGAGACCGATTAATGACCGATTAATAGTTAGGCAGTCAATATCGGTCCTATTCTGGTCAAATTTTGGCTAGATGCCGGCCAAATTTTGACCAAACCATATAAATTCCTTCCAATCACTTAAAAAAATGGGTTAATGAGGGGTTAAAACATGTCTACTTTAAAAAACTACACATAAAAATGCGTATGTATATATGTAACTAAAAATTACATATAAAAATCTCAATCCGATTAATTCTGATTAATCCCGATTAATCGCTAGTCGGTACTCCACCGCCCGACTAGCGCCTAACGATTCTTACAACACTGGGTTTAATTATACAAAAGTTGTCTCGTACAACCCGAATAAGTAAAGTCGTGATATGCTCAAAAGAATAGCAACAGTGTTTTACGAAGATGAAAAACCATAAAAACATATATTTATATGAGTTTCGATAATACCAATACCGATGTGATTCGATAAATTCAATTCATTTCTTTATGTTACCAGTACTCAGCCAAGTAATATATCTTCCTTACATTCAGAAGAAACATTCTCATTTTGAAGATTTTTTTATTAAGAAAAAAACATGTAAAAACTTTGGAAGATGCAATGAAACAAAATATTATTTCCAAACAAAATATTATTTCCAAATATTTCATCAAAGTGGCGGAACTAGCCCACAAAGTCAGGGGTATCCTAATTTTTTGTTTTAGGATCAGGGGTATCCTTTATATAACAGAAACAGAGTTGAGAGGTATTTTTACACTACGGAAATGGAGTTAAGGAGTATTTTTACACTACAGAGACGGGGTTGAGGGGTAGCCCGTGCTACCCCTACTAACCTTCTAAGTCCACCCCTGGTTCTGAAAACTCATTTTTTATTACTAGAAGAAAACAACTAAAACATGTATTTACTGGAATCTCTATAATGTAGAAAAAGATAATAAAATTATAATGACCCATTATATTTAGAGGGCCACTATTCATCTCTCTATATAATTTTCTAAGCGTATAAAAGCTAGACTAAGCAATAAAATAAGTGTTTGTACGTAAGATAGAGATAAAGATCGAGAATAAGATGTGAGAAGTTTTTTTTAAATATATACAAAATTCAGAGAAAAATGTATTATTTAATTGTATTATATAGATGGAAATAGAAACTCCGATGAGAATCCTCTAATGTTTGATTTATGCTTGTTTTACTTAAAATTATAATTATGTATGAGCAAACTTCTCTTTCTATTTAGGTGCTTTTAGGAGGCAATTTACTTACAGGATTTGTTTCACTTATAGAGTTATTGATTATCAAAATCCAAGAGAGAAGAGAGAGTAGACCGAGGGATATATTATGTGATCTCAATGGAAAGTCAGATGCAAGTTAGTGACACGTAAAAGTATACCTCGGTAATGTTTACTGCAAAGATATGATGTGTGAGGGATGATTAGCAGGGCCGGCTCTGAGAATTCAGGTGCCCTGTCCGAGCTCAGAAAAATGTGCCCCTCAGGTGCTAACGAAATATATAAATATACGACCTAATTTTTTAAAACAACGATTAAAGCTATAGCAACAAACAATGCAATTGCCAAAAATGACAAAATCATAGCATTTGAATGAGTAAATAACATATCGTAATAAACTAATAGCCAACCAATGATTCGTGAAGCTCTCCTACAATCGACCCGGCTTTTTCCGAACTAAATTTACGTCAAAGCGTATTTTAAATAAATAAACTAATAAGTACTCAAATAAGCTGATGAGGTATGTAAAGCTAAATTTATACACCACATGATGTGTAGTTGATGAGTTCCATATAGCTATGTTTTCAAATCTCTCACGAAAAAAAAGAGATAATAAAATAGGGAAGAGTTAAAAAATAAAAGGATGCTTGTACTGGGTATCGAACTAGATACCTTGAATCCACAAACAAACACATACAACCACTCGGCTACACATTTTAGATGGTTTCATTTTTATATTTAATAATATATAATATACATAATATATATATCGGACTTTAAAAAAAACGGTGCCCCGAAAAACACGGGCCCTGGCCGGTGGTCCTCCCCGCACACCCCTAGGGCCGGCTGTGATGATTAGAAAAGTGACTTAAGGTAGTTGAAGATCCAAAAACTGGCCAGAAACTCGCCAAGCTTAATGAGACCTTGAAACCTGCAAGAAACTTGTCTTGCACAAACAACAAACAGTTAGGCTTGTAGCAGAGGTGGTAGGGACGCTCTATGACCATCCTCCAGCGTGAGAATAAGTGATTGTTTAGAGAGAAAAAAAATGGGACGAAGGCTTAGAGAAATCGTACTTGAAGTGTACTTGAAGAAGGGTATTTATACTTGCTTATTGGATGACGTAATTCATCCAGGACGCACCTATTGATGTGCGTCATGTATGGAGTCCGGATATTTATTATGTCCTGCTTGGTGGAGGTAACTACTTTATTGTTCGGTGCCCGGATATTTTAGTCTGACTATGTATTTACAAGTCCCCTTGTCTGATAAGTCCGGACTCTGGACTTGTGAGACTTGTTTTATTCATGTAGGTGAATGTCTGTCACTTAGGTGACGACGTTGCATGTTACTGTGCGTCACCCGCCTGTGTCTGTAACTTTCCCACATTGGGAAGCGTAACCACCTCTTGAGGTGATGCCTGATTGGACAGGCAACACAGTTGTTATCCACGATCCCTGATCCCTTATATATAAGGGATCTAGTAACTTCTTTTTCACCTTTTTTCACTGACTCTTTTCTCTCCAGTCCCTTCATCTCCCCATAATCAGAAGTTCTTATATTTCGGATACTGCTTTTGCGCTTTTACGAGTTTTAAAGAGGTGGGTTCTTCACTCTTTCCCCCCTTTCACCTTCTTTAGACATGGCTCCGGGTAAAGATAATATGTCCGCTAGTTTTAGTGTTTTGACTAAAAAACAACTAGATAAGTTTTTGAGAACTTGCCAGATTCCGGTGCATTTGAACCCTGAACTTCCTACCCAGAACCGAGCCATATATCCTCTTTTGGCCGGTAACTTTGCATTTTACACCCGTGATTGTAACTTTTGAAACTACTGTGTTCCTTTACAAAATTTTTAATCAAAGTGCTCTGGTTCTTTCGCATGCACATCTCCCAAGTAAACCCGTTCAGCCTCATCTAATAAATCACTTTGAAATCTCTTATAAAGCCTTAAATCGGGAACCGGATATAGATGTGTACCGGTATTTTTATGAATTCATTATGGCCGGTGACTAGTTTACCTTCGCCCATCATAAGTCTGTTCATAGTATTTCTTCTGAGGAAATGTGTAAGGCCACCTACGAACCTCGAACACTCGTACAGGATCCCTAACTCGAACAACCGACTCACGTGGTGTGTAGAATCTACCACGCGAAGCATACCACAACGTAGGTCTCGAGACAGAAGGTGTAGAAGAACAGAGATGATAATCAATCTGTGAATCCACAAAGTATTCATAGATTATCCACACACAGTAAACACATAGTATTTAGGGTTTTGTTTCTCACACTAGAAAGTATCTTGTACAGAAAGATAATTATCAAAGTCGTATCCATTGCATTCATTCACTGAGTATAAATACAAGGACAAAATCGGACTTCACAAGTCCTGACAAGCTAGTCCGAACATATACTAACAAAATCGGACTTAATCATAAACCTTAACAAAATAAATTCTGATAAACCAAAACAAGGAGGTCCGAATTTAGCCTAAATTCGGGCTTCTTTATATCCCACAAACTCTGACAAGTTATATTTAACTATTCAACAATTACACAAAAGACCCTGAACATCTTCAATTTGAAGAATCCAACATGTATCATCAAAAGGTGCACTTAGGGATGCATTGAAGGTCCCCCGGTTTGCTGATTTGGATTTCAATTTCTTGAAGACCACTGGGGAGGCTGATACTTTTCTGCAGCAAATTACTCCAACTGCTTATGATATTAGGCCTCCGAAGGCTCCTGGCGTCCCCCAGATAGGTGCCCCCTTCTCTTCCGGTGGAGAATGTAACCGGGAGTTCTAGCGGCCCAATCGTCAAGAAGAAGAAGCGATGGTTGTTGAGGACGAAGACAGTGATCCAGATATTCGAGAGTTGGACCAGTATCTTAACGCTGTGCATTCGTCTATTGTGGCACCTTCCGAAAGGAGTACAGAGAGTGGCTCAGTTCAAACTCCTACCGCCTCTGACTCTAAACGTCCCACATCAAGGAAGAAGAAAAGTGAATCAGTGATTGTGGTGTAGCTGAATCATAAGAGAGGCAGACAATATTTTTCATATCTTGCTTCCAAAAAAGCCAAACCGACACTGACCACTACATTTGATCCTATCTTGGAAAATGTGGACGAACATTTGACAGGGTGCAAAACCTCAAGAGATGAAGCTCCACGTTCAATGTTTAGTATGGACATTGCTTTTACAAGATCTCAACCTTTTGTCGATGCGAACGATGAGTTTATGGAGATTGAGACGGTGGTGACTATGTCGAAAAGGGAGGAGAAAAACTGTTATTTTTACATGTATGGATTTGGGCTCAACTTTGGGTTCGGACCTTTCTTTGGAAGTGGACGGGGATCTAGTGTCCACTTTAACTCCTTCCTGTTTCGGACCCGTACTAATGAGCTTTTGCCGTTTTGTTGATATATTTTCAGATGAGATGGAGGTAGATCCTAGTGTTGCTGAGGAAAAGTTCGCCCCAGATTAGGACATAAAAAACAAGGATTCTGTGATGGATGCTCTTACTTCCAAGCTCTTTCTGTTCAACCTGAGTACTCCTGCCGACCATTACAAAAGCTAGAAAAAGAAAAGTCAAGATTTGGGTGCGGTTATTTTGGCTAATCAAGCTCAATCGAACATATATGTCATGAAGCTGTACACGAGGTGGGTTGAAGCCAAATCGGTGAAAGAAGATCTTGATCGGGAATTGAATTCGATTAAGGAAAAACTCAAGAAGACTCCTGATATTGAGAAGAAAGCTTCCCAGCTCTCTCATGAGTTGACCCAATAGAAAGACAAGGTGAAATCTCCTTCCGTTCAACATCAAGCAGCTTTGCTCGCTGCAGCTGCTGCTGGTGAAGAACGTGACAAGTGTGTAACCGAGCTTAAGCAGTTTTCGGCCAAAGTTAAAGAAGATAACGCAGCTCACAAGGAGCTTTTGGGCAAGATGGAAGAGTCACTGTTACAAGCTCGACTGACATATGAGAAGATGATTCAAGGTTTGGTGCTTTTAATATTTTATTATTGTTTCTTCTTTTTTTTAGTTTTAGGGACCCTAACTGTTTTTATAAAGAGGGGTTTACACCGCACAGGGGAGGCTCATTTGAAGACGAAGCTAGGAAAAGGGTAATGCAGAGGAGCTGTCGAGGATGCACTTGGAGAGAGCTAATTTGAAGAAAAAGATCGAGGAGTTGTCCTTGGTAAAAGCATGGTTCCTCTCTGAAGGGGCGCGGAGCCTGGCCTGGTATGTGCATAAGGGGTCGAATATGAGGAATGCGGTAGCTTCGATCAATAATGCGATGAGTGCGGTGGGGATAAATGCTGGTGTACAAGGTGGCTACCTTCATGCCTTACATAAGAAAACAACGTTCAGAGAGGTTCCCTACCTGACCAAAGATGTAGGGCAGCAGTTAGATGCGGCTATCGAGCAATTTTACAACCTTCAATTTCCACTGGTCGGGTCACCGGCAGCTTTGGCCGAAGAGCCACTACTCAAGATTCAGGTGTTCTAGGCTTTGTTGAAAAGACTTCGAAGGAAGATCAAGTTTGATTGAAGGTGGACATGTCTGGCTTTTTAGGGCAGGCACCTTAGGGTTTAGTATTTTCATGAAATTGTATCTTTTTGCTCCGGAGAGGTTATGTCCTCTTTTGGAGTTTAAATGACCTATAATGAATATAATTTGGCCTTTTTTGAGGTTCGGATATTTTGCTATATTGTTTTGAAAATATTCTTTGGCATGCGTCCATGCCTTTAAATATTTTATAATTTTATGCTTTTAGTGGTCGACTTATTGTATATTTAGAACGTTCTTTTCTTATGGGGGTAGACTCGTCCCCAGTCTTATCAAAGACCAATCCGGATGTGCCTCTTTATTCGGCGCGTCATCTTATTATCTGAAAATGGATCGGGACATAATACCTGTCCGACGTCATTTTTAAGGACCATTTTTCGTCCTTTAACCGACATGATACGGTAGATGCTAAATGGAAGTTTAAAGAGCTTTTTTGCTCATCCTTAGTGGGCTTTGAAACCCTAAGTTATGAGTTCATTAATAATTAATTTGGTATGTATATCAATCAAGAGAGTTGGCTTAAAATTATATTATTTCACTAATAATCCCAGGGCATTCACATCCCAGCATTTCATACAATAAATTGAAAAAGTTATGGGAAAAACCCTACGCAGTACATGGAAATAAAAACTAAGAATTTTATTGGTATCGGCTTCTTAAAGATAGCATTTTTAAGGTGAATATCGTTCCACGTTCTGGGGACGAGCGTTTCGTTTATTTGGGCCAGAGTGTAGGCCCTATTCTTTCCTGCGGTCTTGATGATGTACCGTCCCTCCCATCAGGGGGACAACTTCCACGTTCCCACCACTCGACTAGCTTCATTGAACCGCACTACATAGTCGTTGATTTTAACCCAGGCGACCTTTACCTTCGAATTGTAATGTTTCTCCAACTCCCTTTTATACTTTGCCTCTCAAATTGTGGCAACTTCCCTTCTTTCCTCAGCCAGATCGAGATTCAGACGAAGTTCTGCTTGTTTTGGCCCTGTGCAGCTTGCATTCTTTGAGTGGGCATCCTAATCTCGACCGGGATGACAGCTTTTGTCCCGTATGTCAAGCTGTAAGGGGTTTCTCCGGTGCTTGTTTTCGGCATCGTTCTTTGTGCCCACAAAACAAGAGGTAGCTCATCGGCCCGTCATACTCCTTCTCGGTCCAGTCATTTCTTAATTCCATTCATAATGCTTTGATTGGCTCGTTCTACATGTCTGTTCGCCTGTGGATGGGCGACTAAGGCGAACATCTGCTGAAAGTGCAACTTTTCACACCATACCCAAAAAGGGTTGTCAGTAAAGTGCTTCCCATTATCACTCACAATGCACTAAGGCACGTCGTATCTGCATACGATGTTTTCCCAAGCAAACCATTACACATGCTCTCCGGTGATAGTTCTATGGGGTCTAGCTTTCACCCACTTAGAGAAATAGTCGATTGTGACTAGCAGGTATCTCACACCTCCAGATGAAATGGGGAAAGTTCCAACTATGTCGATCCCCCACTTTTGAAAAGGCCATTCTAAGGTGACTAGAATCATGTTGTTCTTGGCTCGGAGGCTGATTTGACTGTGTCTTTGATAAATATCGCAGCTCTGTAGTTCAGCCACTGGGCTTTGATGCATGTTGGGCAATAATATCCGGTATTCATGATTTTTGCTACGACCATCCTGGGTCCGGAGTGAATTCCTATTCGTTGTTATGATGTTCCATATTCAAATAGCGGAGATTCACGAAGAAGTATTGCGCTATTTACCAGTGACTGGTATTATTGGACTGATCTTTTGGTGGGAAATGTTCTTCATTTTAGATAATGAAAGCATTCCATTACTACCAACCCAAAGAAATACGACCTCTCTGAGATATATGGTTTATGCCGGAAAGGTACGAAGTTGGACAAATTCCCCAATGAATTTCTCTGATCACATAATTGGCTTCATTCAGACTTAAACATCGAAAAAAAGGCCCGAGGAAAGTTTTTCTATACAAGTTTCCGTCATGGACTTGATACTGGAGAGCTTTGACTTTGAGTTTTTGGCCCGAGCTTTATCATCCGGGAGCCAATTCTTTGTTAGGTAGTTTAGTATCGGTGTCATCCACGTGTCTTCTTGGATGGATATAGTCATGACTTCTTCGGTCTGGGTTATAGTTGTGACTTGGAGATTTTTAACCAGAACTTCTTTGGATAAATGGAAAAAAAGAGACCAACCCTAGCTTGCTCATCAGCTTTTTTGTTCTTGCTCTGAGGAATGTGGAGCACTTTGTAGGTGTCTAAAGATGAAACGAGATCTTGGACCTTTGCTAGATACCTTGCCATATGTGCTTCTCGAGCTTCATATTCTCTATTAACTTGACTGGCGACAAGCAAGGAGTCAATGTGAACTAAAATAGACTTTGCTCCAGCCTTAAGGGCAATTTGGAGTCCGGCTAGAAGTGCTTCATATTCAACTTCATCGTTAGAGCTTTGGAAGTCGAACCGAAGGATGTGCGTGTATTTTATCCCTTCCTGATCAATCTGGATTAAACCTGACCCCGCTATCTCTTTACTTGAGGCTCCATCCGTATATAAATTCCAGATTTTTGAAGCTTTAGAACCTCTAATGCCTGTACATTATCCTTTAGGTACTTCAGCCAGAAAATCAGCGACAACTTGCCCCTTTAGGTTTAAGTGTGTTTTTTTGTTAAAAAAAATTTAGAACGATAAATTTCTTTAACTCTGTCATTTGTGTGACTTGAACCAAAGACCTCCCAAGGTATTATTTATTGTAAGTCTTTAAACTTTAATTTTATATATGTTGTTTCTATTGCCCAAGTTTGAATTTCATTTATTTAGCATCATATTAAGATATATTTTGTTAATTAATATATACGAAATATATAAAATAAACAGTTTATTATAAATGAAAGAAATAGGATTTAGTTTAAATAATTGTAAAAGTAGGTGATGATTTGGATGCTAAGAAGGAGGTTTGGTTTAATGTTAGAGGAAAAATGAATATTTGTGAGGTTTGTTTAAAACCTAACATTCCATGCTTAGGTAGAAGTATGTGGATGTTTTCTAGGTTTGCTGTTAGACAACATAAAGTGGGCGAGGATTTGGGACGTGGTGGCCTCTCCACGCCGGGCATACCACCTCGGGAACGACGTGAAGGGAGGTGTGGAGTTGGAGGCGGGGAGTTTCCCACCATCGTGGAAGGCTTTGGGGTGGCGACGTGGTATGTCGTGGTTGAGTGTGGAATCTAGCCGTTGCCCCCAACAACTATTTAAAAAATCATTTTTCAAAAAGTTTTACTCTTCTTATTTAATCTAAACCCATTTTCCATTTTTTACCTTCAAAATCTCTCAATTTTCATCTCATTTCTCACAAAACTCCTCAAAATGGCAATGAATCCATGGAATGAGGAATCCTCTAGTTGAACTTGTAGGTCCCCTAGTTCATACGGATCGTCACAGAATCGTCAATCCAATCTAGAGTGCGGAATCCTCTAGATCAGAATATCATAAAAACGAGTAGAAAACAGAAATTCTATCAACCGGGTTTTTATTGATTATCAATCACTAGAATTACAATCAATCAAAACCCTAATTCGTCCAAGCTAATGCCTTCACGAAATTCCTCACACAAACTGTTTTTGGCTGATTAATCTAAACCCTAATGCAAAGCCATGTTTATATAACACAAGGTTGCAACTTGGGCTAGGGTTTCCTACATGGGCTATGGCCCAATTCGCCTCCTACACCCAATGTGGGTTTGGTATGGCCCAAACACTATTAATTAATTAATACAAAGCTAAACCCGCTAATCGTTTATCTTTTTACTAATTACAAGATATCTAAAGACCAAATCTAAGCTGTTGTCACAAATATGCACCAACAAACTCCCTCTTAACAATAGCTTCCGCATATATATCACCATTGCACTTGATTTTCTTGACTGTATTTCTCTTAAATGTCAACATATACACGTGTGATTTAGTTTACGAAGATTTTTCAATGCCGAGAACCTCGATCAGAGAGTAAAAAAGGCATAAGGTTCACAATGGTGTAAAACTAAAATGGGATGTACCGGGCTAGGATTCGAGTTACATGAACAAACTTTGTCTTCAGTCATCTTGCATTCTTCATGTAATCTTGCATTGTCATTGGTCTTTGGATAGCTTCAGCTTTAACAGCTTCTGTCAGCAACAGACTCCCCCTAAGCTGATGCATCCAATCACCAAATCTTCAAAACGTTAGCACTTGAGTAAACTCCAGTTTAGCATTTGCATAACAATCTTCAAACTCTTCAACTTTGTTTGCAATGTAGAAAGGAGGTTCTACCATGCATCCAATCAAACTCTCATCCTCTCAACACAGCAACTTCTCAGCAACATACTGCTTCAATCTGTACACTATAAAACAAACATCTTGAGAAACCATAAGAATTTTTCAACAAAGTTAAATAAATTATTATTATTCAAGAGATAGTTAAACTATATCACAGATTAAGCAATTTCAACTTATCACAAACACGCAAAACCTTTGTCCAACACACAAGACCCTGTATGATTTAAAATTTTGAACTCACTGTCTAACACCGTCTCCCCCTATCAGTAACAATTCCTCCAAGAATAACAGTTTTCCGTACGTTAAGAATTTAAAAAAAAAGACACTATATTTGGATTTTTTTATATTTTCTGAAAGCAAGTAAATAACAAAAGCAATAAACACTCTGTTTTTGTGAGAATCGTCGGTAAGAAGATCATATTAGCACAATAAAACTGTTTTCACACTATTAGATAATTCTTTATATAATTTTCTGTGAACAACAGTCCAAGACGATTACAAGTATGTTTGTCCAATGCATGAACATTTCAAGTTCCATTACCGTATGATACATTAAGGTAATATTATTCTAATATACTAGCGTGTCCCACTACAGGATGTACCCCCACGATCAAGGTATGCACAAAGATTCCTCGTAGTAGGTGAGTATACTGAATTCATCTGTTTTGTTTTACAACGATAGATAATTGGTGATCAGGTCAGTAGTTCCGTACAGTAAAGAGATCAAAATATCTAACGAGGGCTAAGACAAATACCGTTTTTGGTACGATTTATGCATTTTGCACATGTGAATGACTCTCTAGGAGAGCTTCTTCATTTTCAGGGTTTTGGCATTTTTAGCTTTTTTAAGATATCCTGGTTGTGACTAGGTCAGCATGTATCTGGATGCAGCAGAAGGACAACCCTGATACCCCCGGATGAAATAACAGTATAAAGACCCAAAACCTAGGATTTTGGCAATCTATCAACGCAAGATTTAAGGTCATTAAACCATACGCCACTGATGTGTTCCCTACTCATACACAGTTCGTTATGTTTATATCACATTAGTAAGTTGATTATTTCATGCTTTTTGCCTACTAGTACATCATATGATGAAGCTGTTATCACACATAAGCAATTTAAGTTCAATTTCAGTGTGACAGTCTAACTTGCTGATGTACTATCATTTCTTCTTTTTCACACAGTGATAACTCATTTTTTATTTTCTATTTTTTTTATGTTTTTGATTTTTCAATGTTTTTGGATTTTGTGGTTTTCTTTTTTTTTTTATATTTGATTTTTAAGAAAACAATAAAATATTTACAAAATTACTATATATTACTATATATTAATAAACGAATTGAAATGAATAGTGATTTTAATATTATAATAATATATAGTTTTTAATATTTTATTATTTTAATACTATAATAATAGTTATTTTCTTTACTTTTTAACTTTAATCATTTTTTTAATATCAGATGTTGGGATAAGCTTGGTGTTAACCGGTATCGAACCAGTACTGGCATCGAAAATATCAGTATGGTCTTGTTCGGTATCAGTACATGAAGATAAAAACTGTATATGAATTATGTAAATTTATTGATATGAATCATGTAATTATTACTATATATTAACAAATGAATTGAAATGAATAGTGATTTTAATATTATAATAATATATAGTTTTTTAATATTTTATTATTTTAATATTATAATAATAGTTATTTTCTTTACTTTTTAACTTTAATCATTTTTTTAATATCAAGGGTTGGGATAAGCTTGGTGTTAACCGGTATCGAACCAGTACTGGTATCGAAAATACCGGTACGGACTTGTTCGGTATCAATACATGAAGATAAAAACTGGCACTAATACAGAAAACGCCAAAAGTTGGTGCCAAATTGATATTGGAAATCTTTTGGTTAAGGAAATTCAGTGCTGCTACCCGGTACCATTTGCTCATCCCTGATCACGGTTACCGTACGAACAACGGTATCGTACAACTTTTTTGTTGATTTTCTTTAACTTTTAATTTTTTCTTTTTTTAGTTTCAGGGGTAGGGATGAGCTCGGTGCTAACCGATACAGAATCGGTACTGATACCAAAAATACCGGTTACGGTACCGGTATATGAAGGTAATAAAAGGTAGTGAACGGGTACCAGGAGCGCTAAAAGTTGGTACCAAATTGGTACTTAAGATCTTTCGGTTCGGCATATTTGGTACCGGTACCCATAACAATTTGTTCATCTATGAAACCGCGTTTCATACGAACAACATCGTTACCATACAACTTTTTTGGTTGATTTTCTTTCGGTTATCTTTTAGTGTTGTTTTCTACATTTTCTTCTTATTCTTGTCAACAGTTCCGTTCGCAACATGCTCATAGTGATTTCAAAACACATGTAAACACAGACTAAATAACAAAAGAAATTCGCCGCAACACGGCGAACTTTTTTAAACCTAGTTCTTATGAAAAACCAATTATTCAGGATTCCTCATCCTGTTGAGTTCGACTAAATGTTTAAAGAGAGCCCTGTAAAAAGCTTTTGTATAAAGAACAACCAAGTTATCAAGTGTGTCGACTCGATGAAGTTCAGTTAGTTTCTTTTCAGCACAATCCCGTATAAAATGATGACGAATGTCAATATGTTTTGTGCGACTATGTTTCACGGGATTATTTGTTATAGAAATTGTGGCATTATTTTATATCATAATAGGAGTACGAGTGAAATCCAAACCGTAATCGTGCATCTGCTGTTGAATCCAGAGAACCTGAGAGCAGCAGCTACCCGTAGCAATATATTCAGCTTCACACGTAGAGGTAGACACACAAGATTACTTCTTACATTGCCAAGAGACAATCCTGCCTCCTAAGAACTGACAACTACCTGATGTAGACTTTCTATTAGACTTGCATCCTCCAAAGTCTGAGTCAGTGTAAGCAACAAACTTCAGATTACTATCAGCTGGATACCACAACCCAAGTTTAGGTTTCCCCTTCAAGTAACAAAGAATACGCTTCACCGCTTTCATGTGTGACTCTTTTGGATTAGCCTGGTATCTGGGACACAGACATACGGCAAACATGATGTCGGGTCTTGAAGCAGTCAAGTATATTAAAGAACCAATCATTGCCTTATATTGAGTTGGATCAACATCTTCAGTACTTTCATGATCTGGGCCAAACGGTGCAAACAGATTAGTCAGATGAGCTACGGATCACTTTCTATTCATGAAAACGTGAATTTTTAGCTATGCTTGCCAGAAAATATTCCACTCTTTTAATTCCTCCAGCTAATTTCGCTGCTTAATTCCTCCAGCTAATTTCGCTGGTAAATCAACACAATTTCGCTAATGTTTAATTATATTGGTTAATTTCGCTGGTTATTAATTTCTCTAAAACAACGTCTAGTAACTTCGCCGATCACCGTAATAATGTCACTGAGGACAATTACACGGTTACCAAAGTCGCCTTTGGATTTTAATTTCGCTGGTTAATCAGTGTATTTACCCGAAATCAGCAAATCCTCCAGAAACAAATCTTCTCAGAATTTTAACAGATCTCTTTCTAACAGAATCCTTCAAGATTAAACAACCAAATCAGAACAAATTTTTGAAAATATGAAGAACACGAAGAACAGTCTTCGAATCTTCAAGTCTTTCTATCCGAAAATCTTCAACCAATCAACCAGAACTATCTCGAAAATCTGCAAATTAGCAAAATCAAACACACAGACTAATCAAACACAAACAAAAACGCAGAATTTTATCAGAAATTCAAAAATTTAGAAACCCCTAATTTTCAGGTTTAAAGTTTTAGAAAATTTTCAACACTTCCACCCGAATCTGCATACCACAATTCTGAACCAAGCTTCTTCAAGAGCCTAATGCTCTGATACCAATTGTAGGTCCCCTGGTTCGTACGGATCGTCACAGAATCGTCAATCCAATCTAGAGTGCGGAATCCTGTAGATCAGAATATCATAGAAACGAGTAAAAAACAGAAATTACTATCAACCGGGTTTTTGTTGATTATCAATCACAAGAATTACAGTCAATCAAAAACCTAATTCGTCCAAGCTAATGCCTTCACGAAATTCCTTACGCAAACTGTTTTTGATTGATTAACCTAAACCCTAATGCAAAGCCTTGTTTATATAACACAAGATTGCAACTTGGGCTAGGGTTTCCTACATGGGCTATGGCCCAATTCGCCCCTACACCTAATGTGGGTTTGGTAACACTATTAATTAACTAATACAAAGCTAAACCCGCTAACCGTTTATCTTTTTACTAATTACAAGATATCCAAAGACCAAATCTAAGTTGTTGTCACAAATATGCACCAACAGGAGGACATCACAATATGTGAATCTTGGATCACAACAGTTACCGACAATGCGCCTCCCTTACCTAAGCATCCGTTTTGGGAACGAGTTTTCCAACAATTTTGTATGCATAGGGGTGAGGCCACTCGAACCATGGACGCACTTTGTTCATGTTTTCGGATTATTCGTACGGCTAGTTCGAGATTTGAGATGGTTATCAACGTTGTGGACAATGACGATGGTAAGCTCGTCGAATCAGACGACATCATCCAGGTCGCCCTTGCCGAGTTCAGGCACAAATACGGTCGTGACTTCAAACACGTCGCGGCGTGGAAAATACTAAGATTCTTTGGTTAAGTATGTTTAGGTTAACGTTTAATTTCCCTATGTAACGTTTAATTTTTGTTAAATTTAATAAACTTTATATAAGTTTTAATATAAATAATAATAAAAAGTGTGTGCCACATGTAGAATAACGCTACTCTTTCACGCGGCATCCCACTCATCCTTTTTTTGCAACACACCACTTTTTTACGTGTGTTGACGTAGCGTCTAGATGTCGCATATAGCACCCTTTTCAAACTCTCCCACTCCGTATAGTCTTAGGTCATGCGTAATTGGGCATTATATGGGCATGAAGGCGTTTGATAACGCCCCAAATATCGTCCCCCTAAGCATTATAAGGCTGGGGTACCCACCAGTGGGTTCTAACCTATGACAGCACACCGCCGCCATTCTAGCGGGTTGGCTGGGTGGGTTGGCGAAGCCAGGAGAGAAACTCGTGTGAGTTGTGTTGATTTCAAGAAATCCGACCGTTGTTCCATGGTCAAATTTATAAAAATCAAATAAGGTAACTTTTTTAAAGCTATATATATATATATATATATAGAAACAGGATCAGGAAAGAACGCCTCAAGGTGTGAGAACGGTGAGAACGATTCTCAACCACAAGATCTTAGTGGTTTGTGGCTGAGATTGATGCGGTGACATTTTTGTAAATAATAGGTATCTTGGAACTACCAGGAGGGGTAAAACAGGAAGATCCAAATAAAGGTGCACATGCTAATCACATGCCATTTTCCCCCATCATATTTAAATGACAATAACTTTTTTATACGTGATTATTTTTCGTAAAAAATTACACCATAAAACTCAGCGTTTTTTTATCTTTCCAACGATTATACTATTGATATACTTTTAAAAAAAAATTAACTGGGTTTTATGGCGTTTTAAACTTGGTATTTTCATTGCGTTTTTCTGAACTAGGTGTTTTTATGACGTTTTAACTAGGTATTTTCATGGCGTTTTTATGAACTGAGTGTTTTATGGCGTTTTCAAATGAATTTTTCTGAACTGAGTGTTTTATGGCGTTTTTACAGTACAAATTATGGTTTTTCTGAGCTTAAAAAATATTAATTTAGGCGGTTCACAAAAAAAAAATGGTTTTTTTGAGCTATATGGCTCAAAAAATGGTTTTTTTGAGCTGCTGTAAATTATAGCTCAAAAAAATATATTTTTTTGGCGTGTGGGTTTTAACTGGGAGCTTATGGCGTTTTTTGAGCTATATGGCTAAAAAAATTGTTTTTTTGAGCTGTTGTAAATTATAGCTCAAAAAAATAGTTTTTTTTTTTTTGTTATGACGTTTTAACTGGGAGCTATATGGCTCAAAAAATGGTTTTTTTGAGCTGTTGTAAATTATAGCTCAAAAGAATAGTTTTTTTTTGTTGTGGCGTTTTAACTGGGAGTTTATGGTTTTTTTGAGCTATATGGCTCAAAAAAAATGGTTTTTTGAGCTGTTGTAAATTATAGCTCAAAAAATAGCTTTTTTTTGTTATGGCGTTTTAACTAAGAGCTATATGGCTCAAAAAATAGTTTTTTTAAGTTGTAAATTATAGCTAAAAAATAGCTTTTTTGTTGGCGTTTTAATTGGGTATTTTCATGGTGTTTTTCTGAATTGGGTGTTTTTATGGCGTTTTATTTTAACACCCAGTTCATGTTCATGTGAGTGAGTTTTTTGACAATATTACCCCTTAGTGTAATTTAACATCAATGCCACATGTCACCACCAAAATCGTTCTCACCGTTCTCACCGTTCTCTCTAAATCCTGACCTTATATATATATTTCACCCAAATAATTTAAACACACACTCTAAAAATCCTTTCTTACCAAAAACCCTATATTAACTCTCTACAAAAAATTCTCAAAAAAATAAAAATAAAAATAAAAATAAAAAAATTATAGAGGTGTTGGTTCAAGCAAACGCGGAACCGGTTCAAGCAAACGCGGAACCGGTTCAAGCAAAATAGGCGCCGATTCAAGTAAAAGAGGCATCGGTTCGAGCCGAGGTGTCTTTTTTGTGGTGAAAGGTATATGCCACAAGCTCCTCCTACTCAATCCATTCCACCGGCCTATATGTTTGGGCAAAAACCTAACTATTCTTTTCCCAACCTATGGTTCCATCGGTTCAGCCCAATTTTGCGCCGGAAGCGATGCAAAATTTCAAACGGTTTGGGTCTTATAGAAACCCATGTCCATTTTGTAGAAGAAAATGAAGAACGAGAGCTACCACTACCTCATGACGTTGAAGAAGATGAGGGTAATGAGGAATACATCAAAGAAACGCAATTTGATCCTAATTTGGAAGAAATGCAAGTTGGAAGTAAAGAGCATGTAGAGGAGTTTGTGGAAAACAATAAAAGCAAGAAAAAAAGGGGAATACTCGCTAACCGTGCGAACCGAACGGAATGGAGTCTTGACGAGGAAGAAATGTTGCTTAAAGCATACCTCCACGTACGATAGACCAGTTAAAAGAAACCATTAAAGAAGAGATGGATTGTGGAAAGCGGTCCACAAACACTCCGTTCGGCTTAGGGTTAGTGTCGGCCGAACGCACGATCAACTAATACCAAAATGTAGTCCGATGTTGACGAAAATGAATTGGTTCAACGATCTTTACATTCAAGCAGTAAAAATTATAATTTTGTTTAATTAATTTGAACTTTTTATACTTTTCTAATTTAAATGTTTTCAAACATATAGGATCGCATTCATAAAAGCGGGTGCAATGGTTTACAATTTTTGGAAAAGGTGCAAGAAGATTTTCTAAGAAAACATAAACAAGCGTTCAAGCACGGTCTTGCGTCGAACGTTGTTAAAGACGCGGCCAAATGGGGTCAAATCAATTTGCTGAACGAAGGTTCCGGTGGAAGTTCTAGCAAGAGAAAATCCTCGGATTCTACTAATTTCGGGGCTTTCAAAAAGTCGGTGCGGAACTTGAACGATGAAGTTAGCCCAACACAACCCAAGAAGAGGGCACAGGTTAGAACTCCGGGTTCGTCAAGCCAAATTACAAGCCAACATTGATTGGTAAGCGATGAAATAAGAGTTTACGCTCAAAAGAAGGAAACGAGGATGCAAAAGTTGGCCGATGCTAGAGAAGAAAATATCCAAGCCTCTACGGCATTGATTAACGAACAACGCGAAAGGTTCTTTGAAGAGGGGAAAGATAAAGATTTTCAAATGTATATTATTCCTCACAAAAACCTCACCGTCGAAGTGCAACAAGTCTTTGTAGCCCGCAAATGAGAACTTGCGGAAAAATGGGGTTGGCCGACGAGCCATTTACCGGATTTCTAGGTTGTTTTATTTTAAAAATTGTTGTTTTTTTTATTTTCCGGTTTTTAGTTTAATTTCAATTATGTATTTTTATTTTCATTTTAATGAAGTTTATCTTTTATTTTAATTCTTGACATTATTTAATTTAAAAAATAAAAAACAAAGTTTGCGGCTAGAGTAGGCGCCACCACTTACTAGTTAATGAGTACTTAGTGCGCTTTTTGATGTGGCAAATGATGGTTGGTCAGGGCTAGGATACTTACCCTAGAGTGCTCCTTTCTCCCTACTGCCAAATGAAGAGAAAAAAATATGGGAAGTAATTATTAAAAAGACATTAAGAAACATTAACCATTACACATTTTTTTTAAAAAGAACCGTTATGATGCTATTAGGCTATGATGTATACTTTCACGCCCCTTAACTACACATAGGCGTCACATCACCTATTTGACCCTCTTTCACTTCACCTCACAACAAGGAAATGGCTTAACCCTCATTAACGTCCCTTAAATTAATTAAAATACATATATATAACATGTTGTGTGTGTGTGTAAATTTTGCATTGCTTGATTCCCTCCCTCTCTCTCCTAGTTAACTTCTTAACATATAAAGCTTTTAATGCCTCTTAACACCCTTCAGGAATGGTATAACAAATGTTAACGGATGCCAACTATGATTAACACCTAGATGTTAGAGTATACCAAGTGAGTTTATAATGAAAAATACCCCTTCCAAGGCATTATTAACTTTCAGGGGATCTTAGTTTCATGGTATGCTGGATATGTTTAACCTAGTTTTGTAGGGTTCTTTCTATCGTTCTGACAAAGGATCTTGCTAGTTCCATCATCTAGATTTTTTATTTTAGACCAATGGGTATGGGGATCGGCACAGGGCCGTCCCCCCCCCCCCTTTAGCAACGTCGCACACCGCCCCTAAGGGGCTCGGCTCGGCACTTCCGTCTGGATTCCGACGGTGGAGACGGGGCAAGCTGGTGGGCCCCCCATCTGACTTCTCTCTCCTCCTTTATATGTATATATATTAATATATTATTAATGGTGGTGTAGTCTTGGCTAGTCCCCACACCCTTGGGTACTCCCCAAAGAGACTATCCTCCTCCCGTGATTACTTGGCGTTAACGTGGCGGGTAGTCTCCAAAGAAACTATCCTCCCCATACCTACCGGTCTTAGTATCTTAAATATGTTTTACATTTTTTGCTTTATAATATGGCCCAAACTCTACACACTTGGTGTGTAGATAGTCACCCCAAAAAGGTGTTTTTTGTCTTTATGTGCATACCATGCAGTGTCAAACTGTGGCCAAAACGCGGCGTTTTGGTCCGGTTAACCAGACAAAGACTGACGGGTGTCTAATGGGTCTGTTGACCGGACCAAAACGCCGAGCTTTGGCCACGTTTTGGTCCTGTCAACCAGACCGGGTGTCAGTCTTTTGTCTGGTTGACAGGACCAAAACGTGGCCAAAGCTCGGCGTTTTGGTCCGGTCAACAGACCCGTCAGAAACCTGTCAGTCTTTGTTAGGTTAATCGGACCAAAACGTCGCGTTTTGGCCACAGTTCGACACTGCAGGGTGTGCATATAACGACAAAAAACATCTTTTAAGGTGTGTAGATAGGTAAATGGGTATGCCAATAGATACACCCTATAATATTTGTCTTTCACCACCACAAACAAAACAACCCATTTATATAAAAAAGAGTAAACTGCCATTTTGGTCCCTGTGGTTTGGTCAGTTTTGCCACTTTAGTCCAAATCTCAAACTTATTACATCCAGGGCCCTGTGGTTTGCATTTTGTTGCCATTTTAGTCCAAATCTCAAAATATCTCTTTTTTGACTGTTTTAAGGTCCTTTTTTGTCCTGTAGTGCAGGGGTAGTTTGGTCATTTTAATTTATTCTTTTAATTAATTAAAACAATATTAATTAGAGAAAATCACTCCTTTGACTGTTGGCGGCGAGATATATATACATATACAGTTGTTAATTATCATTCAACGAAAATCACTCCTCAAAATCACTTTTATAATCAACGAAAACCTTCAAATAAATCATTCAACGAAAACCTTCAAAATCATTCAACATCTTCTTAATTATCATTCCCAAATAAATCATTATTATCCCCAAAATCATTCAACATCCTCACAGTACCGATCCAGATGAAGATCTCACACCCAGATCCACGGTGGTGGCGATACATTTGTTGAATCTGCTGTATGAATCGATACATTTTAGTTCGTTTTGAGTAAATCTGTGTGTATGAATCGATACATTTGTTGAATCTGCTGTCAAATATTGTTCGATTTTCGTTCTTTTTGAATAAATCTGTGTGTTGAATCGATTTAGTTTGTGTTTTGGTGAATTTGCTGCCAAATTTTGTTCAGTTTTCGATCGTTTTGAGTAAATATGCGCGTATGAATCGATTTAGTTTAGGTTTTGGTGAATTTACTGTCAGATTCTGCTGTTAATGTTCATATCAAATTTGTTTTCTCTTTATGATCCGTACTCTGTTTTCGTTTGACGATTCTAAATGGTAGTGGCAAAGATGAGGGCATCATCAATTAATTAGGGCTTGAATCAGTAGCAGGTTATGGCTTGAATCAGTAGCAGGTCTCATTCAAATTGGCGAGGTGTTAGGTTAGGGCTTGAATCAGTAGCAGGTCTGATTTCAGGAGGTAGGGTGGGTGTTGATGGTGGCGATGGTAAGAAGGGGGAAGAGGTGGCGGTGGTGGTGGTGCTTGTGGCGGTGGTGAATTTGGGGAAGGAGATGCCTTTTCTTGAAGATGATGTTCTTGATGATGAAGTTTGATGGTTGTTGTCTGTATTTTGAAGATGATGTTCTTGATTTGTTGTTGAAGATGATGTTCTTGATTTGTTGTTGAAGATGATGTTCTTGATGATGAACTTTGATTTGTTGTTGTCTGTATTTTGAAGATGATGTTCTTGATGATGATGTTCTTAACAGTGTTTGGGATTTATAATCTGGGTTTGAAGATAAAGAGGTGGTGTTTGGGATTTATAATCAGAGTTTATGGGGTGTTTGGGATTTATAATCAGTTTAGGGGGTGTTTGGATTAATAATCATTTACAATAAAACCAAAATGACAAAAATACCCCTGGAGATAAGGACAAAACAGGGGGGTTGAAATTGGGAATTCTAGTCAAATTTCACTTTTGGACCAAAATGGCAACAAAATACAAACCACAGGGCCCTGGATGTAATAAGTTTGAGATTTGGACTAAAGTGGCAAAACTGGCCAAACCACAGGGACCAAAATGGCAGTTTACTCTATAAAAAATAAAATCCTTAAAGTTTAATGATAGTACCAAATGATAATATGTGGTCAAAGATTCTATTAGTCCTTGTGTTGAGGCACAAAGATGACTTTCTCATATCATTTTCACCTCTAGAACATTTGATTTTAACATATAAAAATAAAATCCTTAAAGTTTATTGGTCGCTTTTATGATAAAAGTATGATGTGATTATAGTGGAATGAAAAAAAGTTGTCTAAATGAAAATCATTATTTTATTGAGAACAAAGTTAAATGTGTACCCTTATGTTATTGAAATGTCAACTATTTGTATATGTTTTTTTTTTCTGCGCTTATATAATTCTCTGTATATATTAATTATTATTAATTTTTAATAAATAATAAATTATTAATTAAATTATTCTTATTGTTATTAATTAATTATTATTATTATTAATTAATTAATTCATAACAAAACATGAATAGTGTCTTTTTTTAAAATCTTTTGTGGGTATTTTCATATTAAATTTATGACAGGGTTATAAATGAGTTTAGCATTTTTATTAGTTTTTTATGTTTTCACAAATTTAATCATCGTTTGATTGATACTTAGCAGGGTGTTTGGTGGTCACATTTGGTCCCACAATTGTTTACCCTTTCAACTTTCTAATACGTGTCAGTGTATATTTGACGTTGTCAACGTTTTACGTCACGTTTGTTATTTAGTGTTAAAAATCCGTGTTTTTATTTTACGTTTTTTCTTCATTTTGGTCGTCGTTGGATTGCTAATTAGCAAGGTATACGCTTTGCAACGATGTCAACATGCTTTTATGCCCCAACATCGCAACGCTGGGCCATTAAATTAGTTGTATAATATTTACATGCATCAACTATTTATATATGCGTATTTTGTGTATATATTATATTATATATAGTACAATTAGCAACCTTAGGTGAATAGTGATTTGATTTTTTATTTTTATTTTTTTCCTTGTCTTTTTGTGTTTTTGTATTTTTTTATTATAATTTTACCCCTCAACTTTCATTATTGACATATACAACCCCTTAACTTTTTAAAAACTTTGTGATAGAGGTTTATGTGTTTATTTATATGTATATGTCGGTATAAATTCAAGTTAATTTAATTTTCGACGTAAATTTTTCTCGAATGTGAGTTGGTCAAATATAATATTTTCGAAGTAAATTGTTCCTTATTCATTAAAGTTATAATTAAGATAACATTTACGTTTCTATTGACAATTAATTTAAAACCAACTCATCCTTTTGTACAATTTAAATTTATTTTTATGGTTTTCAGTCAATGTAAAACATGTGTCTATATTCTTTTTAGTATATTTCTTTCGGTTGCTATACTAAACCAAAATGGATATTTGAAGAAACAGTGGTTAACCGAGTGATTAGTGATGTGCTTAAAATACAACATATAAATTATATCAAATACGGCGTAAAATCAACCCTTTTTCAGTACTAATGTTGGAAAAAGCTTGTTTTTTGTTCCTTTTTAATTTACAGGGTCAAAAGAGCTTAAAAGTGCAAAAGGAGCAAAAAGATAACAAAAACCAACATAAATACAAAGAAGGAGGAATTGACGCAACTCGTCAAGCCCCAATTCACATCCAAACCACAAGAATAGCAAGATCAGAAGACCTGACACGGGGCCGTGTCCCCCAGACACGGGCCGTGTCCGAGACTGGATGCCGTGTAGAAGAAAACACAACATCAATGGACAAAACTGACAGCTAACACAGGGCCGTGGTCAACCCAAAGATTTTCAGAATCTGCGATAGAACAGCAAGTACATTGGCCACGGGCAGTGCCGTTGACACATGTGGACGTGTTATTACAAGACCTGACAAGCAGTTAATGAGAAAGAGAGAGAGATGACCACGGGGCCGTGCCAGGCGGGCACGGGCCGTGGTGAAGCCGCTGATTTCAGCTATAAATAGATGTGCTTGGTTCCATTCCAAACCATCCCTTGGTAAACCACTTCTCTCTCACTTGCCACCACTCCACCACCACTACAACACTATCATCCACCACCATCATCCATTTTCCATCATTTAGAGTGTGGGTAGTAGTCTCGGGATCTAAGATTGATAGTAAGAGTCTTTGTCAAACTAGGCCATGCTTGGCTAAACTCTTACATCACTTGGTGAAGACAAATCTTTTATGTATTTTCTTTTATGATTTCCAATCTTTGTTAACTTTTTAATTGAGTATGTATTAATGACTTTAATAACTAGTTTTTTATATTGAAGACAAATTTATCTAATCATTCTTCATATGTTGTTGATTCACATATTCGTGTCTTTAAGGTCTATATTGTCGCAACCCCCGACCCCTGCCCGGGAGCGGGCGGCCGCGAGCTACTTAGAGCGGGTGGTATCGGTGTTTATTAATTTGGCAGCGGAATACCTCAGGACCGTAGTTAGGAAATATTTTTATTAGAGTAAAACACCAAACTTTTATAATAATAATAATTCATGGGAATAAAACCCAAGTTCATTTGACAATACATTGACAGGGATAAACCCTAATTATTGAAAACAAAATGTCTTGTTTATTTTAGGTAACTTTTATAGCCACTATCCCAAGCCTTCAGTGCTCTCCAGCTGGCTTCTATTGGGCTTTCACATTAAGTTACCTGAAAAGCGTTTTAAAAATATTTTGTTAGCAAGAAATACTGGTGAGTGCATCCCAATTTAACCAAAATTGGTTTTAACACTTTAATAGAATTGAGGGCAGCCCGCAATTACATTTGCTTGATCTAATCAATTACCCAAATGGTACTGTCAACCCGACTTGTGGGTCATATTACTCATTGGCTAACTCTTTGTCTAATGGTAACGTCTCACAAATTTTGTATACAAAACCCCAACATACCGATAGTAATTGTAGACTTACAAATACTCAATTACTGTTAAGCATAACTTAAAACATTTGAGGTTTTTTTTTTTTATAAAAACAGTTTACAAAAAAAAAAAAAAAAAAAAAAAACAGATGAACTTACATTGCAAGTTTAGATAATACTAAGGCTTCCTGAGAATCTCCTGGTTATTATCTATTAAATCAAATAATGCACACGTGTTAGTAAAATAACCCAATTCAATTTAACCTTACAACTCGAGATAGAATTCCAATGACTGAGTCGGGCGAAGCCGACATGCATTACGGAAATTCTAAATCAATCGGGTGTACACACGAGACAGAATTCCAATGACTGAGTCGGGCAGAGCCGACATGCATTACGGAATCCTAAATCGAACGTGTTGTCCGACAATCAATGGTAGTCGCGGCCCGCGACAGACCCTAGTGGTCTCAGTCGCGCCCCGCGAGAGACTGTCAAACTTGATTTTTGTTGAGTTTTACAAGTGTAGAGCTATAACGAGTCTAGTTTTTACGTACGGGGTATATTTAGGGACATTTAGGGTGTCCAAAAATATTTTTAGGAGGGTTATATCCTCCCCACCTTGTTTTGGATCTCGTCCTCGAGATCTACTGGAATAGGTGTGGGTATTTCCTCTGCATCTCTGATTCAAGTTCCCATGTGTATTCCGTGTGACAACTCGAATTTCCGACATTCTTTATTCGCATTTAATGCACGTTGACTTTGACTATATGGATGTGTTATGATAAAACCTAGTGTGTTTGCATGGTTATGTGTGATTGTATAACATGTGTACTGTCTGTAGAACTTAAACTGTTAAGAACCCGACGAAACACAAGGCTGTTTCGCCATAACCCATTCCGACGAAACAGACTATTTCGCCATGAACATTCCGACGAAACAGAAATCTGTTTCGCCGGCCCAGTAATTCACGAAGCCCAGTTTGGGCCCAGAACGTTATTCTGAGTTTATTTACGTAAAACATCATCATTTTTCATTTTCTATCAACACAACCGAAACCCTAGAGCTCTCTTACTGTGACGGCAAGCTAGAACCCACTAGAAACTCTTGTGCGATCAAACCATCATCTCGGTTAGTAATCCTATGTGTCTTGATTGATCTTTCATCCATGTATGTGTTCCTGTGCCATGTGATTCTGCTATGTTGATGTATAATTGTAACTGATACATGTTAAATGTTAGGGTTCTTGATATGATGATGATTGGAGTTTGATGTTGTAATATAATCCGCTGTTTAAATTGATAAATGTATATACGAATCTCATATGAAACCGAATCAGAATCTGATAAACTGTTGAGATCAGGTTTATGCATGATATACGTGGTTGTTGATGATATGAGTATTATATACGTAAATTAGGGTTGCTGCTAGATGTGAAGTCCTGTGATGGTTATGTATATTGTGAATGATGAATTCTGTGCTGGATGATGATTACATGATATTAAGAAACGGCAGAACATGATGATTAGGGTTTACATACGTAACTGACTTGATGATGAACTGTTATCCTCGGCGAAACTGAATACGACGAAACTGAGTGTGTTTCGTCGAGGTGACCACGACGAAACACAATATGTGATTCGCCAAGGACTGTCGACGAAATAGAAGCTTGTTTCGTCAGATGTTGTGTTTCGCCGATGTTGTGTTTCGCCAGTTTGTGTTTCGCCATTATGTGTGTTTCGTCGAACAGTTAGTCTGCACAGTAACTTGGATTAATCCTGCTAAGTGTTAACTGGAATATTTAACTGCTGTTAAGTGTAACCATCTGGTATATGATTGTGATTACGTGTTACATGTTTATACGTGCACAACTTGAACGCAAACTGATTTCACATACGTGCATACTTTAGGACGTGAGTGATTACTTGCGATCATATACTTAGCATACCGAGCAATCCAAGGTGAGTTCACACTCTTACCAAGGCATGGGATTCCCCAGTTGGGTTGGGAATGGGATTGAATGATTACCTGCACTTACATTAACACTAGACTATTTACCACGGTCCTCGGTTGGGAAGGATGCCTGTGCCAAATTCTACGCAAAGCCTACGTACTGTCCTCGGATTGGGAAGGACACCAGCACTAAACCTACGTAAAACCTACGTACTACCGTCCTCGGATTGGGAAGGACGCCAGTGCTAAACCTACGTACTACCGTCCTCGGATTGGGAAGGACGCCAGCGCTAAATCTACGTACTCGCTACGTACTGTCCTCGGTTGGGAAGGGCACTTACATAAAACCTGCGTAAACCTATACTTACTACTATCCTCGGATTGGGAAGGATACTTATGAGTACGAATAGTCTAGGGGATATATACCATGGGAAGCCCCCACCAATAGAACTACTGTCGGCCCAGTAGAGCCACATGTTACATACGAACTTCTATTATGCATTTACTTTCTGTGAACTCGCTCAACTAGTTGTTGATCCTCTGTTACATGCCTTGCAGGACCTTAGGTACTTATGGAGCTTGCACGGGAGGCGTAATCGTTGTGGGCAAGGATCTTGAATACTTGTTTAGACTTTATGACATTTCATACTTTATTACGTTGGGTTTAATTATACGCTTCCGCTATTCAGTGATAACATACTTATGTTTTGGAACACCTTTCATATGGATTGGTTTGATTAAATTGCAATTACTTTTACTTTATACATTGTTCTATATGATTGGTGGCTTGATCCTGGTCAGTCACGCTCCCAAGCGGTGATACTCCGCAGGTGGATTTTGGGGGTGTGACAGATTGGTATCAGAGCCATTGGTTATAGAGAACTCGGTTTTAATATGGGGAAAACGATTTTATTAAAACCAGACTATAACCAGAACTGTGCTCTCAACGATCCACAACGACGCTTCGCTCCACGTGCAAGACTCGACATCCTATGTAATAAGGTTTATGTTTATTGCCTACATACTAGAATTACATAGAACTTTGCTCGTGGTATGCTTAGATTACATTGCTCACTATTTGTTGTTGCATGAGAACACTTGTGTACTCACTCTCTTCTGTCATCGCATTATTCGCGAACCTATCTCACTTACGTTATCTTTCCTATGAAGATCATGTCTGGACGTATCAACATGACTCAGGACCAGTTGACGGCCCTCATTAACGAACGAGTTGCCGCGGCAGTTGCAGCCGCACAAGCAGGAGGTATACCCTGCAGTTACAACTCACACTAGGATCCTTAGATCCTACATTCCTAAATCAACTCTCGTGTTTAAACTTGTCCTAATTCTTTTACACAACAGGTCAAGCACCTGTATGCACTTTCAAGACTTTCATGGACTGTCGTCCATCAACTTTCAGCGGCACTGAAGGAGCCGTAGGTCTCCTGCACTGGTTTGAAAAGATAGAGTCTGTGTTTGAGATGTGTGAATGCCCTGAGGCACGCAGGGTGAAATATGCTACCGGTACCCTCGAGGGTTTAGCCCTCACATGGTGGAAAGCTCAAGTCCAAATACTGGGGTTGGTTGCTGCTAACGCCACCCCATGGAACAATTTCAAAGAGATGATCAAGGAAGAATACTGCAGTCGAGATGATATTCATAAGCTGGAGGTCGAGTTTTTCAACCTCAAGATGACAGGGTCGGAAATTGAGGCGTATACAAAGAGATCGAATGAGCTTGCATTACTGTGTCCTACTCTGGTGGACAAGCGTATTGAACTTTATCTTAAGGGTCTGGTGCCAGAGATCCAGAGTCATGTGACTTCAGCAAATCATGCCACTTACCAGCAGGTTGTTCAGTTGGCTCACCGTCTCACTGATCAAGCGGTGGAGCAGAACCGGTTGCCCAAACGCATCAACGCTACCCCTACAGCTACTACTTCGGTTACTCCTGCTACTCCCAGTGACAGCAAGCGAAAATGGGAGGGGGACTCCAGCAAGGGATCAGCTTCAGTTCAGCCCCAAGTTCAGCAACGAAAGACTGACAACTACCAGAGCCCTAGTCAGCACTCTTCGGGCAGTCACAAGCAGGGTGGTTATCGAGGGAACCTCCCAAAGTGCAACATCTGCAACAAGCACCACAATGGCCAGTGTAACCGGGGTCGTTGTCAAAGGTGTTTCAGGACGGGCCATGAGGCCAAGGATTGTAGGAGCCCACAGCCTGTAAATCAGAATCAGCCGCAGCAGCAAGCACGGCAAAATCAGCAACAGGGTAACAAAGGATGTTTCCAGTGTGGCGCCGAAGGTCATTTCAAAAGACACTGCCCTCAGCTAAACCGAATCCAGAACAACAACAACCAGGGCAATGGGAACAACAACAACGGTGGGGACAATAACAACAATGGTGCTAGAGGCCGTATGTTTGTGATCGGTCAGGGTGATGCGAGGAATGATCCCAACGTAGTTATGGGTAAGTTTCTTCTTGACGACTTTTATGTTACAGTACTATTTGATTCTGGTGCGGATACAAGTTACATGTCTCTAAAAGCTAGTGAAATGTTAAAACGTGCACCAACTCTCTTAAACACCAAACATGTTGTAGAATTAGCTAACGGTAAAAGCCTAGAGGCCACACACATAGTTAAAGGGTGTAATCTTATCCTCGCTGGTCAGACTTTCTCCATAGATCTCATTCCTATAACCTTGGGTAGTTTTGACGTCGTCATTGGTATGGATTGGTTATCTCAACAACAAGCGGAGATTTTATGCAAAGAAAAAGTTATTCGTATTCCTCGGTCGGGCAAGGAACCTCTCGAAGTTCAAGGCGACAAGAGTGGTGTCGTGAGTGGCATCATCTCCTTTTTGAAGGCTCAGAAGTGTTTACGCAAGGGGCATACTGCTGTATTAGCACTCGTTACAGATACCTCAAAGAAAGAGAAAAAGATTGAAGATATTCCTGTAGTACGTGACTTTCCTCAAGTGTTCCCTGAGGAATTACCTGGGTTACCGCCTCATCGTCAAGTTGAATTTCAGATCGAGCTCGCTCCAGGAGCAGCACCCATAGCTCGAGCGCCTTATCGTTTGGCTCCAACTGAATTGGAAGAACTGTCAAAGCAGCTACAAGAACTCTTGGAAAAGGGTTTTATACGTCCTAGCTCTTCGCCTTGGGGAGCCCCAGTGTTATTCGTAAAGAAGAAAGACGGTACGTTCAGGATGTGTATAGACTACCGCGAACTCAACAAGGTGACGATCAAGAATCGTTATCCTCTTCCGCGCATAGATGATTTATTCGACCAGCTGCAAGGGTCGAGTTACTACTCCAAAATAGACTTAAGGTCAGGATATCACCAGCTGAGAGTCCGGGATGAGGACGTCTCCAAGACAGCGTTTAGAACACGCTACGGCCACTACGAGTTTATGGTCATGCCATTCGGGCTAACGAACGCGCCTGCCGTATTTATGGATCTTATGAACAGGGTGTGCAAACCCTATCTCGACAAGTTCATCATTGTTTTCATCGACGACATTCTGATTTATTCGAAAAGTCAGGAGGAACACGAGCAGCACCTACGACTTATACTGGAACTTTTACGAACAGAACAGCTATACGCTAAGTTTTCCAAATGTGACTTCTGGCTTCGCGAAGTCCACTTCTTAGGCCACGTGGTGAACAAGGATGGGATTCATGTAGATCCATCCAAGGTGGATTCGATCAAGAACTGGCCTGCACCTCGCACACCGACAGAAATACGCCAATTCTTGGGTTTGGCGGGTTACTACAGAAGGTTCATCAAAGACTTCTCAAAGATCGCTCAGCCGCTTACACTGTTGACGCAGAAGGGTGTTGTTTATCGTTGGGGTAACGCACAGGAAACAGCATTCCAACACTTAAAGGATAGACTCTGTAGCGCACCTATCCTTTCACTGCCTGAAGGCACGGACGATTTCGTAGTCTACTGCGACGCATCTATCCAAGGTCTTGGATGTGTATTGATGCAGCGGGATAAAGTTATTGCTTATGCTTCGCGCCAGCTTAAGATTCACGAACGAAACTACACTACGCATGATTTAGAGCTGGGAGCGGTTGTTTTTGCACTTAAGATATTGCGACACTACTTGTACGGTACCAAATGTGCAATCTACACTGATCACAGAAGCCTTGAACATATATTCAAGCAGAAGGAACTGAATATGCGACAGCGACGATGGGTCGAACTGCTAAACGACTATGAATGCTCAATCAGGTACCACCCAGGCAAAGCCAATGTTGTGGCTGACGCCCTCAGTCGAAAGGATACCGCGCCTAAGCGCGTACGAGCTCTACAACTCACTATACAGTCTAGTCTTCCTTCCCAGATAAGAAATGCTCAGGTGGAAGCATTGAAACCAGAAAACGTCAGAGCAGAAGCCTTACGCGGCTCAAGGCAACGCTTAGAACAGAAGGAAGATGGAGCTTATTACGTAACAGGACGCATTTGGGTCCCACTGTACGGCAACTTACGCGAGCTGGTAATGGATGAAGCTCACAAGTCTCGCTACTCGGTACATCCTGGTTCGGATAAAATGTACCACGATATTAAGACTATATACTGGTGGCCTAGCATGAAGGCCCACATAGCCACATACGTTAGTAAATGCTTGACTTGTGCGAGAGTCAAGGCAGAATATCAGAAACCGTCAGGACCACTCCAGCAACCTGAGATACCACAATGGAAATGGGAGCAAATTTCCATGGATTTTGTTACTGGCCTACCTAGATCCCAGCGCGGAAATGATACTATTTGGGTGATCGTGGATCGACTCACAAAGTCTGCTCACTTCTTGGCTATCAAAGAAACAGACAAGTTCTCTACCTTAGCAGACATCTACTTAAAAGAAGTGGTCTCGAGGCACGGAGTGCCCACCTCCATCATTTCTGATCGTGACGCACGTTTCACTTCAGAGCTGTGGCAAGCAATGCATAAATCTTTTGGCTCTCGTTTAGACATGAGCACGGCGTATCATCCTCAGACCGATGGGCAATCTGAGCGCACTATTCAAACTTTAGAAGACATGCTTCGGGCGTGCGTAATTGATTTTGGCAATGGTTGGGAGAAACATTTGCCACTCGTGGAATTTTCATACAATAACAGCTACCACACCAGCATTAAAGCTGCACCATTCGAGGCACTGTACGGGCGTAAGTGCCGGTCACCTCTCTGTTGGGCAGAGGTGGGAGAAAGTCAAATCACAGGTCCAGAAATGGTAGTTGATACTACTGAAAAGATTGCTCAAATACAACAACGCATGGCGGCAGCTCGGGACCGTCAGAAGGTATACGCTGATAAAGACAGGAAACTACTCGAATTCTAGGTTGGGGATCGAGCGCTACTTAAAGTTTCACCCTGGAAGGGTGTGGTTCGTTTTGGCAAACGCGGCAAACTCAATCCACGATACGTCGGACCTTTCGAAGTTATTGAGAAAATAGGCAAAGTGGCCTACAGATTGAACTTACCACCTGAACTCAGTGCAGTTCACAATGTCTTTCACGTGTCGAATCTGAAGAAATGTACGTCAGATGAGACCCACGTAGTTCCCTTGAAGGAACTCACTATCGACGAACGGTTGAACTTCGTCGAGGAACCTGTTGAAATCACGGACCGGGATGTTAAGGTCCTCAAGAACACGAGAATCCCTCTTGTACGAGTTCGTTGGAACTCCCGCCGCGGCCCAGAGTTCACCTGGGAGCGCGAAGATCAAATGGAACTCAAATATCCCCAGTTATTCGGAACCAATGCAACTACTACTGAGGCTGAAGCCAACAATGCAGAATTTCGGGACGAAATTCCAAATCAACGGGGGGATAATGTGACACCCCAAGAAAACCAGTAATCTTCGCAAACATGCTCGGGGAGCCGCGATACAATTCAGGTAAACAACGTCACACCATTAGCTTTCCTCAGTAACCGCATGCTAAATTTCGGGACGAAATTTCTTTTAAGTTGGGGATAATGTGACAACTCGAATTTCCGACATTCTTTATTCGCATTTAATGCACGTTGACTTTGACTATATGGATGTGTTATGATAAAACCTAGTGTGTTTGCATGGTTATGTGTGATTGTATAACATGTGTACTATCTGTAGAACTTAAACTGTTAAGAACCCGACGAAACACAAGGCTGTTTCGCCATAACCCATTCCGACGAAACAGACTATTTCGCCATGAACATTCCGACGAAACAGAAATCTGTTTCGCCGGCCCAGTAATTCACGAAGCCCAGTTTGGGCCCAGAACGTTATTCTGAGTTTATTTACGTAAAACATCATCATTTTTCATTTTCTATCAACACAACCGAAACCCTAGAGCTCTCTTACTGTGACGGCAAGCTAGAACCCACTAGAAACTCTTGTGCGATCAAACCATCATCTCGGTTAGTAATCCTATGTGTCTTGATTGATCTTTCATCCATGTATGTGTTCCTGTGCCATGTGATTCTGCTATGTTGATGTATAATTGTAACTGATACATGTTAAATGTTAGGGTTCTTGATATGATGATGATTGGAGTTTGATGTTGTAATATAATCCGCTGTTTAAATTGATAAATGTATATACGAATCTCATATGAAACCGAATCAGAATCTGATAAACTGTTGAGATCAGGTTTATGCATGATATACGTGGTTGTTGATGATATGAGTATTATATACGTAAATTAGGGTTGCTGCTAGATGTGAAGTCCTGTGATGGTTATGTATATTGTGAATGATGAATTCTGTGCTGGATGATGATTACATGATATTAAGAAACGGCAGAACATGATGATTAGGGTTTACATACGTAACTGACTTGATGATGAACTGTTATCCTCGGCGAAACTGAATACGACGAAACTGAGTGTGTTTCGTCGAGGTGACCACGACGAAACACAATATGTGATTCGCCAAGGACTGTCGACGAAATAGAAGCTTGTTTCGTCAGATGTTGTGTTTCGCCGATGTTGTGTTTCGCCAGTTTGTGTTTCGCCATTATGTGTGTTTCGTCGAACAGTTAGTCTGCACAGTAACTTGGATTAATCCTGCTAAGTGTTAACTGGAATATTTAACTGCTGTTAAGTGTAACCATCTGGTATATGATTGTGATTACGTGTTACATGTTTATACGTGCACAACTTGAACGCAAACTGATTTCACATACGTGCATACTTTAGGACGTGAGTGATTACTTGCGATCATATACTTAGCATACCGAGCAATCCAAGGTGAGTTCACACTCTTACCAAGGCATGGGATTCCCCAGTTGGGTTGGGAATGGGATTGAATGATTACCTGCACTTACATTAACACTAGACTATTTACCACGGTCCTCGGTTGGGAAGGATGCCTGTGCCAAATTCTACGCAAAGCCTACGTACTGTCCTCGGATTGGGAAGGACACCAGCACTAAACCTACGTAAAACCTACGTACTACCGTCCTCGGATTGGGAAGGACGCCAGTGCTAAACCTACGTACTACCGTCCTCGGATTGGGAAGGACGCCAGCGCTAAATCTACGTACTCGCTACGTACTGTCCTCGGTTGGGAAGGGCACTTACATAAAACCTGCGTAAACCTATACTTACTACTATCCTCGGATTGGGAAGGATACTTATGAGTACGAATAGTCTAGGGGATATATACCATGGGAAGCCCCCACCAATAGAACTACTGTCGGCCCAGTAGAGCCACATGTTACATACGAACTTCTATTATGCATTTACTTTCTGTGAACTCGCTCAACTAGTTGTTGATCCTCTGTTACATGCCTTGCAGGACCTTAGGTACTTATGGAGCTTGCACGGGAGGCGTAATCGTTGTGGGCAAGGATCTTGAATACTTGTTTAGACTTTATGACATTTCATACTTTATTACGTTGGGTTTAATTATACGCTTCCGCTATTCAGTGATAACATACTTATGTTTTGGAACACCTTTCATATGGATTGGTTTGATTAAATTGCAATTACTTTTACTTTATACATTGTTCTATATGATTGGTGGCTTGATCCTGGTCAGTCACGCTCCCAAGCGGTGATACTCCGCAGGTGGATTTTGGGGGTGTGACATTCCGGTCCTCTTTTGGAATCCCATTTCACATTGACCAGAACTAATCTATTATGTTTGAGATTCTTGATCTTTCTATCTTCAATCTGAACAGGTTTCTCGATAAACTTAAGTTTCTCATTTAGCTCTATGTCCTTAAGAGGTATTACTAGAGATTTGTCTGCTAAACACTTTTTTGAGATTACATACATGAAATACATCATGTATTCCTGCCATTTCCACTAGCAGTTGTAGCTGATAAGCTACAGGTCCTATTCTTCTAATAATCTCAAAAGGTCCAACATGCCTAGGGCTTAGCTTCCCTCTCTTAACGAATCTGACTACTCCTTTGCATGGAGAAACTTTTAACAATACTTATCTCCTACTTGAAATTCCAATGGTTTTCCTCTGTTATCGGCATAACTCTTTTGACGATCTCGTGGTGCTTTTAATCTTTCCTTGACTTGAATTACCTTATCTGTCATTTCCTGCACTATTTCTGGTCCAGATAATTGTTTTTCTCCACTCTCTGCCCAGCAGACTGGAGTTCTGCACTTTCGTCCATAAAGTGCCTCAAATGGTGCAGCATTTATGCTAGTATGGTAGCTGTTATTGTAAGAAAATTCTATTAATGGTAAATGATCGTCCCAATTTCCTCCGAAATCAATTACACAAGCTCTAAGCATATCTTCCATAGTCTGGATTGTCCTTTCGCTTTGTCCGTCCGTCTATGGATGGTAAGCTATGCTTAGATTCAACTTGGTTCCCATTGCTTTTTGGAAACTTGTCCAAAAATGAGAAGTAAAACGGTTATCTCTATCAGATATGATAGATAAAGGAATTCCATGTAATGAAACTATTTCATTTACATATAGCATGGCTAACTGTTCCATACTGAAAGTTTCCTTCATCGGTAAGAAATGAGCAGATTTAGTCAATCTGTCTACAATCACCCAGATTGTAACATTTCCTTTTCTTGTCTTTGATAATTTGGTAACAAAATCCATTGTTATTAATTCCCATTTCCATATGGGCATTTCTAACTGTTGCAATAACCCTGATGGTTTTTGATGCTCAGCTTTAACTTGAGAACATGTTAGACATTTAGCAACATAATTAGCTATGTCCTTTTTCATTCCTATCCACCAGAAATTCTTTCTTAGATCTTGATACATCTTATTACTTCCAGGATGTATCGTATACTTAGATTTATGAGCTTCTTCTAGAATTCTATGACGTAGGTTTCCTTGTTTAGGTATCCATATTCTTTTCTTATGGAACTTCCAAATTCCATATGTTCCTTGTTCTAATTCCTTAATCATTCTTTTCAATTTTTCAGCATCATCCTTGATTACTGATTCCTGTGCTTCTCTGATTTGTTCATTCAAATCTACTTGTGGATTTAATCTGAGAGAACGTACTCACTTTGGTTTTTCATGATACTTTCGACTTAAAGCATCAGCTACTATGTTGGCTTTTCCAGCGTGATACTGGATATCACAATCATAATCACTAAGAATTTCCATCCAATGTCTATGTCTTATATTTAATTCTTTTTGCCCGAAAATATACCTTAAACTTTTATGATCGGTGAAGACAACAAATTTATTTCCATATAAATAGTGTCTCCAAATCTTAAGGGCAAAAACTATGGCTCCTAATTCTAAGTCATAGGTTGTGTAATTCTCTTCATATTTCTTAAGTTGTCTAGAGGCATAGGCTATAACCTTTTGACGTTGCATCAACACACATCCATATCCTAACTTAGATGCATCACAATAGACTATAAAGTCTTCAGTTCCTTCTGGTAATGCAAGTATGGGTGCGTTGGTTAACCTCTGCTTAAGAATCTTTAATGCTTATTCCTGTTTTGGTCCCCATTCAAACTTAACTGATTTGCATGTCAGTTTAGTTAACGGAATAGCTATTCTAGAAAAATCACGGATAAACCGTCTATAATATCCTGCTAGTCCAAGAAAACTTCGTACTTCCGTTGGTGATTCAGGGACTTTCCATTTAGTAATCGCCTTGATTTTTGTGGGATCCACATGAATTCCTTCATGATTAACCAGATGTCCAAGGAATTGCACTTCTTGTAACCAAAATTCACATTTTGAGAACTTAGCATAAAGCTTCTTTTTTCTCAATAATGTGAGGAGCGTATGCAAATGGGCTGCATGGTCCTCTTTACTCTTAGAGTAAATGAGAATATTATCTATAACAACAATTATGAATTTATACAGGTATGGTTTACATATCCTGTTCATCATGTCCATAAATGCGGCTGGGGCATTGGTTAAAACAAATGACATGACAGTAAATTCATAATGACCGTATCGTGTTCTGAAAGCAGTTTTAGGAATATCCTCTTCCTGTACTTTCAGTTGATGATATCGAGAGCGTAAATCGATCTTAGAAAAGAAGCGAGCTCCTTGAAGTTGATCGAACAGATCATCGATTCTCGGTAGTGGGTACCGATTCTTAATCGTGACTTTGTTCAATTCTCGATAGTCAATGCACATACGCATCGATCCATCTTTCTTCTTAACGAACAATACTGGTTCTCCCTAAGGGGATGAACTTGGTTGTATAAAACCTTTTTTAAGAAGTTCGTCCAACTGTTACTTCAGTTCCTGCATTTCCGTTGGTGATAATCGATATGGTGCTTTCGCAATCGTCGCTGTCCCTGGTATTAGGTGAATTCTAAATTCAACCTCTCTATCAGGCGGTAATCCAGGTAACTCTTCTGAAAAAAACGTCTGCGAATTTAGATATTACAGGAATATCTTTTAATTCTTTTCCTTTAGTATTAATGATTACAGAAATCATATATACTATTCCTCCCTTCCTTTCATAACTTGCAGCTTTCATCACAGAGATGAATTTCGTCGATCTAGTTGGCTTATCTCCTTTAATTGTGATCTTTTCACCACTTGGTGTACTTACTTGTATTAACTTTTGATCACATAAAATATTGGCACGATTGGCTACCAACCAATCCATTCCTAATACAACATCGAAACCGACCAGATTCATGGGGTAAAGGTTAGCAAAGAAACAATGGTTTAGGATTTCTATTGTTGCTCCCTGTAAGATTTCACTTATCTTAACAGATTCTCCATTGGCCGTTTCTACCAGACAGTCTTGTTGAAGTTTGACTAAGGGTTGATCAAGAAATTGGTAGAAAGAAGTATTGATAAAACTTTGGTTTGCACCAGAGTCAAACAATACTTTGGCAAATATGTCATTAACTAAAAACGTACCGGTGATCACATACGGAATCATCTTGGCTTCCTCAGCTGTCAGAACAAAGGCCCTGGCATTCTTCTTGGGTGCTTCCGCCGTGTTAGTCTTGTTGGGCATGGCTAGTGCTAGTTTCGGACAGTTTGGTCTAATGTGTCCTTTTTCTCCACAATTGAAGCATATCCCATTACCGGGTTTCTTCCTACAGTCTTCTTCCTTGTGTCCAGAGATTTTGCAAAAGTTGCAATATGTGGAGCATTTTCCAAAATGCTTTCTTTTGCAATTCTTACAGTAGGGTATAGAAGAACCTGTTCCCTTTCCACGGTAGGAATTACTAGAACGGAATTCCTGTGTAAGCTTTTGAGCTAGGTTCTTCCTCTGGTTTTCTTCTTGTGTGCGTACCAGTTCGTCAGTCAAGGTATTAGCTAATTCTACTGCTTCTTCTATGGTTTGCTGTCTAGCTGCCTTGACTACATGCCTAATCTCACCAATTAATCCCCAAATATAACGGGAGATTAATACTGGTTCGGGTGAGGCTAAGGATGGTACAATCCTAGCATATTCGAAGAATATGGTAGCGTAACCTTTGCAGTCTATTCCAGTCATTTTGAGATTTAGGAACTTATTGGCTATTTGTTCCTTCTCAATAGGAGGACTGAATTTTCTTTCAACCATTTCCTTAAAGTTGATCCATTCCATATTATAAACTCTGTCACTTCCTCTAGAAGGGAGGATAGTATTCCACCATTCTAAGGCTGCATTTTTGAGAAGAATAGAAGCAAACATAATCTTATCTTCGTCTGCGCATTTACTTATTTTTATGACTGCTTCCGTCTTTTCTATCCAACGTCAGGTTGCAATGGCTCCTTCATTGCCTGAGAATTCTATAGGTTTGCAGGCCAAGAATTCTTTAAAAGAACAACCGTATGAAGCGCTTCTTCTTCTTTTAGGGATTGGAACTTGGATAATAGGTCCATTGTCATTATTCACACTGTGACTTGGTTCAGTGTGTTGACGTTTATAGCCATTCACAGATTTATCTGCTTCTTTAACAGTCTTGATAATATAAGGCATGGCATCTATAATTCCTTGTGCCACTATATGTTGAATGACACTGTTATCTATTTGGCTTATGTTATTCTCATTATTCTGGTTTTCTTGATTTACTTCGTTGCCCATCTGAATTACAAACATTTACCAGATATTAATTATCACAGAATAGAATTGAATACAATCATTTATACACAATCACACGAACAAGTTGGTCAAAAACGTCGACCATTGCGACTTTTACTCTTTCATATATATATATATATATGCATCTATTACAAATTACAACTGGAAAGGAAAAATACTATTCATCCCTACATATACATATATATATATATATATATATATATATATATATTTTACAGTACAAAATTACACGTATATCTAGTTATGTATCCAGTCATGTATGTCACGCACGACTTGTTTCCACATAAGTTTCTCTCCTATTATTCGTATTCTATCTCCTTCTTCTACTAATTCATCACCTAATGAGCGAAGTTCCTCCAAATTTTCCTGGCTCATAGGTGGCATGGGTCCTGGTACAGGATCAGGATGTTGAGGGATAGGTTGACCGTAGGGGTATGGGTTTCTTATTATGCTCTGTGTCCACCATTCATTACTCCAAAAGGGGTCTAAAGGGTTAAGGTTAGTGTACTGGGCAGTGTACTGGGCTATGGGGTTTGGTGGGGGAATCCTGGGAATCTCATAAGGGTATACATCAGGAAATGGATCTTCTTGGTCAGGTTCTTGCGTCTGTTGGTCTGGGAATAAAGGTAACAGTGGAGGTTCGGCTATTTGGTTTTGGTTATTGTCTACGGCTGTAGTGGATAACATATGGAAATTGGCCAACCGTCTATCAAATTCTTCCACCCAAGGTGGTCTACTGGTTACTTCCTGGATTTGTGCATCCGACACCCATTGGCCCTAGCTATTGCTCTCTGTTGCTGTAACTTTTTCATTCTTTTTGTCCTTTCATGGGCTCCTATACTAATCCAACCTCTTTTCTTAGTAGTAAAAGGTTCCTCCGATTGTGCCTTAAAAATAAATATTCCCACTTCTATATCTGCTCAATATCCTGAGGGATCAGGCTGGGATGATGTTCCCTCATTTTTCTGTGAACTATCTAAATGACGATAAGCATCCGATGTTCCTTGATCACTAATACTGTAAACTAACAAATAGTCAAATAACACATAACACATAATCACATAATTTATTTCCTAACACACAATTTGGAATTTTAGTGTCAGCAGAACACTTCTTTGGCTAAAATTAGTGGCTGTAGCTCTGATACCACCTTCTGTAGCAACCCCCGACCCCTGCCCGGGAGCGGGCGGCCGTGAGCTACTCAGAGCGGGTGGTATCGATGTTTATTAATTTGGCAGCGGAGTGCATCAGGACCGTAGTTAGGAAATATTTTTATCAGCGCAAAAACACCAAACTTTTATAATAATAATAATTCATGGGAACAAAACCCAAGTTCATTTGACAATACATTGATAGGAATAAACCCTAATTATTGAAAACAAAATGTCTTGTTTATTTTAGGTAACTTTTAACGCCACTATCCCAAGCCTTTAGTGCTCTCCAGCTGGCTTCAATTGGGCTTTCACATTAAGTTACCTGAAACACGTTTTAAAAACATTTTGTCAGCAAGAAATACTGGTGAGTGCATCCCAATTTAATCAAAATTGGTTTTAACACTTTAACTGAATTGAGGGCAACCCGCAATTACATTTGCTTGATCTAATCAATTACCCAAATGGTACTGTCAACCCTACTTGTGGGTCATATTACTCAGTGGCTAACTTTTTGTCCAATGGTAACGTCTCACAAATTTTATATACAAAACCCCAACATACCGATAGTAGTTGTAGACTTACAAATACTCAATTACTGTTAAGCATAACTTAAAACATTTGAGTTTTTTTTATAAAAATAGTTTACAAAAAAAATAGATGACCTCACATTGCAAGTTTAGATAATACTAAGGCTTCCTGAGAATTTCCGGGTTATTATCTATTAAATCAAATAATGCACACGTGTTAGTAAAATAACCCAATTCAGTTTAACTGTACAACTCGAGACAGAATTCCAATGACTGAGTCGAGCGAAACCGACATGCATTACGAAAATTCTAAATCAATCGGGTGTACAAACGAGACAGAATTCCAATGACTGAGTCGGGCAGAGCCGACATGCGTTACGGAATCCTAAATCGATCATGTAGGGTTATAGCAGGGTTATAGTACTTACAACGAGGCAGAGCTTCGCTAAATAGTGGGTATTATGCTTAAGTAGAAATTCTACTACTAGAGAATTAGAGAGAGAATTTTGAAAGTTGAACGATTTGGAAATGAATTGATCGAGCTCTATTTATAGGCTGGACAAGGGCGGTTCGCGCCCCGTGAAGGAGAGAAGGAAGTCCTTCGCGGTACGCGAGGACATGCGTGTCACGTATAGCTTTGACTAGTCATCGATTTAGCCCGGTTGAGTCACGTGCCACATGGCACTAAGACTTGTCTGACAATCAATGGTAGTCGCGGCCCGCGACAGACCCTAGTCGTCTCGGTCACGCCCCGTGAGAGACTGTCAAACTTGATTTTTGTTGATTTTTACAAGTGTAGAGCTATAACGAGTCCGGTTTTCATGTACGGGGTATATTTAGGGACATTTAGGCTGTCCAAAAATATTTTTAGGAGGGTTGTTATATATAAAGCGCGTTAATTGCCTGGAAGGGGGTTAGAAGGGTGGTTGGGTAGATTTTATGTCTCGTTCAGCGTATAGATCATGCGAGAACCTGGTTCAAGCTTAGTAACACTTCACGAGTCAGAGCGGGCATTACCCACCATGGAAGAAGGGCCAAACGCTTGAACCCCTTATCTATAAACTACTATTAAGACTTTAACCCAACCCTGTGAGGATTGTATCCCTGCTGACTTAGACCAAAGGGTTGATGGTGATCGCTGCCTGGAAGGGGGCCCCACCACTTTTCCTATTAATAACTTGCTTAATTATCTTTCAATAATCCGACCTGGTGGGACTGTATCCTTGCTGACTCAAACCACTAGGTTGAGGGTAACGTCGCCTTCACAATAGGGGCCTACTACTATAACTAAGATAATCTCTTAAAATGCTCAAAGTGCAGAAATCATCAAAAGGATACATGAAAGATGAGTCGGAACCAAGTGATTCTTTCTTGTCTATCTGTTTTTACTTTTATTTTAGTTTTGTTTTTTAGTTTATCTTTTTTTAGTTTTAAAATTCTTTTCCTCAAAGTTTGGTTCAATTAGACGTTGACGATAAGCCGGTATTAAAAGCTCTTGTGTCCTTGGACGACCTCGGTATCTTGCCATCACTATACTACGTCCGTGATGGGTGCACTTGCCCTAGCGTGTGTGTAGAATGATAGTAGAATATCGTGTTTTATAAATTTAAAGCTTGAATCGGCGAGTAAAATGAGCTAAAAATATACTAAAAATAGAGACACCCGCACGCACGTCAAGTTTTTGGCGCCGTTTCCGGGGACACAAGAATTTTAAGAAAGCTTAAAATTAATGGCCTAATCCTTTTTATCTTTTCTTTTTAGGTTTTTCTTCTTTTTCTTTTAATATTTCACTTTCTGCAGACTTGACACGGGGTCGTGCTGTTCTAACACTGGGCCGTGTCAACTCTCCAATATCATTAAATCTATTTTCTGCCAGATATAGACTGCTGCACGGGCCGTGTTACCCTAACATGGGGCTGTGTCAAACTAACAGTTTGTAAGAAAATAGTGACCGCCTGATCCCGACTGTTAAAAACTTTATGGAAAATCATGGATTTCTTTGATTATATTTATCCCCGCCACTCTTATGGTGCATGGTGCGATTATTGTGGGGAGGAGCATGAAGAATCGTAATTTGGCGTTCTAAACTTCACTCCCCACTATTTAACCCCATTGTTTTCCTGTAACGAACACATTGAGATGGGCGGGAGTAAAAATGACGATGAAATCCATCCACCTGAACTCCATCAACCCTCTCACCTAGACGACTTAGAAGACATAAGTCAAATAGAAGAGAGGATTCACCTAAAAATCAAAGAAATAGAATCCTTGATGATGGCGCGATGTTCATCAAGGATCCCATCCGAAGGAGAATCGATGGAAGAAAAATCAGGTATAAACAACAACACCAAGGTCAACCAACCCTCTACCATAGACGCTTGCTGTTGGTGCATCTAGTGTCTGTTAACTTCGTCTTAATCGAGTCTTATGTCTAGTTAGGATGAACGAGTGCACAACAGGGTTAGAATTTAGGGTTTTACATGTTAATATAGGTGATTCCGCTTGAAAGTGTAAAAGGTGCAGTTCAAGCGAAATCATAACATGTGATTTCGCTTGAAACAACCTGGTGCATGTTCAAGCGAAATCATGTAGTCTATATATACCTGTGTGCTGTGTCATTTGAAGCGAACCTGATCATTGTGTGTCAGTTGAGGTGCTGTAGGATTTTTGTCAGAAATTTTTGTAAAGGCTCAGAAAATCAGTAATAGAAAAGAATTGAAAGGAAACAAGTTGTTTGACATTGTTTGCATTGATTCCGCCTTTGTAAGTGATGATGAACTACTCAACTTGACTGTTTAGGGTCACCGAAATGATCCAACAAGTGGTATCAGAGCACAGGACGAGGAGTTCATACCATTGCAGCTTGAAATCATCGGATTTTCTTACTTCTACTCATTCTTTTCTGATTTGGACATAATTTTACGGTTGAAATGGCCTAAAACTCTCACATATCAAGCGAAACATAGTGTTAACTAATCCTTGAAAGTTTTGGACTAAAATTCGGCTTAAAACTTGATCTTGTTGGTGCATAATGTCTAAAGCCTGCGTCTTTGTCTTAGTTATTCATGTATAGGGTCTAGATGTGATTAATTATGAATGTATAGGGGGTTAATGTGTAAAATTAGATGTTAAATGTTCTGATTTCGCTTAGATGACACATGGTCATATAAGCGAAATCACTTTAACTTGATTTCGCTCATATGACACATGTCATATAAGCGAAATCCCTCCCCCTATATATAGTAGTTGTGTTTTCTCATTTTGTATGCGTTCATGTCCAGTGTAGCCAAACTGCTGCCCGATTATTTCTTGAAGATTGAATGAGAAAACCAGTTTAAAGTGATCTGTATCTGTTTCTACTCATTGCTGCTTTGATTCATGTCGATTTTGTATTTCCGCTACATTTTCGGTAGTTGCTGGCTCTGATTGACTCACTTGACTGTCAAATACGGTCCTACAATTGGTATCAGAGCCAGTTGTGAGCTAGTTGACCCGAATCAAAGCCGTTTTCAAGCACTTTTTGAGTTTCAGACCTTTCCGACAGACAAAATGGACTGAAATTTGAGTATATTGTGTAAAAGTGTCTTACAACAAACCCTTGAGCTTTTCAGAACTAAAATCGCCTTAAAAATGACCTAAAACAGCTCGTGAATAGGTTTCGCTCATACGGTTTTTGTGTGATTTCGCTTATACGACATTAGCATATCAGGGGTTTCGCTCTTGTGACAATAACTTGATTTCGCTCATTAGGTCATTACCTGATTTCGCTCTTCTGGTCTATGTATGGTTTCGCTTATGATGACATTTTTGGGTTTCGCTTATATATGCATTTAGTGGTTTCGCTTATGTGTGCATTTAGTTGTTTCACTCATAAGACCATTAAGTGATTTCGCTCATTAGGTCATTCTTTGATTTCACTTATACATACACGTAGATCTGATTTCGCTTATTTGACCTGTGTTTGAGTAAAAATCATGTTTTGAGTGTTTAGTCCATTTCGTACGTGATCAAGTGTTGGAAACTCAGTCTGTGTTAAAAGTTTTTCGATAAAATCAATCTGTTAATCAAAAAGTTAAACATTTTTGGAAATTTGTCACTAAAATGGAACATCAAGATTTTTACAACTTCTTCGTGGGCAGTGGTATGGTAGCAGGACAAACATCAAGTAGTGTTATACAAAATGCCAACATGGAGAACGAATTGGGAACAATGCAAAAGCCTCCCAAGCTGATGAACATAGATGAATATGTGGGATGGTCAAGCAGATTTAAGAACTGGGTTCAGGCTAACCATTTTGAATGTTGGATGAAGATAGAGTCAAAGTATGTTCCACCGGTTGATGGGAGAGGTCAGGAAAAGGGTATTAGAAGTCTGACAGAATCAGAACAAAATGATTTCAAACCGAGAAAAAGATGATTAGTATCCTTTAGCAGGCTATCAAAGAAGATATTTTAGTGTTATTACAACATGAAGATAATGCTCAATCTATGTGGGATGCATTGAAATTGAAGTTTCAAGGTAGTGTGTCAATGGTCAAGAATAAAAAGGCTTTATTAAAGAAGGAATTTGATATTTTTACCAGCATGAAGGGTGAAACAACAAAGCAACTGCTCGATAGATATTGTCATTTAGTACTTGAAATGAAGAGATTAGAAATTGTGAAGAACAATGAAGAATTGATTGATAAGTTGTCAGATGCATTACCTTATGAAGAGTGGGGCACTTATCTGATGATGTTGAAAAATAATTCAGATTTTGCGAAGCTAAATCTTAGTGAATTCATAGAAAAGATTGAAGCTCAAGAGTTGGAGTTGCTAAAAATTAGAAAGATGAACTCAATAAATATTCAACAAGATGTATCTTTGTATTACAAAGGCAACCCTTCGGTTTCAACCAATCAAAGCCCAAAAATACAGACAGGGTTCATTGCTGATAACACCTCAAGTATTTCTTCAACCACTTCTCAATCTGGCAATTTTTCACCATTCACGAACTATGATCCAAACTTCAAAGCTCAAGAGCAGCCTTCACCTCAAAGCTCTACAAGTTCAAATAATCAGGCTTACGTTTCTGGAGTTCAATGCAACATTGCGGTAAACATAAAGAATGGAAATGAGATCACGGAAACAGCCGCAAAACAGCACATAGCAGTGCTTGCTTCCGTTCTTGAGGCTTATGAGGGCTTAGTAGCTGGTAAGATCGGAAATCCTGACATGACCAAAGAGGATTACGATCAGATCGATCCGGAGGAGCTTGAGCTGAAAGATATTAAATGGGGCATGGCTAGTCTGGTGAGGAGGGCTCAACGTTTCATGGAAATTACAGGCCGGAACAGTTTATAAGGCCCTGATCAAAAGTTAGGATTCGATAAGTCGAAAGTTACATGTTTTAAATGTAAAGAACGTGGTCACTTCAAACGAGAATGTCCCAACCGTGAAGTAAACAATCATCAAAACCCGTTCACTAAGGACTACTATAGGCAAGCGATTTATCACCGACCAAATCAATAGTCAACTGTTCAAAGGCCACAAATTGAGAATAAACCACCGGAAAAAGCGATGATCGTGAATCAAGACGATAAGAAGGTAGCTGCAGGTTTCAGCTGGGATAAATATATCCCCGGTAGCGATGGACAGGAAATGAAGGCTGAAGTTGTTGAAATTTCTGAGATGGCGTCTGAACTGGAAACAGTTACTGAAGATGTTTCTGTAGTTGTTGAAGAGGTTTCTGCTAAAAAGGCTGACAATTTTGAAGAAATAGTTGCTGAAGTGTATTATTATCAGTCTGAGAAGGAGGTTTTTGGAAGTTTAATGAAATCTGTATTGCCTCATAACATTTCTGAATCTTTTGCAGGTTACTTTGAGGAACCAAGGACCGGATCATGCCCAAGGTTTGAAGAGAAGAAAGAATTCATTGAAGAGTTGATAGATGTGTCGAAGGAAATGACTGGAGAAGCATTGAAGGACATAGCTGATAAAGCTCTCATGGGGAAGCTACGAGAGGTAGACTCAGAATCCGAGGAGTCTAAGTCTGTCAGTAGTGAGTCGGTCAAACGAGACGAATCTGGAGTTCAGGAAAACGAATCAGTCAAACTGTCTGAGTCAGAGTCGAAAGATGTCGGTAAACAGGAAGTGAAAACTGCTCATGAAGCAGAGGTTGTTGAGAAATTGGATTCAATCTCTGAAACACCATGCCAAAAGTGTTTACAATCGTGCATGGAGTGTCTTGAAAAAGACACTAAGTTTCAGGAATTGAAAGAACATGCTGACATGTTAAAATTTGATCTAGGACAAGTCAAAGAAGCATATGATACACTAGCCAGATCAGTTAAAATGATTAAAGAAGAAAGTGTTGAAAATGATAAAGCCACAAAACTTGCAAAAACAACACTTTTTGATAAACAAGTGGAAGTTAATTTTCATATTGATAAAATCGCATCATTAAAGAAAGAATTGGAATTGACTAAAATTGAAAATGATCGAATTGATAAAAAATTGATGAGTTATGTGGCTTCATCATATGTCCTTGAACAGATTGTTCCACAGTAGCCACATGCTGATCCAGTCTTTAAGAGCGTTCCACCCCCAATGTGGAATCATTATACTCAAAAATATCCAAATGGGGTGGAAGCTGCATTGAATCTCAAACTGAGGACAATTGAGAATGAGTTGCCAGAGAACATAGATGTTACATTCTCTGCGTCTGACACCGACAGCGAGTCACAGGTCATCAAGACTGTTATCGATCAGGTGTTAGATGAAGAGAGTGATAACTCTGATGTTGAAGTTATGAAATCTCATTCTGAGAAGTCTGTTACTGATTCTGAAGATGTGGGTAATTTTTTAGAACGTTTCATACCAAAATCAGACAAGAGTACGAATGGAGATCCGATTATGGTGGTTTACACTATGATTGGAACGGACAAGCTTTATTCTGATTTTGAGTATCCTCTTCAGAATGTTAAGATTGAAAATGTTGAGAAAATTTTCAAATTGGTTGAAATGGACATTAATGTGGTAAACAACAAAGATTTTTTTTCGAACCTTAGAAGGTCATTTGTTACAACACGTGTCAACAACTCGGGGAAAAAGGAATGGGAAGGTACTGATAACAAGATAAATGGTAATAACTTTAAAAACAAAGGAATTGGTTTTGAGAAAAAGATGGCTAAGAAGGTTGTCAAGCCAAAAGACAAAATGAATGATGTTTTTGTTGTTGGACCAAGTGTGGATGATGAGAAGGAATACATTTTTAGTCAAAAAGCAGTTGACGACTTCAATACGGCTAAGAAACTGAAAGTAGAGATATTCAAGTCAACTTTTGTCGAGTATGACAAAAGAGTTTGTTATCGCTGTAATGAAATTGGGCACATGGCAAAACAATGCAAGAAAGTTTTCGAAAAACCTGTCATTAAACCTGTTGTTCAAAAACCTCGACCTAAGTCACCAGATGACAAAAATGGTAAAAAACCAATGGTTTCACCAATCCGCATCTTGAAGAGAGGTGAATCGTTGAAGTCGGAAGATAAGCCGAAATCGACATTCGAGATTGGCGAATCTTCAAAGTCTCAAAAGACTTCAAAGATTTATCCAAAAACAAAAATTTTTGAAAATCAATCATGGGTTACAAAGTCGAAACCATCGGTCGAGGAGAAAAGGATGGAAAACATTTTGATGAATGAAACAAAGGTTTTTGAAACTCAATAATGGGTGGTTAAACCAAAACAATCAGTTGAGGTGAAGAAAATGGAGAATGAGTTAAAGTTTGATTCAAAAGTCTTTAATCCAAATGTCTTACATATTTTTGGAAAAATGGTTGACAGAAAAGTCAAAGGAACAAAGGAATTTTATGCATCAAAAGTGGGTGCTAATGATAAACAAGAATTTGAATTTGAGCTTGATAAGTTTCTTGCAGATTTTCCTCCAATCACAAATGAAGTAAAATCAAAAGTAAAAACTGATGTTCAGAATGTCACGTTTAACTTTCCTAAGACTGATGAGAAGTGTGATGTAGTGTTTGGGAGTGTTTCAGAAGTTAAGAAGTCATGGAGTTCATTGTTTGAATGAATTTGCTATGATGTTTGCAGGGGCTGCCTAAGTCGATACTGTCAAAGTGGATTATGGATAGTGGAGCTTCAAGGCATATGACTGGGACGCTTGCTTTGCTATATGATGTTAAATCCATAAACGGAAGCTATGTTGGATTTGCCGGGAATCAAGGTGGAGGGATCGTTGGTCAAGGAACGTTGACAAATGGCGTGATTTCATTCGACAAAGTGAACTACATAGTGGAGTTAACAAACAATTTACTCAGTATTTCACAAATCTGTGATAAAGAGTTTAGTGTACACTTTACTAAAACTGAATGTGTTGTGTTGAAACCAGGGTTTAAAATCCCTGATGAGATGGTGTTGTTGCGTGCTCCGTGGGAGAATGATATTTATTATCTAGATATGAATGTCGCAACGTCAACATCTCATCAGAAACAGTGTTTTGTGTCTAAAACTAAAGCGACAGAAAAGGATTCGATAATGTGGCATCGAAAGATGGGTCACATTCATGTTCGCAAAATGAACTTTTTCGTACATAATGATTTAGTTGATGGTGTAAATTTGAAAATTGTTCACTTAAATGATGATTGTGTAGTGTGTAAGAAAGGAAAGCAGACTCGGAAGTCACACCCTTTGAAGATCATGAACACGATCAGGTTACCTCTTGAGAGATTGCACATGGATCTCTTCGGGCCTGTCAACGTAAAGAGCATCAGCGGAGACTTATATTGCTTGGTGGTGACTGATGATTTTACAAGATTTTCTTGGGTAGTATGCTTGGAACGAAAAGATCAAACTTTTGAGTCTTTGATGGTGCTTTTCAAGAAAATGGAAACGGTGTATAAACTGCCAATCCGGAGGATTCGGAGCGACAACGGAACAGAATTCAAGAATAACAAGATGTACGAGTTCTGCAACGAGAAGGGAATTCTTCATGAATTTAGTGCGCCATATACACCACAGCAAAACGGCGTAGCTGAACGAAAGAACCGGACCCTGATAGAAACAGCCCGTACGATGTTTGCTGATTCCAAGCTACCAATCTTTTTCTGGAGTGAAGCAGTATCAGCAGCCTGTTACACATTGAATAGAGTTCTAACTGTCAAGAAGTACAAAAAGACTTGTTTTGAGTTGCTACACCGTTATAAGCCAAATCTTGAATTTTTGGAGCCTTTCAGTTCTCCTTGCACTTTTATTGATGAAAACGGTAAATTTGGCGCTAAATCTAATGAGGGTTTCTTTGTAGGTTACGCTAGCCCACGCAAGAGGGTGTTCGTACCATGTCTGGGTAAGGTGATTCAAGTCCAACACGTGGATTGTCAGAAACACACTCCATCACCACAACTTCCAGGACAAAGATTCCTGTTCGACTACGATAAGCTCTGGGAATCGTTTCATTTGCCGGTCGAGCCGAGTGAGGAAGAACTAGTTCTTATGTACCTGTATCAGCAAAATGTGTCACAGGAGCAAGTATCTAGACCGCTAGAATTTTCTCAACCCACTGTGGGTACTCACGATGATTAAGCAGGACCAAGTGGAACAGCTCACGAACCACCAGAGGAACCAGCTCCATCGTTTGGCGAATCTGACGACTCAGAAGCGGAACCCGCTCCGACTTTTGACGAGGATCCAACGGAAGCTGAGGATCAAACCGTTGATCTTGAAATATCGAGCTTGGAATCGGAAGTGAATGTGCCTGACAATGATATACCACGGAAGTTGTCTTATCATCCCTCAGAACAAATTATTGGCGACCTGCAAAGTGGTGTCAAAACCCGACATCAAATAGATCGAGCTCTTACATGTTTTTATTGATGATATGCAGAAAGAAGTCTCATTAAAATGTTTTATTTCGCAGATAGAGCCCATAACCTACAAAGAGGCATTGACCGAAGATAGCTGGATGAATGCAATGCAGGAGGAGCTGCAACAGTTCGAAAAGCTGGGTGTCTGGAGACTTGTCGATTTGCCACAAAATTAGAAGTTAATAAAAAAGAAATGGGTTTTTAAATGTAAGCGTGATGACAGAGGTGTTGTGGTGAGAAACAAAGCGCGTCTTGTGGTTCAAGGTTTCAGTCAACAGGAAGGAATAGATTATTATGAAGTTTACGCACCGGTTGCCAGACTTGAGGCAATTCGGATTTTTCTAGCCTTCGCGTCATGGAAAGATTTTAAAGTATATCAACTTGACGTCAAATCTGCCTTTCTTTACGGAACTATCAGAGAAGAAGTGTATGTGGGGCAACCGCCGGGGTTTACAGACCCACTACACAAAAATAAAGTGTATCTACTGGACAAACCGTTGTACGGACTTCACAAGGCTCCGAGAGCCTGGTACGAGACGCTTTCGACATACTTGCTGGACAACGGGTTCACAAGAGGGACAGTAGACAACACTTTGTTCATCAAGGAAGAGGCATGCCATTTGTTGATTGTGCAGATATATGTTGATGATATCATTTTTGGATCCACCAACGACGACCTGTGCAAAGAATTTGAAAAGGTGATGAAGAAAAAGTTTGAGATGAGCTCAATGGGGGAAATGAAGTTCTTCCTCGGGCTGCAGGTAGAACAATTGCCCGATGGAATCTTCATTCACCAAACGAAGTATGTGAAGGACGTGCTCGACAAGTTCGACATGACAGATTGCAGTCCTGCATCCACCCCCCTCGTGCAGAATCATGGAATTTGTCCAGACGAGAATGGTGTGAAGATGGACGAGACATTGTACCGATCAATCATTGGATCTATGATGTATCTCACGGCTTCCCGTCCAGACATCATGTACCCGACGTGTCTCTGTGCCAGATATCTGTCAAATCCAAAGCAGTCACACCTGACCATAGTGAAATGTATCTTACGGTATTTGAAAGGCTGCCCAAGTATCGGCTTGTGGTATCCTCGATCGGGTGACTTTACTTTATCTGGTTTTGCTGATTCTGATTTTGGAAGCTGCAAGCAAAACGCAATGTCCACCACTGCTGGGTGTCAGTTCTTCGGAACTAGACTCGTCACCTGGCAGTGTAAGAAACAAACCGCAGTAGCGCTCTCTACTTGTGAGGCTGAATACGTTTCAGCCTCCAGCTGTTGTTCGCGGATCCTTTGGATCCAACAGCGGATGCGAGACTTCGGTTTGCAGTTCTTAGATACTCCGATCTATGTGGACAATGAAGCAGCTATTAACATCACTAAAAATCCGGTCCACCATTCAAAAACAAAACATATTGAGATCCGTCAGCACTTTATCCGTGATTGTCACGAGAAAAAGTTAATTCGGATTGAACACGTGCACACCGATGATCAGAAAGCGGATTTTTATACTAAACCATTTGACAAAAAGAGATTTTATTATCTTTTAAAATTGAACGGGATGAAAAATCTGCAATCTGGGAGGGTTATTGAATGTGAAGCCGAATTGGGCGACGATCTGACGTGAACTTTTGTCGTGTTGTCAATTTTGTTTGTACAGTTTATTTTCTACTTTTTGATAAAAAAACAAAAACACAAAAATATGTTTTAGTTTTAGTTTTAGGGGGAGAAATTCGCAGAAAAATACAAAAACATTAAAAAAACTACAAAAATAAAAAACATTTGAAAAAGTAAAAAAAGAGTTGTGTAGAATAGGGGAAATGATAGTACATCAGCTAGATGGACACAGTACGCTAAAGAATTGTAATGTATAAAATGCAATTAAGTAGTCTCGCTAAAGATGTGCCGATAGGTTTTCACAAAATCAGTAGATCAGATTGGGATATAAACATAAAATTTACTTGCATTTACGTGGGGAACTCCTCCAGGATATATAGGTAACCCCTGAAATCCTGTTTGAAGGGTCCCATATTCTGAGATACTAGGTCTTTATGCTTAGTGATATCTGGGGTATTATCCCGGGACTTATGATTTTGCGGAAGCAATGGCCTAGTCCCCGGAGAATACTTTATGCTGCTTTGAAATATAAGCCTCCCCTCAGCATAAAAAATGATAACACGTTGCAAAATGGTTAATCATATGCTGTTGAAAAGAAGATCCCCAAAGGGGACCCACCAAAAGTCGAAGCCGTCATCTCTCTGCGTATCGAAAGATCGACCTGAGCTCTCACGGCCCTAGCAATTAACCCCTTACAGATATCATCAAGGTATACTCACCTGTAAGACTGAATACTGGGATCTGGATACGGGAGTATATACTGAGGTGGGACACATGTAGATGTTTAAGTCCTAAAACTCTAATTCTGTATCCCGAGCAGATTGAAAGTTTTGTGAGAATTTAAAAGGATTAGTATATCGGCAATCTACGTGAACTGTTTAATGCTTAAAATGAAATGACAGCTTAACGGTGCTTGTGTCTAGTCGGCAGCTGATATGATCCCCGAACACACTCACAAAAAGATTGTGTGTACAGTTTTCAGTTTATCTAGTTAAAAATCCAAAAAGATTTTAGTCTCTCATTTTATTTTCGACAACTGACGTTGGGAATCGGAAGATCAAAGCTTAGTGCAGATCATGTCAGTGTTTGATGAGGGATAGGTAAGTTAGAGATGCAGAACAATGATTGGTACAGTGTTGGACAGTTGAAAAGTGTTTGGAAGATTAAAATGTTCAAAAGTTCATTCGTTTGAAATATTTTCAGAATAAAAAATATAGAGTACTTCATAATTCGGTCAACCAAGGTCATTAACTTGGACTTGGTAGGCCAAGCAGTTGACCAAGGTCATTGACTTGGACTTGGTTAACTGGGTATGACGGTGTTTAATCAGAAAAGTGATAAAATGTTAAATTTTTGAAAATTGTGATCTGATTTCGCTCATATGTCACTTAAAAGGAGATTTCGCTCATAGGTGCTTCATATGTGATTTCGCTTGTTTGTCTCATGGGATTTCGCTCATGTGTCATTGGTCATAAGAGCGAAATCAGGCCAGCTATATAAGTGAAATGATTCCGCTCATTTGTCACTTTAAACCTTTCGCTCATTTGTCATCTTCTCCAGCAACCATAAGCGAAACCCTAGAAATCTCTGTTGATAAACAAATTGCTGCCCAAATTTCTACAGATCGTATTGTTTTCTTAGTATCTAATCATGGGCAAGGTAGTATGAGGCTTGATTTGATCTGTTTTAGCTATTTTGTAAACTGTCTGTACATGTGATGAACATAAACGTAGATTTAGGGCTTTAACTGTCAAATCAGAACTTAAAATCAATCATATGTTGTCGGTTTAAGATGTTAATCATGTTGATGAGTGTTGATTGTTTCAGATTTGATGATAATTGATGTTTATCGATGTCCGGTTGTTACAAACTTAGATCTAGGGCTCTTTAGTGATCTTTGATGAAATTAAAACATATCCCTAGTCTCAGAATCATCAGGCGAACAAGATGACAGAATCAATTTCATTGTTTAGAAAGATTTGAGTATTTGATAGAGATTTTGCTCATACGGTCATGTTTCAATGATTTCGCTCATAGGACACTTTGTAATTTTGCTCATGTGTACCATGTTAATGTGATTCCACTTATTTGTACATCATGAGAATTAGCTTATCTGTTCATCAGTGATTTTCCTCTTAGTGCACATGTGATTTCGTCTTTAGTGTCAAATGATTCCGCTTTTGTGTACATCAGTAATTTCGCTCCTAAAGCACTTGTGATTTCGCTCATTTTGCTGTTAAGTGATTTCACTCATTTTGATGTTAATGTGTAGGGATCCAGTGTTGTGTTTGATCCTCTTCACAACAGTTGTTGTGATTTGGATATGCAGAAACATTCAGAACTGGCTAAGTTTAGCAGTATTTTGGAGTTTATAAGCCGAGTTCCTATTCGGAAGGCATTGACTGATCAGCGTCCAATTTACAAATCACACATTAAGCGTTTTTGGGAGAATGCTACCTATAATGATCAGAATAAAGAAATTTCATCGATTGTTGAGGTTCAGGGTAAAAACAAGACGATAATTGTCACTGAAGCACTTATTCGTGAAGTTGTTAATTTTCCTGATGAAGAAAATTCACCAATAAGATTTCCAGAACGAATGGTGAAAGGCTGTATGCTCAGGATGGGTTATCAGGGAGCTTTGAATGCTTGGAATTATTTGAAGTCGAAATTTCAGAAACCATACAAGTTCTTGATTCATTGTATTTTGATATCACTTAGTCATACGAAGGGGAGTTATGATGCAATGAGAGATTATCAAATGAACATGGTTACTGCGTTAGTACTGAACAAGAAGTACAATTTTTCGCATATTGTTTTCCACTACATGGTAGAGAATATTACAAAAAAGGGCAAGTCTTGGATGTATCCTCGATTCGTGCAGATGTTGATCGACCATGCTTATCCTGAGATTGACAGAAATATAAAGGATGACTTGTTGTGGCAATCTCATATGAGTAATGATTCACTCAAACAGCTTGCAAGATATCATCAGAATCACCCAGAACCAAAAGTTGGTGCTGAATTTTTTGGTTTCATAAAAGATGCTAACTACGTTGATCTAGATCCAGTTGATCATCAGAACTGGAGAAATGAAGATGAAATGAAAGAAGAAGCATATGCTGAGGAGTTGAAAGTTCTTGAAGATTTCAAGAAAACAAAGAATGAATGGTATGTGAAAGAAACTGGGAGAAGACGCAGAAAGGCCACTCCTATTGTTAAAGAGGGTGAAGGATCTTCTTCACAACCAAAGAAAAAGCGAAAGAAAGCTGCTAAAACATCTTTGATTGATGAACCTGAAGAAGATGTTCAAGTTGCAACTGCGGAAGAAGATTCATTTAATGTTGAAGAGAATTTGTTGTTTGATACTGAAGTCTTAGAGACAGGGCCAACAGTGGTTGCTGATGTTAATCAAGTTATAAATGTTGAAGCTCAGAAAGGGAAAGAAAAGGTTATTGATGACATTGAGGGAAATGATGTTGATAAAGACACAACAAGTTCCTCGAGTTATTCAGAAGAGGAAATTGACGAGATTGAACGTTTACGAAGAGTTCAGGAAGCATCAAAACAAGAAAAAATGTTGAGAAAAAGAAATAGGCAGGAAAAGGAGGATACTCCATATGTTCCTTCACCAGAACATGTCTCTGAATCACAAACTCCTCAGGGTGGTAGAAAGAAAGCTGGAGCTCGAAAGAAAGTAGTTTCTCCAAAGATTCGCAAAGTCACATCGAAGATCAAAATACCGAAGATTGTGCTAAAGAAGAAATCAACAAAAGAAACCAAGAAACCACCAACACCACCACATGAACCAATATCACCACAATCACCAATACAATCTCCACCCCGACAACCTACACCACCACAACATTCATCACCACCAAAACAACCAACACCACCTAGACCATAATCACCATTACATCTCTCACCACCTCCACAACAAACCTTATTCACATCACAAGAACTTTTCCAAACACCACCTGGCTCACAAATACAACTAACACCTGGTTCTTCTGGAAAAGGTCTTCATATTCCTCATGACATTCTTGAAGATATTGGTGTTGGAGATTTTGGCTTTATAAACGATGAACAAGTGAAGAAGTTGGAGAAGAAAATGGATGAAGTGTTGGATGATAACAAGAAATTAGCTGCTGAGAACAAAAAGATTCCTAATCGTGAACGAATTCTTGAAATGCGTGTAAAGAAGTTAGAATTAGAAAACAAGTCTTTGTTAAAGAAGATTGAAACTGATGAAACAGAGATGGATTTTATGAAAGTTCAGATAGCAGAGCTGTTAGAAGAGAAGAAACTCAAAGATCAACAATATGATTATTTCAAACTGAAGAACAAAGAATTGAAGGATATCAAGGCTAAAAATGAACACGAAAATTACATGTTGAGGAAAGTGTTAGAAAGTGTTGTTGGTATGCCTTTAGAGCAAAAGTTTGATGAAGTTGTTCGAAATGAGGTTAAAGCTCAATTGCAAGCTAAAATTGAAACACTGATGAAAGACAAAAGCAAAGGCATTGAAGGTTCTTCTGGAGCTATTGTGTTAGTAAATAATCTTGAACCAGAGTATGAACAGCCTATTCCTCTATCTTCTATTGCTGGTGTAGTTGAAGAAGATATTGAAGAGGAAGATGAAGAAAAGGATGATGATGAAGCAGATGATGATGATGAAAAAGTATATTCTGCTAGTAGTTCAAGTGATGATGATGATGACCAAGGCGCATCTGGTTTTATAATTTCTGAAAGGTCGAAAGAACAAAATGTTGATGATTTGATGAACGATTCAGTAAATGAAGAATCAAGAGAAGCAGATGGAAAGGGGGAGTCTAGTGATATACAAAATGTTCAACAAGATGCAAAGTTAATATTGAGACTAGATACTTATCGTGAAGATGGAGAGCATTTTCATACTTACACGTTGGAAGCAATTAAGGAAATGACTTGCATGGAAAATCCTGATTTCAAATTTGATTGTGAAGAAGAAATGAATGCTGAGTTTGAAAAAGAGTTGAATGCTTTTGATATTAATCAGCAGCCTGAATATGAGTATCGATATGTTGAAGATGCTGATTTTTATGATAGAGTTGAAGTTGAAGACTGGATAGATGATGAAAGTGTCAGTGAAGATACTTCACAGTTACCAACGTTGATGGAATTCTTTACGGAAGAGAATCGTGATGAATTACGTAGAAAAGTTTCTGAGATTTTGAAAGATGTGAACTTTGATGGAACACAAAAAGATATGGCAAAGGAAGAAAGAAAGAAATGGTTCAGAGATAGTCATGATAGAAAATTTAAAAGGCCACTAAAGTATTATCAACATGATAGAAGCGTATCTCTCGGTGATATCATCAGCTGGGGTTTTCTGCCACAGGTCAATGCTTATGCAATAAGAAGAGAATGTGGTGTGCAATATTTTGAAAAGTTATATGATATTATGTCACTTCCATGGTTGGATGTGGATGAGTTATCTAAAGTTAGAGATTTTGGTTATCCTGTTAGGAAGAATGATGTCGGCATGTGGGGTTTTATAAAGTGTGAGGCTTTGAGAGAATTCAAACACTGGAAGCCACACCGTCCGAAGATAGTTAGAAGAGTTAATCCAGAAACGGGAGTTGAAGAGTCGATACTGAATGTGAAAAAGCCTAGAACGATGAAAACTATACCAGTGCCACCGATGGAACAAGAGTTTTACAAAGGCTTCATAAACTGGGTTTATAGTTGTATTACTACTGAAGCTGTTATTACTTATCGAGCTGGTGGTGAAATTAGAGAAATTCACGTGTTTGATCCTATGTGGCTTGTGAATTGCTCTGCAAAGGATATCGAATGTCTTTTCATAAACAAAATTCATTTTCAGCCAGAGGATAAAGAATTGGCTATGTAGTTTCAGCGAGTTGTAACTCTTTGTTTTCAGAAAAGCATCAACTCTGAAACTAAATGGAAGTCGTCATGGTGGTCACTGGATGAAAAGATGAAAAGAAAAGCTAAGCGTGAACATCAAAAACTTGAAGAAAAGAAAGGAATGTTTATGAAGATTCAAGTTGAAGAGGAAAAGGCAAGAAAGAAACATATTGATATGGTAAGGAATGCGCTCAGAAGAAAGCCAAAGCCTCGTGAAGAGACTTTCAAGTCAATTTGAAGACCTAAAGACCAAGACTGAAGACTGCGGCTGTATCCAAGGGGGAGTTTGTTGGTGCATAATGTCTAAAGCCTGCGTCTTTGTCTTAGTGATGCGTGCGAAGTGTCGTATATTTTAGGTGTATATTTTAAGCCCTTTTTAACACTTATTATAGCCAAGTTTTAAATTTATAAAACACGATATTTCACTAACACTAAACACACATATGGGCAAGTGCACCCATCGTTGAGTGTAGTATAGCGTTGGTAAGATACCGAGGTCGTCCAAGGACACAAGAGCTTTTAGTACCGGTTTATCCTCAACGTCTAACCAAAATAAAAGTTTAGAAAAATGTTTTAAACTAAGAAAAAATAAAAACTAACTAAAATGCTGAAAATAAAAATAAAAATAAAAGAAAAAACAGATAGACAAGATGAATCACTTGGTTCCGACTCGTATCTAGTATAACCTTTGATTATTTCCGCACTTTTGCACATAATTAAGAGATTATCTTAGTTATTGTAGTAGGCCCCTCTTTTGAAGGTGACGTTACCCTCACCCCAGTAGTTTGAGTCAGCAGGGATACAATCCTAAAGGGGTGGATTATTGGAAGATAATGAATTAAGTTATTAATGCAGTATTGTGGTAGGCCCCGCTTTTGGCGGTGACGTTACCCTCGGCTAAGTAGTCTGAGTCAGCAGGGATACAGTCCTAAATAGCCGGGTTATAGTATTAATAGTAGTTAACTTATGAGGGGATCAAAGAGTTTGGACCCCCGCCATCCAATACCGTGAAGTATTGAAGGAGGTCCTACTAAATTTGACCCAGGTCCATTGCAGGACCTCTAAACGCTGAACAATGGCAAGACCTTTACCAAACCGTTCCCTTAACCCCCTACCAGGTAGCCAACATACCTCCATATAGACCGTGGAGATATGAATGGTGAAAATCCTTTATTTTATATAGACAGTAAAATAATGCCAAGACACCACGGACAAACGATAAGGAAAGATCACCTTCAACATAAGTAACTAGTTATTAAAGTCATTAATACAAAACCAAATAAAAAGTGCAAAAGATTAGAAATAAAAAGTATTATACTAGACACTTTGTCTTCACCAAGTGATGTAAGAGACTTAGGCAAACATGGCCTTGATTGTCAAGAACTCTTACGATCAATCTTGGATCCCGAGACGACTCACACACTCTATGATGGACAATGGATGATGGTGGTGGATGATGGTGTTGTGATGGTGGTGGGTGGTGGATGAAGTGTGAGAGAGGTGGTGTGCCAAGGGATGAGATGAAATGAATCCAAGCACTCCTATTTATAGGCTGAACAGAGAGCTGGACACGGCCCCGTGTCCGCTGGACACGGCCCCGTGCCCGTCTGACACTCTCTCTCCTCATTAATTGTAATTCGCAATTACAATAAATGCGCCTGCTGTACTTTCGACACGCCCCCGTGTCCGCTGAGCACGGCCCGTGGTGGGCAATAGAAGCTTCTATAGGTTTGTCTTTTCTGCTGCTTCTTGGGCACGGCCCCGTGCTGGCTGAGCACGGGGCGTGTTCAGCCTTCTGTTTTCTCTATTTTGCTTTGGAAGGTGCCGTTGAGGGTTCGGGCAATCCACTAATGTTCCTTTTCTTGTATTTATGTTGGATTTAGCTTGTCTTTTTGCTTCTTTTGCGTTTTTGAGCTCATTTAATCCTGAAAATACAAAAGGAAGACACAAACACTCTTTTTCCAATATTAGTACTAAAAAAGGGTTAGTTTTATACCTCATTTGATGTAATTTATATGTTGCATTTTACACACATCAAATACCCCCACACTTGAACTTTTGCTTGTCCTCAAGCAAAACTCTTTAATATTTGGCTTACACTCCCAAATGGAATAGGTAGAAGAGAAGGTTTTTGGGCTTGTCATAGAGTGTCGGGATTTCCAAGATCTTTTTGGGGTTTTATTTTTATTTATTTACACACCTATTCGTAATGATTTATTTAGAACTGTTCATAAAAGAAATTACTTATTTGGGCATAACATGCTTTTTAAAATTCTATTTATATACAAGTTCACATACCTCGCGGGGAAATCACTCACACTCGGCCGAAGGTGTATTTTTAGTGAATCACTCGAGAGCGGTCATGGAACTTATTCCTACCATAGGCTTGCCAAGAAATCAATCCTCCTCCTTTTTAACTTTTATACCTTTGTAGATATCAAGAGGACTTTGTGGGTTAAGGGTTGGCTAGGGTTAAAGGTAGGTGATTGGGTTAGTGGTTAGTAGAAAAAAGGGCTAAAAGCGTAACAAGTGTCGGTTTTCGTATATATATATATATATATATATATATATATATATTTTTTTTTTTCAACTTTTTATTTTTAATGAAGCTTTTATTCAAACAAAGTTATTTTTGATTACTTTGTTTGTTTATTTTCTTTTTGCTTCATTAAAAATATATTTTTTTTTTCACGAAGAACCGAACTTGTTACTAAAATAAAGGGTTAAAAATGAAAAAGGTTTTGGTGGGTGAAAGGGTTTTTGTTTTGGGTGATGAAACGAAAAGGTTTAGGCTCAAAGGGGCTAACTAGGGGGATTTTTGGGTAGGTGGTAAAAGAAAAAGAAAAATAATGGTGTAGAAATGAAAAATGTTAGTCCTAATGCCTCCATCATTTACTTACTCGGGTTTAAGTTGATAAGGACCGGGAATGTATTGTCATGGCAAGTTCTAGAGTCGTAAGAACCAAGCGGCTATTCACACAAGAAACGAAAAATGAGCATTTAGTCAAATGATATGGAATTGTGTGCTCAATAAAGGCTCAAAACTCACTTTTGTGGGAATGGGTTTTTATGTGATCAAGTATATATAATCAAATTTTAAATAAGTTTGTCATGCCTTTTCATAATTTTCTTATGTTGGTTCTTTTTATCACTACGCTATCGGTTGTAAATTTGTAAAAATATAACCTTTTTGAGAGCTTGAATTTCCCGAGTTAAACCTAGACAAGTAAAAAAAAATTGAAATTTTTGAAAAAATTTGGGGTGATTAGCGGTTCCAATAGAGTTTTGTGTAAGGCTTGTATTTAGGACTTGCAAAATTCAAGGTTTTAGCATCCCCCCCCACACTTAAATTACACATTGTCCTCAATGTGTCCCAAAAATAAATTTTTAGGTTGATTAGATGTGTAAAATAGTGTTTAAAAAGCAAAAATTTGTGTTACTGGGCACTGAACACGGCCCCGTGGTATCCGGGCACGGCCCCGTGTTCAAGTGCCAGTAACAAAATTGAAATAAGAGAAACAGAAGTCTGGACACGGGGGCGTGTTGGGTGAACACGGCCCGTGTCCAGTTACCTGTACTGGGCGTTTTCTGCAGGTGGTTCGACACGGGGCCGTGTTGGTTGGGCACGGCCCGTGTTGAACCTTCTGAAAGGGAGAAAATTGTCGGGTTGCCTCGTTCTTGTGCATGGGATCATTTTTCTCGTTCCCCTTTTCATCCTTTACCACCATGAGTGTGTTTTATTCATTACAAACCATCCAAACATTAAAACCATCATTTCATTTCATCATAGAGAGAACTTACATAATCCTAAATTAAACTAGATAAAAGAAATAACAAACCATGGAGTCCTAGCCTTTACTTTATTTTAATTTAGCAAAATTTCCAAGAAATAATCAATCTTGGTTAAACAAGGCCTTAGTGAACTCCTTCTTCCGAGTGCGGTTCTCCTCAAATGTCGGCGAGCCATTCTTCTATCTCCCTTGGAAGGAGAAAAGAAGGCTCGTTGGCATTAGTTTGAGGAGTTTCAACTTCCACCGGGATCTCTTGTTGGTGTTCCATGGGAGGTTCCGCCGGAAAGTCTTCCCACCCGGTAGGGTTGTTGATTCCGAGAGCCAGGTTCCAATCCTGTTGAGGAAGGACTGGTTCCATTGGAGGTGCTACAAGAATATTTAACCTCTGGTGCAAGAGGTTAATTTCTTGGAAGCTGCTTTCAAGTCCCATCGTAAGATCGTTAATACGGTCAATAAGGACCTCCTCTACTGAAGTCATTTCGTCGAGAGCCTCCCTTAATGCTATCACATAGTGAACAAGTGTAGCTTCAATGGAGGGTCTTCTTCCTCTTCGGTTGTTTGACGAATGCACAGAAGATGTATCGCTGTTTTCACTCGACATCCTACGAAAAATAAACTAAAAATAGCTTATTTAATGAAACAGTAACCGGACACGGCCCAGTGCTCACTGAGCACGGCCCCGTGTCCATCTTTCTGCAGAGTTTTGGAACAAGGAAACTTGTATTTTTAAGTTATTTTCTGAATGTTGTAGGCCCTTTTTGGCTACTAATAACTTAAAACCATGTTTCATAACATGTTTTTACCAAGATTCTTTGAACAAAACTCATTTATCCCTACCATAGAGTTGGAGGAATTCCAAACTTTCAATGGTAGTTCTTGGAGAAAGATGAAGAAGAAGGAAATTACTAAAAGAGGAAGGGACAAGATGGGTTGTTGGAACCTTCTTTTAGACTTACCTAGGATAGTTTGAGAGAAGATTCCTGCAAATCTCTGCCCCAAGTTGGTCCAAATGTGCAGAATTCTTGGCTGCATTTATAGAAAATGACAGCAACCTGGACACGGCCCCGTGTTCAGTGGACACGGCCCCTTGTGCAGGTGGAGTTCTGACACAGTTTGTCCGTATTCTGACGTACTGATCAGAAAGGAATCTTTCGATGGACACGGGGGCGTGTTGGCTGGGCACGGCCCCATGTCTACGGACTGTTTTATGAAGTTGTCTAGTTTTTTTAAGGAACTTGTTAGTATCGGGTGGTTCCTGACTGGTTGGAACAACCCCAAAGTGCCTAATATACCTTAATTGTCCTAGACTAAGGCGAGAACGCAAGAGGTTGTCGGTGAGGGTAATTCCTATTTTCATTCTAGGTGGACAAGTCCAACCCTTTTCCGGGCTCTTGTTAAAGAAGGTATATGCCGAATCGCTCAGGTCTATGTATGCACCGAACGAAGTCGATGGAGAGTCCTTCACGGCACAATCGACACAGGGACGACTATCGTCCAAGTCTTTGCTAGGTACGAAGGTATTTTCGGGAGCAACGAGGTTGTTGGAATGCGGTTCCAACATTTCTTCATGGGTATCGTCTTGGGGCGGATCAATAAAATCCTTCCCAAGCTCTTCTATCCATTTCAGAATTAGCTCTTCTAGTTGAAATAATTCGCTAAGGAACATTTCCCCTAGAATATCTGGCTGGGCGCATTCGAGGGAGAAATAGTGCTTATTTTTACTTTCGCCCCTCTTAAGGTTGTGAGAAGATCGTGGGTCCATGTAGTGGGGCCTATAATTTAGGAAGTAGCATTTTACTTCTTCATGTTCGCCACCACATAATTGACACCACGTACCATAAGAGTGCCGAAAGTAAAAATAATTACTATCACTCATGTTTATGTCAGAAATTACCAACCGTCGGGATCTAACGGTTCTGTTTTCAGTAACTGAAACTTGGGCACGGGGGCGTGTTGAGTGGACACGGCCCCGTGTTCAGCTTACTGTCTGATGTAAAACAGGATTGCCAGTTCCAATGATTGAGCACGTGGGCGTGTTCAGCGGGCACGGCCCGTGCTGAGCTCTGCAGAAGCTGAAAAACTAAGAAAATCCTAAAAAAAAAAAAAAAAAAATAAAAGATGATTAGGCCGTTGATTCCTAACTTTCTTAAAATCCTTGTGTCCCCGGCAACGGCGCCAAAAACTTGATGCGTGCGAAGTGTCGTATATTTTAGGTGTATATTTTAAGCCCTTTTTAACACTTATTATAGCCAAGTTTTAAATTTATAAAACACGATATTTCACTAACACTAAACACACATATGGGCAAGTGCACCCATCGTTGAGTGTAGTATAGCGTTGGTAAGATACCGAGGTCGTCCAAGGACACAAGAGCTTTTAGTACCGGTTTATCCTCAACGTCTAACCAAAATAAAAGTTTAGAAAAATGTTTTAAACTAAGAAAAAATAAAAACTAACTAAAATGCTGAAAATAAAAATAAAAGAAAAAAACAGATAGACAAGATGAATCACTTGGTTCCGACTCGTATCTAGTATAACCTTTGATTATTTCCGCACTTTTGCACATAATTAAGAGATTATCTTAGTTATTGTAGTAGGCCCCTCTTTTGAAGGTGACGTTACCCTCACCCCAGTAGTTTGAGTCAGCAGGGATACAATCCTAAAGGGGTGGATTATTGGAAGATAATGAATTAAGTTATTAATGCAGTATTGTGGTAGGCCCCGCTTTTGGCGGTGACGTTACCCTCGGCTAAGTAGTCTGAGTCAGCAGGGATACAGTCCTAAATAGCCGGGTTATAGTATTAATAGTAGTTAACTTATGAGGGGATCAAAGAGTTTGGACCCCCGCCATCCAATACCGTGAAGTATTGAAGGAGGTCCTACTAAATTTGACCCAGGTCCATTGCAGGACCTCTAAACGCTGAACAATGGCAAGACCTTTACCAAACCGTTCCCTTAACCCCCTACCAGGTAGCCAACATACCTCCATATAGACCGTGGAGATATGAATGGTGAAAATCCTTTATTTTATATAGACAGTAAAATAATGCCAAGACACCACGGACAAACGATAAGGAAAGATCACCTTCAACATAAGTAACTAGTTATTAAAGTCATTAATACAAAACCAAATAAAAAGTGCAAAAGATTAGAAATAAAAAGTATTATACTAGACACTTTGTCTTCACCAAGTGATGTAAGAGACTTAGGCAAACATGGCCTTGATTGTCAAGAACTCTTACGATCAATCTTGGATCCCGAGACGACTCACACACTCTATGATGGACAATGGATGATGGTGGTGGATGATGGTGTTGTGATGGTGGTGGGTGGTGGATGAAGTGTGAGAGAGGTGGTGTGCCAAGGGATGAGATGAAATGAATCCAAGCACTCCTATTTATAGGCTGAACAGAGAGCTGGACACGGCCCCGTGTCCGCTGGACACGGCCCCGTGCCCGTCTGACACTCTCTCTCCTCATTAATTGTAATTCGCAATTACAATAAATGCGCCTGCTGTACTTTCGACACGCCCCCGTGTCCGCTGAGCACGGCCCGTGGTGGGCAATAGAAGCTTCTATAGGTTTGTCTTTTCTGCTGCTTCTTGGGCACGGCCCCGTGCTGGCTGAGCACGGGGCGTGTTCAGCCTTCTGTTTTCTCTATTTTGCTTTGGAAGGTGCCGTTGAGGGTTCGGGCAATCCACTAATGTTCCTTTTCTTGTATTTATGTTGGATTTAGCTTGTCTTTTTGCTTCTTTTGCGTTTTTGAGCTCATTTAATCCTGAAAATACAAAAGGAAGACAAAAACACTCTTTTTCCAATATTAGTACTAAAAAAGGGTTAGTTTTATGCCTCATTTGATGTAATTTATATGTTGCATTTTACACACATCACTTAGTTATTCATGTATAGGGTCTAGATGTGATTAATTATGAATGTATAGGGGGTTAATGTGTAAAATTATATGTCAAATGTTCTGATTTCGCTTATATGACACATGGTCATATAAACCAAATCACTTTAACCTGATTTTGCTCATATGACACATGTCATATAAGCGAAATCCCTCCCCCTATATATAGTAGTTGTGTTTTCTCATTTTGTATGCGTTCATGTCCAGTGTAGCCAAACTGCTGCCCGATTATTTCTTGAAGATTGCATGAGAAAACCAGTTTAAAGTGATCTGTATCTGTTTCTACTCATTTATGCTTTGATTCATGCCGATTTTGTATTTCCACTACATTTTCGGTAGTTGCTAGCTCTGATTGACTCACTTGACTGTCAAATACGGTCCTACAGATCTAAATTAGATTTCGCTTGAAACTGTTCGTAAAAACATGATGTCATAGGTTATCTCGCTTGAAAAGTAACATTTAAACTGATTTCGCTTGAAAGTTTTGAGGGATTTCGCTTAAAGAATACACATATTTGTCTGATTTCGCTTGAATACGGGTTCCGCTTGAAAGTTCAAGAGAAATTGGAGATTTCGCTTCAAGAAGCCTGATTTCGCTTGAATTTGTTTTGCTATTCCGCTTGAAAAGCTTTCTTGCTTAAATGCTGATTCCGCTTGCACAAATTCCGCTTGAATCTGTCTTTTTCAAAAACAAGAACTTTCTAAGTGTTTGTTGATCATTTCAGGTACGTGAAGATGGATGATTTCAATCCGTTTTGTGATATTTTTGCCTTTGCTGGAAACTCTGGAGATGATACTGCTAGCAACATCAATGAGAACACGCCGAATGCAAAGAAAACTTTGTCGGATACTTTAGGTGTGGAACGTGTATACGGAACATATAACAAACCCCCAAAGCTGATGGCAATCGAAGAGTACAGTCGGTGGGCCAAGAAATTTGAAGAATGGTTAAAGGCATTTGCATATACCAGCTGGAAAAGTCTAAAGAATGGATACAGTGATGGAGGGAAAATGGTGAAAATTTAACATCAACTGAAGAAATAGAAGTTTTCGTTGCCGAACAAAAGTGCATCGCGTTGCTGTTTCAGTCTGTCCGAGAAGATATAATATCTTTGATCGAGTATAACAATTCTAAATATCTGTGGAAAAAGTTAGAAGTGAAATGTTTGGGTAGTGCAGAAATAGTGAAAAACAAAAAGAAACTGTTAAGAAAAGAGTTTGATTTATTTGGTTGTTTAAAAAATGAATCAGTTTGTAAGATGATTGAGAGGTTTGGGCACTTGAAGTTGGAGCTGGCAAGACATGGAATTATCTATTCTCAAGAAGAGTTAATCGACAAATTGTTTGACTCATTGCCATATGAGATGGATTGGCAATACTATGCCTTGATGTTGAAGAATACGATCAAGTCTGAGGATCTTACAGTTGATTTGTTGATTGAAAGACTAGAGAGTCACGAGCTGGAGATAAAGAAAACACACAAAGTCAATCACTCGTCATATCAGCAGAATTTGGAACTGTATTATCCAAAAAGCATGATTCCCAAGAATGCGTCTCCCAAGACAGCTTTTTCTGCTGAAAATTCCAACACATCTAGCAAAGAGAGTGTAAGCAGTGGATTTCACAGTGGTTCTTCGTCAACTTCAAACCAATTAGCTGCAAAGAACTTATTTCAATGCAACATCGCTGTGGATTTAAAGAACGCTCAAAACTTCAGTGAGGAGTCTGCAAAGCAACAAATGGTTTTCTTAGCTTATGTGTTAGAGTCGTATGAGAGCCTTGTGGTAGGAAAGATAGGAAACACCAACCTAACAAAAGAAGACTATGATCAAATAGATCCTGAGGAGATAGAATTGATTGACATAAGGTGGTGTATGGCCAGTGCAGTGAGAAGGGCACAACATTTTATGGAGATTACAGGAAGAAAGTCTATTGGTGGACCATCTACCAAGTTAGGCTTTGACAAGTCAAAAGTGACCTGTTTCAAGTGTAAACAGAAAGGTCATTTTAAAAGAGAGTGCCGGAATGCTTATGCTGATGATTCTGAAAATCCGTTCAAAGAAGATTACTACAAGAGAGCGATTTATCATCAGAATAAATCAGAACCGCTCAGAATGAAACAACTTGAGGATAATAAAGAAAAATCCAGAGCTCTTGCTGTGATTCATGACGATGAAGGTTTTGACTGGAGCGAGTTGTTACCAGAGGAGGATGCGGTTGGATATGCTTTTATGGCAAAGATTGTTGAACCTGTTCCTTTTAAAGATAACAGAAATGAAGAAGAAAAGTATGTCAACAGAAAGATGTTAGCTCAAAACAGAATGATCAGGATATCTGATATATACACTGAAGCAAAAAGGGCGAAGAGATGGGATCCAGACAGAGAATGTTATCTTGACCCCATGGGAAACATTGCTATTGACTATAGGACGGTTCGGTTCGATACGGTACGGGTCGAAACGCTTCGCGTCAAAATGGTTCGGTTCGATACGGTACGGGTCGAAACGCTTCGCGTCAAAACGGTACGGTTCGATACGGTACGGTTTCGAAACGCTTCGTGTCGAAACTCTTCGCGTCGAAACGCTTCGCGTCGAAACGGTTCGCGTCGAAACGGTTCGGCTCGAAACGGTTCTGGTTCGAAACGGTACGGGTCGAAACGGTTCGCGTCGAAACGGTTAGGTTCGATACGGTACGGGTCGAAATGGTTCACGTCGAAACGGTACGGTTCGATACGGTACGGGTTCGAAACGGTTCGCATCAAAACGGTTCGGTTCGATACGGTACGGGTCGAAACGGTTCGGTTCGAAACGGTACTGGTCGAAACGGTTCGTGCCGAAACATTTAATGATTTTTGGATTTTTTAGAATTTTTTTGATTTTTTAGAATTTTCTTGATTTTTAGATTTTTTTGAATTTTTTAGTATTTTTATGATTTTTTAGATTTTTTTTGATTTTTTTGAATTTTTTTGATTTTTTGGAATTTTTTTGAATTTTTTGAATTGGATCAAAATGGCAACTGAAAACATTTTTTAAGGAAATCCCCAAAATACCCCCTGTTACAAACTGGGTTTTTGGATGGAGTTAGACAAAATGATCAAAATGACAACAAAATGTAAAAGTTAGGGACCCAGATGCAAAAAAAAACTATTTGAACTAAAGTGGCAAATTTGGACAAAACTCAGGGACTAAAATGGCAATTTACTCTTAAATCATAAATAATCATTTAGTTTGTCAAAAGATAAGTACTAACATGTATAATCAATTATACTTTGAAATCATGAAAATAACAGATAGGTACACATGCTTCACCCCAAAACAGTTTAAAAACGTAAAAGACGGAGTATGTACTCACTTGAGAATGCTTAGAAGTCTTGAATAACAACCAAGCAATGCTAGAGGGATCACAGAATCAAACGGCACCTAATATAGGTAACTAAGTAAATAAACCGGACCTAAATCGGAAGATCGGATAGAATGAGGTTTCATAAACCAAATGAGTATGGGAACTCATGTAATATGGTTTAACAAAGCCTACATACTAAATCGAAGCCTAACCTAAGTGCTTACGACCCATTACGACCCGTTTAGGTAGCTTATGCTACTTTAACGTGTCGTTCGCGTAAAACGCGTTCGGACCGTCTAACTAGTCCTAGGACAAGTAATATATGCCTTAACATGTCTAATAATGTTGCCTAATCAGTTTAGATGTCAAAATTTATGTTACATATGCTTAAAATGAATTTATGCGTAAAAAGGGCATTTTGGTCATTTACCTAAGGCATATAAATTACCTATCATACAACTACTTAAACGAAGTGACCATAAGGTATAACCTCGGAAGGTTATTCCCTATACAACTATGGTCACAAAATATGTTTGGTCGAATCCTAATGATTGACCAAACGGGTCGGGTTCGAAAGTCTAAGCGGTTGTTTAGACCGCTTATCTTACGACCCTATACAAGCACTAAACCTAAAGTGACGAGCTAAAAATGTTAAAACATGTTTAGCGAAGTTTAAAAAAAAAGTTTGATATCAAGACAAAGGGTCTTGATACCCAAGAATAGTTTGGTTGCAAAATACGCAAGAATGCGCATTTTGACCGAAACTATGACTCGTCACTACGCCTAAATAACGTGGTAATCAGTAGGTATAGTCACAAGAGACTATAACCATTGTGATTACGCTCACGTTATGAAGTTCAAACGAACTTCTCTTTGACCAAAGACTGGTCAAAGCAGAAAGTCAAACACTGTTTGACTTTCGTGTTTAAAAACGCCTAAAAGAACGAAAGAAGCTTACAAAGGGTCCATGCTAGGAAGATCTTGATCCAAAACACTCAGGTATGAAGCATAAAGCTTCAAATTAGAGCATTAAGATCAGATCATGTGGGAAATGAAATGAAATCTTGGTGGGTATAAGTAGGATTCGGTCCACCGTTAAGATCGTTTATCGAGAACTGTGCTTTAATCATGGCCTTACACTTGGGCCCAAGGTTTTAGACTACCATGGGAACATGTAAAACCATAAAATACCAGCCCATAGGGTGCAAAATCATGGGTTAAAACCATCAAAACCTCAAAAATGGACCAAGTTCAATGTATCTGCTAGATATTTCAAAAATGGTCCCTGCACTTGTAAAACTTGATTTTTGGCACTTTTAAGCCCCGTTAACCCCATTTAAAGGCTCTAAAATAAAGTTAAAGTATAATGAACTTAAAATATACTCAAAAACATCTCGGATGTCGGCTCGTTTTGTCATACGGTTGCGTTGTTCGGTTAATTACGACGGAAGTTGTAACGAACGCAAAAACGATCCAAATTAAGCGACGAATGGAATTTTATCATTCCAATCACTAAAATAAAATATTTTAATGATTATATAAATTTTTGGATGTCCGGATATATATTCAGAACGTAAGATATGCGCGAAAATGCAAACTTATGAACTTTTTGACGCTTTTAGTCCCGGAATTAACAAAAAGTTTATTTTAGCATACCGAACACCTTAAAGCCTATTTCTAAGCTATGTAAAGGATATTTATGGTAAGTTTAACTTATGATCAAGTTCAGGAATGTTCCTTACCACACGAATCGGCATACTTTCGCAGTTTGACACAAATAGTCCCTGCGATCGGATAAACTTGATTTCAACAGACCAAACCATCCAAAACTTATTTCTAAGTTATGTAAAGGTTATTTAAGGTATGTTAAGCCTATGTCACTATTCCGGAGTGTTTGTTGCATTAAACTGGTTATATTTACGCATCAGTTCGGGTATAACCTTCCAGAAAGCGATTTAAAGCTCGAAATCGAACAAGAATTGATATGTGCAAATGATGCACATATTTATACAAATCCCAAGTATGAAATACAATATTTCATTGGTTTGGTATTTGTATGATGGTTGAAGTGACACAGGTGTCACAGTCTCCCCTACTTTAGGAAATTTCCTCCTGAAATTTAATTTTAGAGGAAACTTATGAAGACAATTGTGATGGTTTCACTTTCGAAGGAATCCCTCAAACCCTAAGTAAAACTCTGGGCCATGTTTGGATTCTTAGTGAAATTGTCAACTGTCAAAGTGAAGTCCTTGTAGTAACAAAACATGGAGTTTCGAACTACGGACAGAAGAACATTTCTTATGAAGACTATTATAGGAAACTTTTGTGTGCTCGAAATCAGAGTCGGAGAGTGTAAGATAAAATGACATTGGTCAAGGTCCAGGACTTCTAGTAATTTAAATAATGCTACATTCTCAATGTAATAAGGAACACTTATATATAGGAAGTACCAGCGGCGTATCCACCATGCCCCTTTTTACATTGTTCTCGTTTCGTTATTCTTATCACTATAGGTCTTAACACATGACAAAACTTGCTGTGGTTTCTATGCAATGAATTCCATAATTATGTATGCATCCATAATTACGTAATTCCTTGCACAGTCTGCACAGTTCATTTCATAATGCGTAGGGGAAAAATCAATTGAATAATCATGAAGTGACTTGATTAGACCACCAAAGGATCTTTTTAACTAGATCAACGAACGATCTTTTTAACTAGATCAACACATGATCTCCTTAACCAGACCGTCATACGATTTCCTTAAATAGACCACTTAAGGGATCTTTTCAGTTATATCATCACATGATATTCCTAACCAGATTTTTAAATCAATCTGTTTAACTAGACCACTCAAGGGGTCCAATTATAGAATAGTACTTTATAATCCAAGGGACTTAACTATAACGTAGAAGCCCATTTAGGATTTAAGGTAGTACCTTTGGATATCCTACTATAAATCCCTCATATGGAGATATGGAAGATTCTATGAGAATTTGGATAATGAAGATTCGGATTACACAAAAACACAAGACATAAAAGAAATCACATAAGCACATAATCACATAATTGTTTAACTTGATTTTGTTATCTTTGGACACGGGTATTTAAAGCATACCAGGAATCCAATCTGTGGATTTCATTTGGCACTTTAAACATCTTCAAGAATCTAACTATGGAGATAGAAAGATCTTAATAGGAATTCGGCTTTGTCCTTATTGAATCGTAATGTACGTATTAAGGCATATGAATAATTCAATTAAGGGCTCCGATTTGAGCGATATTTATCCACAAGGATCTAATTATGTGGATAGAAAGATCCTATATGGATTTTAGGATTTGTGTAACGAAAGGTGTTTCGAAACCTTGCACTAAACGTGCTTAAGTCGATACACAAGGTAGAAAGTTCATGAGGTTGAGGTACTAGATATGCCAAGGCGACATATGAAGTAGAATTTGGAGTCTAAGCAGCAGCAGGATTTGCAACAGCTTTGTTTTGGATAGCAAATCGGCACGTGTTAACCAAGTGTCCCCATCGTCCGCAGTGGGTACATTTGAAACGGGGTATTTGATTCGGATGATGGCGGTTACATTGATTGCTCCAAAAAGCGGTTCCCTTGTACGGCTTCATCCCTAAGGCGAGTCATGGTGATAGCTAAATCAACAGTCCTCTGGAGTACGACGCCTAATTGTTGGGCAATTGCAGCACCTAGTTCAGACATTGTTGTTGCGATGAAGAGGCATCATGAAGGTAATGAAAGATATGAGAGGAAACAAGTGAAATGATGTCGGATAATCAAAACAGAATGACAACGCATAGAAATTGTGATCATTTGTTTGTTACCTAAGGCAAACAAATGAGACAGTGACTAATCAAAGTAAATGGGTCCATATAATGTATCGCGGAGACATTCTCGCCTATAAGTGGACACTCACCCCAAGAGTTCCCAGGTAAGAGTGACTGGTCCGATACTGCGGATTTATACGAACACTCTAGCCTTAGACAGAAGACCCAGGGTACAGGCACCCACCCTTCCAGTTTGCACGTGTTCACATTATTTAGACCAAAATTTGACGAGATTTTGAAAATTTAGAGGGTTAAAAACTATATAATAAATCATCATAGAACAGATGATTAGTTTTCAAAGTGGATTCGAAATTTGTGTTCTTATTGTGGTTGTCACCTAAAGATAGGTGACGGTATTGTTTTAAGACTAAACACAAGACAACTTGTGTTAGGGTCCTAGGAAGGTTATAGTCTAGGTCAAAGCATAACTAATAACCTAATTCCCTATAACCATTGGCTCTGATACCAACTTTTCTGTCACACCCCGACCAGGTAAAACAACAAAACGTGGCGGAAACGTCAGGGAGTGTTGTAACAGAATCATTGTTTCACAACCATGGATTACATAATTTCGTTTTATTGAATTATTGAACTCATTGTTTTATTACAAATTAAATGAATACAAATATTGTCTTTCACATTTTAAAGTCGCTAAGGCACGAGTCCATCCTATGTATAGCATGTATCAACAATCATCACATAGCAGCACCTGAAACATGTGTAAAAATAGGTACGTCAGCATAAAAATGCCTGTGAGTTACATAGGTTTTATTGAAAATAGGATTCATGACTTGTAAGTTTAAAAGAATTTTTTAACAAAATAGTCATGAACTTTAAAAATGTTTTCTTTTATAAATTATATAACAAGTGACAAGAAAACAGATGTTATAAAAGAAAGATGCATAAATAAATAATTAAGTAAAATGAGTTTGTATAACAATATTTTACAAAAAGGTTTGTAGTATACGTGAAAATATACTTTGGTTTTAAGAAAGTCGAATAAGTAATATATCAAAATATATTTCGGTTCCAAAATGGTTAAACATATAGTATATTAAATATACTTTAGTCGTCAAAATAATCATTTTCGGTAGTATATCAAAAGTATACTTTGGTTTTATAAATAACATATTAAACTATGCTTTAGTTTTATAAATAACATATCAAACTATCTTTTAGTAATTAACAAAATATATGTTGTTTTGTACAATATCACACATGAGAGTATATAAAACTATACTTTTGGGAGTATAACAAAATATACAATAAAAATGTGATCAAAGAATTCAACCAAACCTTAGTGTATCAAAATACACCTAGGAGACTATAGAAATTCCACAAAGGCAATCCCTATTTGGATAAAATATCGGTTTCTGACATTCCATGACAACAGGAATGGGGTGTCAAATCCTATAGCGTTATATCATACTACCAATCGGTCTGGTGAACATAAAATAAGTACAATTCCAACAATTAATTTTATAATCTTTGAAAAAAATTAGTGTATAAACCAGAAATAATCATTCAGTTTGTCAAAAGATAAGTACTAACATGTATAATCAATTATACTTTGAAATCATGAAAATAACAGATAGGTACACATTCTTCACCCCAAAACAGTTTAAAAACGTAAAAGAGGGGACTATGTACTTACTTGAGAATGCTTAGAAGTCTTGAATAACAACCAAGCAACGCTAGAGGGATCACGGAATCAAACGGCACCTAATATAGGTAACTAAGTAAATAAACCGGTCCTAAATCGGAAGATCGGATAGAATGAGGTTTCGTAAAGCAAATGAGTATGGGAACTCATGTAATATGGTTTAACAAAGCCTACATACTAAATTGAAACCTAACCTAAGTGCTTACGACCCATTACGACCCGTTTAGGTAGCTTATGCTACTTTAACGCGTCGTTCACGTAAAACGCATTTGGACCGCCTAACTAGTCCTAGGACAAGTAATATATGCCTTAACATGTCTAATAATGTTGCCTAATCAGTTAGATGTCAAAATTTATGTTACATATGCTTAAAATGAATTTATGTACAAAAAGGGCATTTTGGTCATTTACCTAAGGAATATAAATTACCTATCATACAACTACTTAAATGAAGTGACCATAAGGTATAACCTCGGAAGGTTATTCCCTATACAACTATGGTCACAAAATATGTTTGGTCGAATCCTAATGATTGACCAAACGGGTCGGGTTCGAAAGTCTAAGCGGTTGTTTAGACCGCTTATCTTACGAACCTATACAAGCACTAAACCTAAAGTGACGAGCTAAACGTGTTAAAACATGTTTAACAAAGTTTAAAAAACAAGTTTGATATCAAGACAAAGGGTCTTGATACCCAAGAATAGTTTGGTTGCAAAATACGCAAGAATGCGCATTTTGACCGAAACTATGACTCGTCAGTACGCCTAAATAACGTGGTAATCAATAGGTATAGTCATAAGAGACTACAACCATCATGATTACGCTCACGTTATGAAGTTCAAACGAACTTCTTGTTGACCAAAGACAGGTCAAAGCAGAAAGTCAAACACTGTTTGACTTTCGTGCTTAAAAACGCGTAAAAGAACGAAAGAAGGTTACAAATGGTCCATGCAAGGAAGATCTTGATCCAAAACACTCAGGTATGAAGCATAAAGCTTCAACTTCGAGCATTAAGATCAGATCATGTGGGAAATGAAATGAAATCTTGGTGGGTATATATAGGATTCGGTCCACTGTTATGATCGTTTATCGAGAACCGTGCTTTAATCATAGCCTTACACTTGGGCCCAAGGTTTTAGAATAACATGGGAACATGTAAAACCATCAAATACCAGCCCATAGGGTGCAAAACCATGGGTTAAAACCATCAAAACCTCAAAAATGGACCAAGTTCAATGTATCTGCCAGAAATTTCATAAAAGGTCCCTGCACTTGTAAAACTTGATTTTTGGCACTTTCAAGTCCCGTTAACCCCATTTCAAAGCTATAAAATAAAGTTAAAGTATAGGGAACTTAAAATATGCTCAAAAACATCTCGGATGTCGGCTCGTTTGGTCGTACGGTTGCGTTGATCGGTTAATTACGACGGAAGTCGTAACGAACGCAAAAATGATCCAAATTAAGCGACGAATGGAATTTTATCATGCCAATCACTAAAATAAAATATTTTAATGATTATATAAATTTTTGGATGTCTGGATATATATTCAGAACGTAAGATATGCGCGAAAATGCAAACCTATGCACTTTTTGATGCTATTAGTCCCTGAATGACCAAAAAGTTTATTATAGCATACCGAACACCTTAAAGACTATTTATAAGATATGTAAAGGATATTTATGGTATGTTTAACTTATGATCAAGTTTCGAGATGTTCGTTACCACACGAATCGGCATACTTTCGCAGTTTGACACAAATAGTCCATGTGATCGAATAAACTTGATTTCAACACACCAAACCATCCAAAACTTATTTCTGAGTTATGTAAAGGTTATTTAAGGTATGTTAAGCCTATGTCACTGTTCCGGAGTGTTTGTTGCATTAAGTTGGTTATATTTACACATCAGTTCGTGTATAACCTTCCAGAAAGCTATTTAAAGCTCGAAAACGAACAAGAATTGATATGTGAAAATGATGCACATATTTATACAAATACCAAGTATGAAATACAATATTTCATTGGTTTGGTATTTGTATGATGGTTGAAGTGACACAGGTGTCACACATGGGAATAAACATGTGTGCAGTTCCACGACTCTTGTCGGTCAAAGTTGTGTTTCAATGCCCGCTCCATGCTAGCACCCATCCACGTTTGGTGATCAAAGAAGGTGCATTCGGACCCCGACCATGTGTCAAAAACCGATGTCGGTGGATGTCGGTTTTCGATGATTTCTTGCATTGTTCCAATATATGCCCAATTCGGGTCGTACGAACGCTCCGTATAGTCAAAGAAACCACCAGCATATCCCCGACTTGGGCCCCCTTGGCCCCCATCCATATACTCAGCTTGCGGCTAATCCGCATAATCTTCATCCCCGCTAGGGGGTTCATCTTCACTCTCGGGCTCGTCTGCTTCGCCCGGTAGTAGTGCCCTTGCATCAACTTTCAAAGCTCTCCAACTTTGACCTTCCGACTTGAGCTTGTGGTATCTTTAAGACTCATCGTAGGTCCATCCAACACCCATCCTCCTTATATCAAACGGTTTGTGCCTTTTCGCTGCCCCCTTATCTTCTGATGTGATCGCCTTGAACTGTTTCAACAACCCCGTAATAATCCGACAATATAGAATGATGCTCCTCCCCACTTTGTTTTGGCATATCCAAAGATGATTCATTATCAAATACCGTATCGGAAAACGGGGAGACCCATGGAGCAACGAGTAAAGAACAGGTATCTTCGGGTACCTCACCTCTTGTTTATCACCTCTTCTTGGTATCACGTTTAAGATACAAATAGTGAGCATCAATTTTGCCTCAATCTTCAAATTTCTTCTATACAAGGTTCCACTAAAAGTACCCGGTAAGAACAAGGCCGCTAACATGTCATTCCACCTCGGGTGGGCCTTCGGTTTAATGAGCAAATCATCAAGACTCGGGATTGTATAATCACGAGTAGGCAAACTGTCATATTTCGCTAATTTCCGCAATGTATCAAACGACATTTCCACCTTTATCCCATTAACCGTGCCCGCCAACTTCATCTGCGACGGCTTGTCGTACCTATTGCATTTCAAAGTGGCCATCCATTCCTGAATCTCGCTCATGAACAAATTCTTATTGTCTTTGTTATAGCAACTAAGTGCCGCCTCCCAACCCAAGGCGCGAAACTAAGCAAAAACATTAAACGGCCCGAACTCTACTTCTCGAACATCGCTTTCACAAATAAAGGCAGCAGCTTTGTCTTTTAACTTGTTCATATGATCATTGAATAATCTCGGCTGCCATTCTTCCGGCTGATCGTCTAATGGACCCATTTCCCACTTTGGCTTGTCAGCCGAGTCCAACTCCATCATTTCTTCCTCATCACTTTCACTGTCATCATCCCTACCCAAATATCTCTTCTTCTTCGGTTTTTGTTCAGGTTATTTGCCTTTGCCTTTTGAAGAAGAACTAGCTCATGCTCTTTCCTTAGTCCTCACCATTTCCTACACACATCACAAACACAAGCAAAATAAACAAACACCACAAATCAGTCCCATTTTGCCAAAAATCCCCACACTTGCTTATTACTATGGTTGTAGATGCTAGTGAACAAAAAAATTCATATTTATTTTCACAAAATTTGGGCATGGTCCGTCTACAATGTAGAGGTTCCCAAAAGTTCACAACTTTAACATCAGTCCTACATCTACAACCATAACAATGTTCAAAGTAACAATTTTTCATTAGAAAAACTAAGAACAAGCAAGTGTGTATGAATAAGTAACAACAATAATCTTCATCTTCACAATGCATCATCAAAAATAAAACATAAACATAACATACCTTGGATTGAAGATGCTAGAACACAAGAAAATCAAAAACTTCAAAAACCCCCAAAAATTTTGGCTCCTAGGGTTTGTCAATCGGCCAAGAAAACAGGTTTTTCTTGTAAATCTCTCCTCAAAATCGGCAAGTATGTGAAAATTCAGTCAAGATAGACCCAAATTTCACTTGATTTGACCAAGAATTGAAGAAGATAGGAAGGTTTGAAGGTTGTGGGGGTTGTGAGATCTTGCGGGGTTGAATGAAAGAGATAGGTAATGTTTGTGGAGGAGAAGAAGTGGAGAAAACGAGTGGTCAGGGGTGTATTCACATGATGCATTTTTTTTTATGTAACCGCCGACCTTTAGCGTTCCTTTGATCGCTAGAGGCTACCGTAAATTACGGTAGCCACCGTAATTTACGGTGGACCTCTGGCACAAAAAACCACCGTAAGGCAGTAGCCTTTTACCGTAAATCCCCAATTTTCCCAGAGCTACCGTAAATTACCTTATATACCGTAAATTACGGTGGCTTCTGGGCATTTATACTTCGCCAAAATTTTGTTTTTTAGTGTTTTTTTATTTTTATAATTTTTATGTTTTTTAATATTTTTCAAAAACATGGAAAATTACCCTACCCCCACGAAAATCCCGTGTTGTCCTCAACACGATGCTAGAACTATTCGTAACCCGAACGTCCTCACACTTGTTTCAAACACGAGCTTCAAGCGAATACGGTAATGTACAACTAAACAAAACAAACAAAATAATTTACTAACTATGTACACTACCAAACCTGGGCCTCTTATTGTTGTTCCTCACCTACCGGGCGTAGAATGTAGCCCGCTTTGTCAAGTTCCAAGTTGTTGATGTCGTTTCCTTCCAAGTATGGCTTTAACCGATGTCTGTTCACCGTTTTTTGTTTGTTGGTTTGCTCATCTTGGATATCCACATCACCAAATCTACCGACTCGCCGAACAACATATGGGCCCATCCATTTGCTTTTTAGTTTTCCCGCAAACATTTTTAACCGCGAGTTGTACAAACATACCTTTTGATCCACTTCAAAGGTCTTCTTTCTCAACTTTGCATCATGGACCTTTTTAAGCTTATCTTTGTAAGCCGATGCACACTCATACGCTTCATCTCGAATCGCTTCTATTTCATTTAGTTGCAAATTCCGCATCTTCCCCGCTTCATCATAGTCCGCATTCACCGTCTTGATTGCCCAATGCGCCCTATACGCTAATTCCATTGGCAAGTGACAACCCTTTCCATACACCATCCGGTAAGGTGTTGTGCCAATTGGAGTTTTGTAGGCGTCGGGTATGCCCACAACGCATCATCTAACTTGCTTGACCAATCCTTCCTACCCGTTCAAACCGTCTTCATGAGAATTTCTTTAATTTGACGGTTGGACACTTCGACTTGTCCACTAGTTTGTGGATGGTAAGGTGTAGCAATCCGGTGGTTCACGCTATACCGCTTCAACAATTTTCCAAAATTAAAGTTCTTGAAATGCGACCCATCATCACTAATGATTACTCTCGGAATACCAAAACGGGCAAAGATGTTAGATTGAACAAACTTACAAACAACCGAATGATCATTTGTTCTTGTTGCAATAGCCTCAATCCACTTTGAGACATAATCCACCGCCACTAGAATGTACAAGAACCCATTGGAATTCGGGAAGGGACCCATAAAGTCAATGCCCCATAGATCAAATATTTCCACAACCAAAATTGGTTGCAATGGCATCTCGTCCCTCTTTGAAATACTTCCCATCTTTTGGCAATTGATACAATTCCTCGTGAACTCACATGCATCTTTGAAAATTGTGGGCCAATAAAACCCACACGAGAGAACCCGATAACCCGTTTTATGCCCGCTAAAATGACCTCCACAAGCGGACGAGTGGGCATGAGTCAAGATCTCCAACACCTTCGTTTCGGGCACACACCTTCGAATGACTTGATCGGGCCCGATCTTGAAAAGGTCCAGTTCATCCCAAATGTATTGCTTCACTTGGACTGTAAATTGTTATCTTCGCTTCTTGGTCCAATGATTTGGGATGGCACCCGTGGCTAAGTAATTCACATAGTGGACATACCACGGTGCAACAAAAGTGGACACAGCTAGTAGTTGCTCATCGGAAAACCTTTCATTTATCTCTCTTAAATAATCAATCCCTTCCACCGGAATTGAAGACAAGTGATCCGCCACTACGTTCTCACTTCCCTTTTTGTCTCGAATCTCTAAATCAAATTCTTGTAGCAACAACACCCAACGAATCAAACGGGGCTTCGCATCTTTTTTCTCCATTAAATATCAGACCGTACTATGATCCGAATATACAACCACTTTGCTCCCCCAAATGTAAGAACATAACTTATCCAAAGCATACACCACCGCTAATAAATCCTTTTCGGTTGTGGTGTAATTCAGTTGCGCTTCGGACAGCGTCTTGTTTGCATAGTAAATCACCACCACATTTTATCAATTCTTTAACCCAAAACTGCACCAATTGTATTGTCGCTTGTGTCACACATGATTTCAAATGGCTTTGACCAATCCGGCGGTTGCAAGATGGGAGCTTTCACCAAGTGTTCCTTCAAAACATTAAATGCTTGCAAACACTCATTAGTAAAATCAAATGGAACATCCTTTAACAACAAATTACATAAAGGTTTAGTGATAACACTAAAACCTTTTATGAAACGTCTATAAAATCCCGCGTGTCCCAAAAATGACCTTACACCCTTCACATTTGTCGGTGGAGGCAAAGATGATATTACCCGTATTTTTGCCTTATCCACCTCCATACCCCTCTCCGAAATCACATGGCTTAACACAATACCCTCTTGCACTATGAAATGACTTTTCTCCTAACTAAGCACTAAATTTTTCTCAACACATCTTTTTAAAACTTTTTTGTAATTCGTTGAGACAAGATTCAAAGCTAGTGCCAAAAATCAAAAAGCCATCCATAAACACTTCAAGCGAATCTCCAACCATATCCGAGAAGATACTCATCATACATCGTTTGAAAGTTGCCGGTGCATTGCACAAGCCAAATGGCATTCGTCGAAAGGCGAATGTGCCATATGGACAAGTGAAGGTGGTCTTGTGTTTGTCATCCGGGTGTATTGCGATTTGATTGTAACCCGAATACCCATAAAAAAAGGAATATTTTTGACCCGATAATTTTTCAATGATTTTGTCAATAAAAGGGTGCGGGAAATGGTCTTTAGAAGTGGCGACATTCAATTTGCGGTAATCAATACAAACACGCCACCCGGTGACCGGTCGGGTGGCGAGTTGTTCACCATTTTCATCCTTGATTACTTGAATGTCGGCCTTCTTAGGCACAACTTGGGTAGGACTTACCCAAGAACTATCCGAAATCGGATAAATAATTCCCGCATCCAACCATTTAATTACCTCTTTCTTTACTACCTCCCTTAGGTTCGGATTTAATCTTCGTTGTGCTTCTCTTGTCGGTTTTGAATCTTCGGTGGTGATGATCTTGTGCATGACGATTGATGGACTAATTCCTTTGAGATCGGCAATCGTCCATCCGATAGCTCCTTTGTTTTCTTTCAAGACATCCAATAGATCTTATTCTTGCGCCATCTCTAAATTAGAGGCAATAATGACTGGTAGAGTGTCATTATCCCCTAGAAAAGCATACTTCAAATGGCTTGGCAAGTCTTTGAGCTCTAACTTTGGTGGTTCTTCCAATGATGGCTTAGTACCCGAATTAATTTCCACCGGCAAGCTTTCAAATTGGTGGGTCCATGGCGGTCGACCCTCCTTCAATGCCATCGCATCTTGCATCTCCTCTTCAACCCTTAGTACACAAGCATGTACCTGTTCAGAAAAATCACAAAGACACATATCCATGATATCCTCCTCATACTCATGTGGGTTGCATCCGTCGACTAAATCTGCCATACAGCCCTCATCAACACCAACAGCATTAGAATTGTTAGTAAAAACATTCAATCTCATTTTTCGATTTCCAAAAGTCATATCGACTGTACGAAATCTACAATCGATCACATCATGCGCGGTGCTAAAAAATGGCCGACCCAAAATAACATTTTGTTGTTGTTTTGGGTCCGTGGATGAGTAGTCTAAGACTAAAAAGTCAACCGGGTAGTAAAACTCATCAATTTTCACAATAACATTTTGAACCATCCCCCGAGGTAGCTTATGAGACAAATCGGCCAAAACAACCGTTGTCTCTACCCTTGCTAATGGACCAAAGTCATATTGGTCATATAAGCCTCCCGGTAAAATACTCACCCCGGCTCCAGGATCTAGTAACGCCTTTGCCATTTGAAAATTACCAACTTGTATATTTATTAATGGCGTGCCCGGGTCTTGGAGCTTAGGAGGAAGCTCCCCATTCAACACCGCACTCACTTGCCCGGTTAAATCTACCCGCTTAGGCATTTTCTTCTTTTATTGCCTCTTTTGTGTGTACAATTCTTTTAAAAATTTAGCATATGCGGGTACTTGTTTTATTGCATCAAGTAATGGAATGTTAATTTTTACTTGTTTGAACATGTCCCACAACTCCTCTTTTTGGGACCTCTTGATGCAATAAAGTTTTTCTTACCCAGGTCAAGTAAAGCCTACGGAAAAGGGACTTGACTCGGTTCATCTTCATTTTTTAATTCTTTTTCATTTTCACCCCCGGTTTTTTAACATTTGATTCTTTAGAAACAACCGGTGAAACTTCATCGTCTTCGCTTTCATTACCCGTTACATCCTCAACCACCCCTTCAATCACACCCGGTGACAAATTGGCTTTAAATTCTTTGCCACTTCTTAACACACTAATATGATGAACATTAACATTATTACCTCGTTACGAACTATGAGAAGGATTTACCTTTGTATCACTAGGAAGTTGACCTTTGTTCTTTTTCAACTCCGCCACGTCGGTTACCAATTGACCCATTTGAGTTGTTAATGTTTGAATGCTTTTGTCACAAACTTCATCCTTTTGCATCTGGACTTCATCAAGTTGATTCCGTTTTTGCATGTCTTGTTGCATTGTCCGAAGCATATCCATGACCTCATTCCCGCTTGATGCATTTTGACTCAAACGGCTTTGACCCGTTTGTTGAAATTGCCCTTGGTAGCCATAATTATTTCCACCCCTATAGTTCCCTTGATTGTATTGTTGGCGAGGTGCAAAATTACCTTGAGCTCCTTGAAAATTTGGGTTAGCATGGTTCGCCGGGTTCCCGTAACAGAAATTAGGATGGTTTCGTAACCTGGGGTGGTATGTGTTGGAGTTCATGTTGAAATTTTGACCACCCCCTTGAATAGCATTTACTTCTTCGACTTGCTCTTCAACCATTCCTACTAAAAAAACTTCCACCGTGTGGCCTATTTCATTGCAATTAGTGCACATGTTGTACACTTGATTCGTGATTTGAACACCCCCACTCTCTACTCCATGCACTTGTGGCCTTGCTATCACATGCCTTGCCCGTCTTGAGGATTGGGCCTTCCTTTTGGAAGTCACCGCCATTTGTTCTAAAAATGCCCAATCATCTTGTTCAAAGTTTCTGAATTTACCGTTAGTAATCGACATCAAGTCACGTGCATCCTCCGAACTCAACCCTTCATGAAACGCGTTCAACAACTCCCAAAGTTGGATACCGTGATGAGGGCAATTCCTTAGCATCATATTGAACCTTTCAAACGCCTCGTGAAACATTTCCACCCGATTGTTGTTGAAAGCTTCTCAAACCTCTCCTTGCATATCGGCCCATTTAAAATCGATGCGGAGGGTAAAGTGTGAAACCATCTCTTTGCTTTGTCTTCCAAAGAAAATTGGAAGAGGACCAACTTGACATCATACGAGGAAAACCCTTGACCTCCAATCGTGTTGCAAATGGATTCGTATGTTTCCAAATGAAAATAAGGTTCTTCCATTACTAACCCCTTAAACTTTGGTAGACTTTGGAGGGCGGTTGTTCTAACTTGAAAAGTTCTTCCGTCCGCATGATGAGGAATCACGACCGGTGAAGGATTGTTAGTGATAATAGGCCAGAAGTGAGCTTCAATTCCCCGTACTACTTCCCGGTGATGTCTTCGAGGGGCACCCAATGGTGCTCTTTGTTGACCCATTTGCCCTTGCATAGGCCCTTAAGGTGCAAATGGTGGCTGAAATTGGTATTGTAGCATTGGCGTTTATTGCATTGGCCTTTGGAATTGAGGTTGAGTATTTTGTGGACGCACTTGATGTAGAGGCGTAGGGCGTTGCAATTGTGGCCCTTGTGGTCTTATATGTTGCACCTCAACCGGCAATCTACCCGTGTCTTGAAATTGTTGTAACGGTTGACTTTGTTACTCCACCGCCATTGCCCGTTGAGGAACCACCTCAACAACCATCACAACCACCTCCTAAGCCACCTAGGCGAAGGAGGAATGCATGGATGTCCGTGCGAGGGGGACCAAGATTTAGTTCCCCACAAGCTTCAAGTACCTACCCTCCTATCCCTGAAGATCTACAAATGGGTGGACCTTCTCATGCGGTGCCGGAAGATGATCCCTTGCCAGTTACTTTTGCACCACCGCCACCGCCAGTGGGTTATGAAAACCCAATACCGACTTACCCAGGTTCGTCTGGGTATAACCCGTTTGAATATCCAACTCCTACAGATTATGGATTTCAAGCCCCTGCCCAACATCCATATCTTGAGGCAGCTAAATTTAATGCACTTTATCCATCACCATTTCCTCCAGTATACCCAACTGGGTATCCAGTGCAAGGCTATCAATACCCACCTTACCAGCAACAACCTCCTCCTCAACAACTGCAAATGCAACAAATCCTACAGAGGTTGGATCAAGTTGAACAAAAAGCAGAGGAACGTGATAAGAAGCATAATAAATTTCTTAAAGGACTTGCAAACTTCATAAAGGGCAAGAAGAAGTAGAAGTTTGTTTTATTTTATTTTGTATTGTAATTTCAATCAAGTCCCTGCGTGGATATTTCATTTTCTGTACTTAGTCCCTGCATGGACTTGTTTCTTTTTTGTAGTCCCTGCGTGGACAGTTTGTTTATTTCAAGACCCGTTTAGGGCATTCTTGTAATAGTCTAGTATTCTAATGGAATATCTTTTGAGATTTTTATGTGTACTTTACTACATCATCATGCAAATATCATTTCTTTTTAATTGATCTACCAATGAAATTTCAAAAGAAGTTCTTAAAGGTATAACCTAGCCAAAATATTAATGGCTATGATGGTACAACCTTTTTAAGACAATAAATTCTCTGTTAACATCTGAAAACATGTTAACATTCCTGGTTGTGTGACTTGAGAGACCACACTAGCTTCCAAAAGTACTTGGATCCTTCCAAACCACAGTTATGGCCAATATGATCAATATGAATCATGGCTATTAAACGTCAAATATGATGTATACATCAAAACATCCAATTGAGATATATGCCTATGGGTGAAGATGTATTCATGACAATGATAGTATTATTTTATAAACTTCTTGTCAAAAAGGCGATGAACTATGTTCGACCCTTAAAAATTACTGATTCGAGAGATCGTTGATTATGTTTTAATTGTCCTTTTGACAAGGCCTTTTGTGCCATTTAAATGTCCTTCGAGACGAGCCTTTTGTGCTATCTAAAAATGTCTTTATGACATTGACAGTTGTGACTTATGTCCCCTGTCTAATAAATATAAAGCATTATATCCTATTAATTGCCAATAATGGTTCATTTGTAGCCTAGGAAAATCATAATCAAATAGATTTTGACTTTTTACCCAAATAGTCTATATGGTTTATTATTTTGACTTTGTACCATGGCCATCTAATAATCAATGCGATGATTCATTATATAATCTAAATACATCAATATTGTTTGATTTTAGTATTCAAATCATGGCTGGCTTTGACGAAGCAAACAGTCATCCTGTTGAAGGAAACAATAATACCAGAATAAATGTTACTGGTGCTGAATTACAAGCGATGATAAACACAGCAGTTGCTCAAGCTGTGGATAATATGTTTAAGGAGCCGAGTAATGTTCGGTCCAAAACTCATACAAAGTCCCTATCACATTCGCATACACTGAAAAAGGATGAGTCTCGACACTCATCCAATCAGAAAAGTGAACCACAGAGGCAAATTGTCCTCGATCAGACTCCCATGTACAACAAAGGTTGTACTTATAAATATTTCGTCTCTTGTAAACCAAGAGATTTCACGGAAGAAAAGGGATCTATCGACTGTATGAAGTGGTTGGATGAAATGGAGACGGTGATTGACATCAGTGGGTGTGCTAAGGAGGACGTCGTTAAGTTTGTGTCTCAGTTCTTCAAGGGCGACGTCCTAACATGGGGGAAAGCCTTGGTGCAATCCACTGGAAAGGTTCCTTTGTATAACCTTTCTTGGAATCAATTTGTTGATCTTGTGAAGGACACTTATTGTCTGCAACATGAAGTAGAGAGAGTGGAGACTGATTTCCTCACTCTGGTGATGAAAGATTTGGATTGCAGGTCTTATGTGACCAGTTTTAACTTGATGTCACGAATCGTCCCATATCTGGTCACCCCAGAACCCAAACGCATTGGATGTTTTATAGGTGGTTTAGCCCCTGAGGTTAAAGGAAATGTCAAGGCTTCTAAGCCTACTACATATAGACCGGCTGTAGATCTATCCTTATCACTTACTCTTGATATTGTAAGGAGCAGGTCAAAGAAAACCACCGAAGAAGGGAAGAGGAAGAGGGATGATGACCAATCCCACCAATCGAATAAAAAGAAGAAAGGGAACTCTGGTTCCAAGAAGGGTCAGTCAGGTGACAAGCCCAGATGTAAAACGTGTGATAAAAGGCCCTTTGGAAAGTGCAATCAGGACCCACAAGCTAAACCTTGTGGGATCTGCAAAAAGAAAGGGCACAAGACTGTGGAGTGCCGAAATATCAAGGATGCAACCTGCTATGGTTGCAACAAAAAGGGGCACATTAAGACTAACTTCCCTAAAAATGCTAAGAAGCCTGATGAGGCAAAGAAAACCAATGCAGGGGTTTTTCAGATGAACGTGAGGGAGGCGGTGAACGACGATAATGTTATAACAGGTACCTTCCTCATTAATGATATTTATACTAGAGTTTTATTTGATTCAGGTGCTGATAAATCGTTCGTAGACCATAAGTTTAGTTAGTTACTGAATCTGCCTATTAAAACTCTAGAAATAAAATATGAGGTAGAACTCGCAGACTGTACCTTAGAAACCGCTTCAACTCTTCTTGATGGATGCTTTATATCCATTAAGAATCATTCTATCCCGCTATCTCTTTTGCCAATGAAATTGGCTGGGTTTGACGTAGTTTTAGGCATGGATTGGCTATCGCATAACCAAGCCCAAATTGCATGCGATAAGAAACTAGTAAACATCAAAACCCCATCTGGTGAGTCAGTCACCATTTATGGAGACACACAATATGGATTGCCCGACAATGTGTCTATTCTTAAAGCATCCAAATGTCTGAAGAACGGATGTGTTATCTACATGGAACAAGTGACAGTAGATGAACCAAAACCCAATATTGAAGATATCCCAATTATTTCTGAATATCCCGATGTCTTTCCTGATAAACTACCTGGATTACCTCCTGAGAGGCAAGTCGAATTCAGGATAGACATTCTGCCAGGGTCTGCACCAACTGCACGAGTTCCTTACCGTCTAGCGCCTACTGAAATGAAAGAACTCAGGACTCAATTGGATGACTTACTGGAAAAGGGTTTCATACAACCCAACTCCTCGCCTTGGGGAGCTCCTATATTGTTTGTGAAGAAGAAGGATGGATCAATGCGTTTATGCATTGATTATCGTGAATTAAATAAGGTAACGATCATGAATCGTTATCCTTTGCCCAGGATTGACGACTTATTCGACCAACTCCAAGGGGCAAGCTTCTTCTTAAAGATCGATTTAAGATCTGGGTATCATCAACTGAAGGTTAGAATTGAAGATGTACCTAAGACAGCGTTTAGAACAAGGTATAGCCACTACGAGTTCTTAGTGATGCCATTCGGGCTCACTAATGCACCTGCAGCATTCATGGACCTAATGAATCGAGTCTGCAAGTCATACCAACATAAGTTTGTCATTGTCTTTATAGATGACATACTTATTTATTCTCGTAATCAAGTTGATCACGAGAAACACCTTCGATGTATCTTAGGATTGCTACGACAGGAGAAGCTGTATGCTAAATTCTCCAAGTGTGAGTTCTGGCTTCATGAAGTCTAATTTCTTGGACATGTTGTGAGTGAGCATGGTATCCAAGTGGATCCCACCAAAATAGAAGCAATTATGAACTGGGAGGAACCTAAGACACCTACGGAGATTTGCAGCTTTCTAGGATTAGCTGGCTATTATAGAAGGTTCATTGAGAACTTCTCGAGAATAGCTGCACCATTGACTGCTCTGACCTGTAAGAATGTGAAGTTTGACTGGGGTCCTAAACAACAAGAGTCTTTGAGATTCTTAAACAAAAATTGAGCAATGCTCCGGTGTTGATATTGCCCGAAGGAATAGAAGAGTTTATCGTATACTGCGATGCTTCAAACACCGGTATGGGTTGTGTACTTATGCAGAGAGGCAAGGTGATTGCCTATGCATCGCGACAACTAAAGGTGCACGAAAAGAATTACACCACCCATGATTTGGAGTTGGGTGCTGTTGTATTTGCACTAAAGTTGTGGAGACATTACCTATATGGAACTAAATGTGTGATATATTCGGAACACAAAAGTCTCCAACACTTATTCAATCAAAGGGAGCTTAATATGAGACAACGCCGTTGGATGGAAACTCTAAATTATTATTATTGTGAAATTCGCTACCATCCTGGCAAAGCGAATGTAGTCGCCGATGCTCGAAGCCGAAAGGAAAGAATCAAACCTATAAGGATTAATGCCAAGAGCATTGAACTTAAGAATAGCTTGAATGAAAGGCTGTTAGCTGCTCAAAAGGAAGCTACACTGGAAACTAACTTTCCCAGTGAAAAGGTAGGTGTAACAACTGATCAGTTGACATCTGGCAAGGATGGAATTCTTAGATTAAATGGTAAGATTTGGGTTCCTATCCATGGAGGACTTAGAGATGTAATCCTCCAGGAGGCTCACAATTCCAGATATTCAGTTCACACTGGAGGTGACAAAATGTATCAAGATTTGAAAGCCAATTATTGGTGGATAGGTTTGAAGAAATCTATAGCCACACATGTAGCAAAATGTCTGACGTGTGCTCAGATTAAAGCGGAACATCAAAAGCCATCAGGTTTACTACAACAGCCGGAGCTTCCCACATGGAAGTGGGAGATGGTAACCATGGATTTTATAACCAAGTTATCTAAAACAAGGCTTGGAAATGATACTATATGGGTCATAGTTGACAGACTGACTATGTCAGCACATTTCTTACCCATCAAGGAGACTCATAGCTCCGACAAGCTATCTCAGTTGTACGTGGATAAGATTATATCTCTCCACGGAGTGCCAGTATCTATTATATCCGATAGAGATACTAGATACACCTCTCATTTTTGGAAAAGCTTCCAACAATCATTAGGCACTCATTTGAATTTTAGTACTGCTTACCATCCTCAAACGGATGGACAAAGTGAGCGTACATTTCAAACTTTGGAAGACATGCTTCGTGCATGTGTTATTGATTTGGGTGGTAGCTGGGATGACCACTTACTGCTAATCGAGTTCTCCTATAATAATAGCTACCATACTAGAATTCAGGTTGCGCCTTTTGAGGCATTATATGGGAGGAAATGCAGAACGCCTGTTTGTTGGGCGGAGGTAGGAGAAGATTAGTTATCAGGACCTGATATAGTCCTTGAAATAACGGACAATATTGTCCAAATGCATGATCGCCTGAAGGCTGCCAGGGATAGGCAGAAAAGTTATGCTGATAAGAGGTGAAACCCTCTAACGTTTGAGGTAGGCGACAAAGTCTTACTAAAAGTATCACCCTGGAAGGGAGTGATGCGTTTTGGTAAGAAGGGCAAGCTAAGTCCAAGGTATATTGGACCATTCAAGATTATCAAATGTGTCGGCAATGTAGCTTATAATCTAAACTTACCTGAGGAGCTTAGTGGAATTCACAATGTGTTCCACATCTGTAATCTAAAGAAATGTCTAGCTGATGAATCGCTAGCAATGTCTCATAAAGACGTACAAATTGATGAAAGCCTGAGGTTTGTTAAAAGACCTTTATCGATCGTAGATCGACAGGTTAAAAAGCTCCAAAGGAAGCACGTGCCTATAGTGAAAGTTAAATGGGATGCCCGTAGAGGCCCTGAATATACGTGAGAGGTTGAGTCTACTATGCGACAGAAGTACCCTCACTTGTTTTAGTAAATCTCGGGGTCGGGATTTCTTTTAAGGGGGTGAGGATGTAACACCACGTAAAAACGTGTCCAATTATGTAAAGACACGTGTCCTAAACCCTAAATATGTAAAAGTTCGAGTTTGAAGGACTAACGTTGAGAAACAATGAAAATGTGTATCCGAAAGGATAAAAAGTTTCAACATGCCAAACTTGTGCCTCTAAATGACCACACCCAAAGAATATATCCTTAAACGAGAAATTATTTGGATATAAGAAGCCGTTTGTGAAAATAATCGAAAGATTATAAACTACAGGGGTTAAACGTGTCAACATGTTAATTATTATCTCTGAGTGACCTTTTAACAAACCCGAGGATTCATAATATTCAAATATACTCCCAAGAATAAATGACATCAGTTTCACGTGGTTTCGAGATCGTTATGCAGGTTTTCAAGAACTTAGGTTAAAAGCGTCAATGTTTAGAAACTTATGATATCGGTGATCGTTTAACGAAACTGGGCCTAACGAAGTTTGGTTATACTCCCATGTTCCTCTACAAACTAACTACAAGGGCCTTTTGTGCCTAAAATGAAGTTAAATAAAGTTACAAAGGACCAGGGACTGAGTCTGCCAAACCTTAAACAATTTTAACCTGAAATCAAGGTTATCGCATCCCGCATAGACTCCCCTTGAGTCCTACGCGGTCCGCGAGAGATGCCTAGTTCAGCAATATGTTGCCAGCTGCAGGTTTCGGCTGTTACACCACCTCAAACACTTCCAAATCGATTCCAGGAGCTTGTTGACGGTTTTATAATACTACTAGGACACCTGGGGTGATCCTAAACATCCCTATAACACCTGTATTGTTCTTGATCCATGGCCCTCAAGTATAAATAAGTCCTTATGTTGCCTTGTTTCATTGCACATTTCATTTGAATCATCTCTTCTCTCAAATCTAGAGGTTCCTGACCAAAAAGGGAGCTCATTCTTGTAGAAAAGATTGCTAGGACCCTTTGTAAGTGTCTTAGCCCCCTCTTTAGTTCAGTTTTATAATTTAAAAACCAAAAAGTCAAAGTTGTCGTAAACTGACTTTAACTCTCCGTTTAAACTCAAATGGTCCAGCCACTGTTCAAGATGAATGTGGTTATGTGACCATAATTAGGTAGGTGATTAACCCTTAAAAGGGCACCTCCTAATTATTTTGTTTGCTTAGTTAATTGTCGGGTCAAACTATTTAGTTAAAAAGTCAAACTGGACAGAATTGTAAATAATAATTAAAACTAATAATGCAGAGGTTATAAATTATATTTTAACACTCTAATAACTTAGTAATTATTATTAGAACATGTTTAAACATGTTCAACCCGACAATTCTGAGTTTAGGGTCGGTTCGCAACCGAAAGTCGCAAAAGCTTGACTTTTGCTTTGACTATTAGTTCTTACACGATTAAGCTTAATTCTTCTATGTTTTAAGCTTCCATTAGGACCACATTATGTTGTAGTATAACCCTCTGGAGTTATATTACCTGGTCATTTATATTTTGAATTATATGCTAGTTTCCATTAATATGCTTATAAATGCCCATTATGCCCTTATGTTATATAAACAAGATTTTTGAAAATGTGAGAGGACAAAAAGCTTTGTTACTAATATATAAGTATGTCAAATAAATTTGACATCAGTTTCTGGTCTCAAACTAAAGTTATGCATGATATCGTAAATTAGAACTTTTTATTAATTAAATTACGCCATTATGCATAAGTCATGTTTAAACATAGGTTTTGACCCAGAACTCAATACATACTGTTAAGATATTATTTTTAGGGATTTTTGGAATTTTTGGTCGGATTATATACTGACCATATCATTGAGTTCTCGCATAATTCGGTAAATGATGATAATATCCTTTTCATTCATAAAATGAGATTAACATATGATTTGCATACCAAACCTTTTCCTACTGACATTATATACTAAATAAAATATTTTGAACAATTAAGACTGACCAAAATCTCAGGTTTCCATAAACATCTTAATTATCGTCAATTATCGACTTTTACGCTATTTAAGCGCATTGTATGGTTTAAAACCATACTAAATACCTAAGACTTGTTACCTACTAATTTTATAAATAAATTTTAATATTATTACAGTAGGTATAAGTCATGAACTCAGACTTCCAAAAATGTCCTTAAAAGCATATGTGAAATGACCAAAATACCCTTTCGGGGCATAGTTTGGTCATAAATGGTAACCCTCACATATGTATGATATCTTACTGATGTAACTTGATAAAATAAATACTTTTACTAATTTTTTTAGACCAAAACCACATTTTACTATTAAATCTCTTTTATAAACATTAAAATGACCAAAATGCCCCTACGGGACTTAAATTGGTTTTAAATACTTTTTGGGCATATATGTTAACATCCTACTGATGTTTTAACATATTTTAAGCATAATAACATATGAGATCTGTATATAATTCTTTTGGTTACCTGTTATGCATTTATGCATTTGGTTCGGTTTATGTAGCTAGTTTGCATAAATTAGCCGAAATGGGTTTAACCTTATCATTAAATCTTCAAAATCCAGAATGTGTTTAGTTTACCCATATTACACAAATATCCAAACTTGTCGGGCCTAAATCACACTCCATTCCGGTCTTCGCTTAATCTAGCGTTTCGAACCGTAAAGTATCTTTCAAACTAACCGGTCTAAGTCTTTGACTTAAATAAAGACCCGTTAGTATCCAAATAGGTTAATAAACCTTCCATACAGATTGAGTAGCTTCGATTGAAGGTATTTACATAAGGCTTTAGGAAATATATGATTGAGTTACATCCTTTCACATCTAGCTCAGGTAAATACTTTTAACTTATTTTTCGTTATACGGGCTTGGGATACGGTATTATAATAATACCGCTTGGTCGGGTGTGGAATCATTTAATTGGATTGTGATTAATAAATTTGCATAACCCGTTTTAATCTGTTTTGTTTGATAACATAAACATTGGGGATTAATACGACCGTGTCCTGGATATCCTCGGCTCATTTCATTTGAAAATGGCCACGACCTATGCACGGGGTGTAGGCATACACCTGACAGATGCAAATGCTAAATAACCCACATATTGGGGACAATGTTGTAGAAGGCGCTAGGCGCTAGTCGGGCGGTGAGGTACCGCATAGGGATTAATCGGAATGGGATTTTTATATGTATTTTTTCAAAATTATATATATACCCAATAATATAAAAATAATACTTCAAAATTCACATAAATACTTTAAGTTTCAGATAGTATGGTTCGATTTTGACCGATTTTGACCAACTTTGACCGCCTAGGACCGATTTTGACAGATTAATATAGTCCGATTAATCCAATTTTTGACCGCCTAGGACCGCCTAGGTACCACCTTTAACCGACTTTGACCATAGCCGATTAATTGACCGACTAGCTCAAAATTAGGCAGTAAGTGGCCGCCTAGCGCCTAGGCGCCGATTAATCGGCCGCCTAGGCCTATTTCTGCAACACTGATTGGGGATAACTCCTTTGTGGGTTTTATAACTGGTGAGTCAGTTAATCATGACCGGCTTCCAAACCGGCCCCATATGTATGACAAACATGTAAAACTGTATACAAGATTTTATTAAAGATTGTCCCAAGTTATAAATGGTTTGTGCCTTGTGCGCCAAAATCAATTTTTTCATAGACTCTTATAAAATGAGTCAGTTAATTGTATTTACCAGTGAAAAGTGACGTATTTTTCAAAGACTAAGTGACAGGTACCTCTCGAAACTAGGCTGGAGCTACTTGGTGTCAAATAAGAGGATCTTGCAAATCCTTAGAAGCCTGAAGTCTATTATTTTAGTTTCTTTCATGTTGTTTTTATGATCCGCCTGTGGATCTCTATTATAACCTGTCTGTATATTCTTTTATTTGGACACTTGGACACTATGGTTTGTAATAGTAATTAAATACCAAGACTTCCGTTGTGCTATTATATTGTGGATATTGACTATGATGATATCAACTACGTCATGATATTCCCCACCGGGCCCACCGGTAATATGTGGAAATATCGGGGTGTGACACATCCGCACGAATTGGCAATCCCAATTAGCACGAATCAGCATAACAGTTGGTGTTTTTTAAAGAATTGTCACATCCGTATGAACCAGAATTTCCAATTCGCACGAATGCGCACACTTGTGGTTGACCAGTCAAAGTTGTTCGATTTTCACGAAACGGCATTCCCGTTCGCGTGAAAGGGGTTTTTGTTATTGTTTCAAGTTTTATTTGATCGTGTGTTGATTTTTGCAGGTACTTATCGAATATTTCAAAGTTGGTAATCATGGACTCAGAATTCTATAACGAATTTTAGGACACTTTCACAACTTCAACAACATCCACACCAAACAATGTATCGAATGTAATATCTGAAAGTCTAAACCTTGATAATGCTTATGGAACCTATCAAAAACCACCCAAACTTATGAACATAGAGGATTATAATAGGTGGAAAGATAGATTTGAAAGTTGGCTAAAAGCTTATGCATTCGAAAGCTGGAAAATGTTACAAATAGGATATAATCCTCCAAAAGATGATCATGGTGTTGAATTATCATTTGTTGATTATACTAAAAAAGATAAAGATGATTTCTCTAACGAACAAAAAATGATTACACTTTTACAACAATCAGTTAGAGATGAAATAATTTCTTTGCTTCAATACGATAAAGCATCAAAATCTTAGTGGGCGGCTTTAAAAAGTAAGTTTGATGGCGGGAAAGAGATAATGAAAAACAAAAAATCACTGCTAAAGAATGAGTTTGATTTATTTAGCTGTCAGAAGGGTGAAAATGTCCGACACATAATAGAGCGTTTCTGTTATCTGAAACTTGAGTTAGAAAGATTTAATATTAAAAAGGACAAAGAGCAAATCATAGACAAACTCATTGAGGCATTACCCAACGAAGATGATTGGCAAACATATATCATGGTTCTTAAAAATGGTGCAAAGTTTGATGAGATGAATTTAGAACAGCTGATTGAAAAGCTGGAAGGTCATGAGCTGGAACTCCGAAAGCAAAACAAGATGAACAACTCAAATTATCAGCAGAATGTGAATTTATATTATCTCGGAAGCATGCTTTCGAACAATCAATCGTCAAAGATTGGTACTGCATTTAGCGCAGAGAACTCGAATGAATCACCAAAAAGCAGTTCTTCGAATGGTGGTTCATCGAGTAGTGGTTTTGGTTATTCGAGCTTAAATGCCAACAATCAATCATCGTCTGCATCAAACAACCATCAGAATTAAACCAACTCCAATCTGAATGTGATACAATACAACGTCGCTGTAAATCTAAACAACGCACCGAGTATGAGTGCTGATTCAGCGAAACAGCAGATGGTCTTCTTAGCATCCATTTTAGAATCTAACGAAAGTCTTGTGGCGGGTAAGATCGAAAACCCGAACATAACCAAAGAAGACTATGATCAAATCGATCTAGAGGAGATGGAGTTGATCAACATCAGATGGTGCATGGGAGTGGAAAACGATCAGCACTGATGGTTGCCATTTTTGGTTGAAAGAAGTGGAGAAGATGAAAAGTTTCCCTAGGGTTTTTCTTGGATGAAAGTGACTGACTAAGCTTAAAGTGGTAGACATTTATAGTAAAATTTATGTTTGCCTTAAATGACATCTACCTACTTTAGATTATGTATCTCCATTTTCTTTGTTATTAAATTTTCTGTCAGGTGGCAAAAGAATAAATGAGATAAAATCTCCTGCATTAATGGTTTAGGCGGCCATTTCTGATAATTTATCATGATTATCTGCATATATGTCACTTCTATCTCTTTAATATTGATGAAATGTAATGAATGAAGGAGAGAGAGTTAACTACCATTAACAAGTTCCCAGAAGCTTTCTGTCCATGACGTTATCAATCCTATTCTAAAGAGATAAAATTTGTGACTACCCTAGTCTAAAGAGATAAACTTTGCAATTATAAAATAAAGAAAATGAAAGAAAAATAAAGAATATAGATGTAAACGAATAAAATTTACAAAATCAATGAGAAATGATGATTACAAATCGACTTTGTTCATGTATGTGAAAAGATAAAGAAAAATATGATATCTCAAGTTTCGTCAAAAATTATGTGGACTCGGTCAACTTCTGGTGACTTACCAGATTTTCTGGTGAAATGTGAATTTTCTGATAGATTATCAGAGTTTTCACCAGAAATCGGGTTATTGGATTTTATCACCCCCAACTATCGGCCTTTGGCCGTTACCACCCCCAACTAACACTTTGACACCCGATACCCCCAACTTGACTTTTAGTTTGTGCTGGCACCACTCAGTTAAATCTTTACTAACTCAGTTCGGTTTTTAATCCTATGTGGCCAATTCTTGATGACTTGGCTTGTTTTTATCCTACGTGGCCATTGTGTATATATTATTTATATAAAGAAAAAATTCTTTGTCTCTCTACCTCTCTTTCTCTCTCTACCATTCATCATCATCATCATCATCATCATCATCATCATCATCATCATCCTCAACGCAACTTCAACCATTAACAACCTACACTTTCACCGTGAGCCACCAACTTCCACCTCAAACCACAACATCATCACCATACATATTACTTGAAACAACCCACACTCACCTCCGTGAGCCACCAAACTGTCACCACTACCACCGTTACTCCATCTCCTATTAACCACCACCCATGATCATCATCGACCACCATACAATCTATCTTCGCCGCACCAGATCCACCTCCACCACTCCGTCCAACTTCCACGATTAACCACCTTCACCATTCAACACACCAAACACCCACCTCCGACCGTACCATCATCACTACCATAATCCTTCTGATGAGCCTCGTACAAACACCACTTGCCACGTTCGTTAACAACCAAAGCAACTTCGACCAAAAAAGAGAAGAGAAAGAGTAGAAAGAGATAATGTTAACCATCATCACCACCTGTGCAATTCGCCAAACCTGTAGAAACTCCAGCAAGCCCCCATCTTATGTGTTCTTTGCAATCTGTATCCAGCAAGCCCTCACTTGTATGTTCTTTGCAATCTGTAAGTTCAATCATGTGCCTTTTGTTCAATTTTATGCCATGAACGAAACCTCAACTTGATTTCTATATCATAGTCTGATTCAAACTCAATTTGGGGACAACAAAATTAGGGCTCATATGGAATCTAATTTGGGTGAGATGTCGAGGGGAGAGGTTGAGGGTTTATAAAAAATGTTTTTCTTTTTAATTAGAATTAAAAAAAATATAAAAATCTTTGTACTCATCATCATGCCACGTCATACGCCACATAATCATGTCCAACTCATCAGCAATGTGCCACGTAGGATAAAAAACAAACTCAGTTAGTAAAGATTTAATTGAGTGGTGCCAGCACAAACTAAAAGTCAAGTTGGGGGTGCCGGGTGTCAAAGTGTTAGTTGGGGGTGGCAACGGCCAAAGGCCGATAGTTGGGGGTGATAAAATCCAATAACCCCCAGAAATCTGATCAGATGTTTGTATATCACATTTTTCTTTATTTTGTGAGTCAGTTTCTGTTTGTTCCATTTCCATGTTGACCATTCCCAATTTGCTGATCAGAAAATTGTGTCTATTTTCATCTAAAGGTTTAGTGAAAATATCAGCAAATTGATTTTCTTTTGGAACAAAATACATTTCTATGTTACCTTTTTCAACATGATCTTTTATGAAGTGGTATCTGACATCAATGTGTTTTGTTCTTAAGTGATGCACTAGATTTGAGTTTATTGCAATGGCACTCATAAAATCACATAAAATTGGAATTTTTGTCAGATTCACTCCATAATCTTTTAGTTGAGTTTGCATCCACAGAACTTGTGAACAACAGCTTGCTGCTGCTACATCTTCTGATTCTGCTGTGGATGTGGCAACACAGTTTTGCTTTTTGCTTGCCCAACACACTAATTTTTCTTCCAACATTTGACAGGCACCAGATGTGCTTTTTCTATCAATTTGAATCCTGCATGATCTGCATCTGTGTATGCAATTAGTTCTAAATTTATGTTCTTAGGATACCATAGGCGAAGATTTGAAGTTCCTTTTAGATATTTAAAAACTCTTTTGATAGCTTTCATGTGGGACTCTTTGGGATTGCATTGATACCTTGCCAGGAAACAAGTGGAAAACATTATGTCTGGTCTACTGGCTGTTAGGTATAGGAAGGATCCTATCATTCTCCTATAGGTTTTTATATCTACAGGCTTTCCTTCAACATCAGAGTCTAGTTTATTTCCTGTGGCCATAGGAGTTTTTGAAGATGAACAGTTTTCTAATGAATACTTTTTCAAAATAGTTCTGACATACTTTGATTGACTTAAAAATATGCCATCACTTTGTTGTTTAACTTGTAAACCAAGGAAAAAGGTTAATTCACCCATCATGCTCATTTCAAAGTGATTTGTCATAAGTTTCTCAAACTTTTTGCAGAATTTGTCATTTGTGGATCTAAAATATTATGTCATCAACAAAAATTTGGACCAAAAGTGTGTGCCCGTTGTGTGTTTTTAGAAAGAGTGTTGTATAAATTGTACCTTTGGTGAAGCCAAAATTGATTAAGAAGTTTGATAGTGTTTCATACCATGCTCTTGGAGCTTGTTCTGTGACAACTGTCACTTTTCCATGTATTTTCGTACATGTTAAACAGTAATTTGTATCTTAATGACTATGCCTAATCAAATTAATGACATGAATGATTTCTGATTACTATCATATACATACAAATGCATTTTATGTTGCAAGAATGTTTATCATTACTACATGCAACACAATGTGGTTCATTTAGTGCACGAAACAAAGTTAGCATAGTTAATAGACAAACTAGAAGTACTGACGGGAGCTCAGTACTCAGACAGACATGATGTTAAGACACAGAATGAGCCCCGAAACCAAAAGTTACACTAGAATTGTGTGTAGGAAAGTAGGGATCATAAAATTGCCTTCCTAGTGATGATTTAAGTGCCGGAAGGTGCCCAAAACTCACAAAAACTGCAGAATTCTGCATAAATCAGCATTTTAACTACAAAATATAATGCATAATTATGGTTTAATGGTCCGTAATACCTTCCTTAGTGTCTGGAATCAAAACTGTCATAAAAGACTACATAAAGCACACTAAACTGCGCTACTTAGCACTTTAATGAACCGGTAACCAACCGGACACTACCCGAAACACCAAATTTTCACTAGAAGCATTGTTTTTGTGTTACGAAGCTAGTTATGGTCACCGAACATCATAACATATCCTAAAACACTATAACATATATAACCCTAACTAATATCCTTATAATCTAACTTAACATCCTAACTAAGGATTAAATCACAACTAGACACCCCCCCCCCAATTGACGGTCCAACATGGGGGATCCACCCATGTATTTCTTTTATATTGTTTAATAAGTTTGTTTTTCTAATTTGCAACATAATATCCAAAATATAAAGAGTTGTTGGAAAGACTTTGTTATAAACCTCAAGACCTTAACCAACATCTCATTCTTCATCTTCACAACACTCTCACCTCTCTTCTCCTCCCTCTTGCTCTCGGCTCACATAACCCACACACACACATCCATTTTCATTCAATTCTCAAGCAATCTAAGGACTCTCAAGGGTGTAAGAAGCATAACTAAGAGACTTGGAAGCTTTGGAAGTTGAAGGACCTTCTCCTAGAGCTTTTATCCCCCTCATTCATCATCATCTTCATCTTTGTTTCTTCCCTAGCCATAGAGCTAGTAGTAAGCTCCTCACAACTTGTTATTACTTCTAATTTTAGAGGTTAAAAGGTTATGTAACTTGTTAATCTTAAGAATCTCAAAGAAACATAAGCATGATCTTGAACATAAAGCTTAATAACATGAAAATCTAAGTTGTTTTAGTGTATGTATGAAACTTGTTTGTTGATTTCTTGAGATTATGATGTTGATCATCATAAGAAGCATGCCAGGTGATGATTAAACACATGATCTAGCAAGTATAAGGATGAATCTTGTGAAATTTGTGATGATCATCCTTTATGTTAATCATGAACTTGAATATGAACTTGTTTTAGTGTATGATGATTATGTTTGCAAGTTATATGTCTTGAGAATAAAAGATTTCAAAGATAGTATTTTCAAGAAACCAAAGTTTATTACAAGATTTAACATGACCATGGTTTTTAAAGAAAGTAACATGTTTTAGGGTTAAATCAAAGCTAGAAAAGTGTTGGTAACAAGAAAAATACAAGAAGAACAATTTTTAGAAAATCATCATACAAGTTGTAAAGAACTAAAATTTACAAGAATGAGTTTTATAAACTAAAAACCATGTTTTTAGAGGTAACTAAACTTACTAAACAACATGTGAAGTTCCTACAATTTTTTACAAACTTTCAAGTTCATGTGATAGTGTAAAATGCATATTTAAAGCATATGGTAAGTTATGTGTAAATTGTTGATGATTGATGATGAGATTTTAAAAGAAAATGATATGCTTTTAAGAATGGAAACCTCCATTTTTAAGGGGAAACTATGGCAAAATTTTTATAGAAATTAAACACTTAGAAAAATATTTTTAAACAAATGTTTACAAGTATTTTGATCATGGTTTTCATATAAAAACTTGCCATAATTTTTATTACAAAAATTACAAATATTGGAGGTTGATTTTTGATAATAAAAATGACTAGGTATATATTTAGGAAAATATATATTTAGATGTCACAAATTGTGTGCTACTTGTATATTATGTGTATTACTTATATTATTTTAGGAACTTGAAAATAATATAACGCACCAAAATACCAAAATTAGAAATATAAACTACTACCAAAATTCCAAGAAAATAAATATACAAACTATACCCGAATATTGGACAAACCGGACAAGGACTATGGACTATAAATATATATTCCTGAAGTAAATTCATATTTCGAAAAATGTGTTAACAATATTTTGGAAACCAAAGAAACGGAAAATATGGATTTTTACAAAATATATCATACTTTTCCAAATAGAAAATATATTTTTTTAGTGGAGAAAAATATATTTTCTTAAACAATTTGAAGATATATTATTTTTGAGTAGAGAAAAATGTATATTTTCTTAAACAAGTTAAGAATATATTATTTTGGGTGAAAATTAGAAATATATATTTTCTAAAGTTAATCTTAAAAATATATTATTTTTGAGATATATATATGAAGGTATATTTATTTTTGCCAAGTAAAGTAATAGATATTTTTCTATAAAAATTCTCGTAAAATACATATATTTTAAGAATATAAATTTAGTGATTTTTAGTTGATTAAAAATAATATTCAGGAAAATTAAATACAAGATTAAGTATAGAATACTTAACAAATACAAAAAAATACGTATTCTCGTACAAGTACACCCATACTTGGGAAAATACATATGTGGAAATACATAATAAACCAAGTTAAAATATATTATTTTAACAATATTCCAAATAATTGGATAAATATAATTTAAGTTAAAATATTATTATTTTAACTAATAATTATATACTTTGGAATTATATAGTGTACATCAAACATATAATTCAAAGTATACCAAGAATTCCAAAATAAGTCATAACAACTAAGACTAAGAGTCGTTACACGACCTAGTTGTCTAATAAAACATAGCACGTGTGTAGGTAGTTGTACGACCAGTGGAAAGGAGCTTTAAGTTACTAGACAGAAGGACGCAAATCTGTGAGTTCATGTCCCCCTTTTCTTTTAACTGTTTTAAGTTTTATAACTTCGGGGGTGAAATACATGTTACAAATGTTTCAAACGTTTACAAATGGTATGGTTAGCTAAGGAATGAACTGTAAGATCATGTGAATGGGTAGGCGTTAACTTAACACCATTAATCCTTGTATAAGGACCGAGGGGCATGAGTGATAGATTTATTTGGGTGTTGCGAGCCCCACCCATGAGACCGCGAGTTGGACCATGTGGTGACTATGTCATTCCCGCCGGGTGGCCCGGTACGAAATACGCAAAGGATTGAGCATTCCTGCACCATTGCACACATATTAATGTCTTAGCTACGCATTAATGATCTGTTCATAGACGCTTTCATACCGGTTTACAAAGGCATACATACAAATATTTACAAGAATATTCGTTCACACATACAAAAACACATGAACTCGCTCAACTTTTGTTGATGTTTTCAAACTACATCTATTTTAGGAAACTGATGGATCTTGCGGTGTTTGAAAGTTTCAAGAAGTATTTCAAGAGTTGATGTCATCCAAACTTTTGAAGGGTTTGACTTGGATGTCTTATCTTAGATAAGACATACGAGTCAAAGCCTTGGTCTTTAGTTATCGTTTGTTTAAAAGTCCCTTGTAGAACTTGATTCTATTTGAATGGTTTGTAAGTTAAACTTGAAGTTTGATGGTTAGTACTAAACAACTTGGGTTTGTAATATTGTGAAACTAATGAATGGATGAACATCATGTTTAATCATATAGTTCTTTTTTATAATTGAATGCAATGATATTAAGCACGTCACACATCATACGCTTCCGCAAAAGTCAGGGTGTGACAGTTTGGTATCAGAGCTTCGATTGTAGTGAACTAGGATTCCTTCTCGAGTCTAGACTACAATCATTAGGACTCTCTCACGAAAATATTTTTAGAAAATATTTTTCATTGCATATAGAAAACGCCAAGATCCATGGAACAAACATTTTACAAAGGAAAGACAAGAAACACAAGCAAGGACATAGTCGGTGATTTATTTTGCATGGGGTAGACTTGTTAAGTTAGAAAAGACTCACGTAGGAGTGACGTGAATGCATGTTTAATTGATGCCTATCTTTGCTTGCATATACCGAGTGATAGTAGTTAACATATGTGCATATGCCATGATTAATATGTTACAAGTACCGATGTCTTCTTCAAAGAGTGGGTTATCCGAGGAGCACGACCCTATGGTCGTTACGTCAGATGACGAGATCACACAGGACCCAGAGGTCTTTACTTCGGATACTGAGAGTGATCCAGAGATGATATCAGATGACGAGGATGATTTCCAGCCCTTCGCGCTGTCGAATTTTGGGGATGATATCCCGGATGCTGATGACATTCTTATCGATGATATTTTTGCACTCCCTATTCCTGTTCATGATCACCTCATCATCGGTCACACCAATGGTGAGCAGCTTGTTGCTCCTATTCTAGATGTTGTTCCCCTCGTTGCCATTCCTCCAGAGGATTGGCCTTATGATCTCCTATTCTAGATGTTGTTCCCCCTCCTGTTGTGCCAGTTATTGACATCTCTTCTGACTCTAGTGTACATTGTGTTGCAGACTCCTTTGAGTCTGTAACCTATTCTACCCTGCATGCAGCGGGACTTCGACTTTATACTACTGATGACGATGATGCGATGTCTGCCGCTCTATCATCTCCTATCCGAGCCCCCACACCCCCTCATGTCCCAGATCATGTCCATGATCCTGATCCAGTCCCAGATCCTTTTGGCATACCCTTTATTGCACCACTTGTTCCTAAGCCTGTTTACACTCCTCTCGATCTTCCACCCCTTGCTCCAGTTGTTCCACAGCCCCCACCCATCGTTGATGTTCCCCCTCCTTTTGTCTCATATGAGCATCGTACCGACCTTCCCATAGTTTTTTTGAAAGGAGATTCTAGCTCCCCGTCCAGGGAAAGGCACTTCTTGACAGCCACCGAGTTTCGACCCCTTTGCATCGGCTGACTTCCCACCCATTCCACAGTTCACTCCATTTACATCTGATCCACTTGACGTGCCATTTAGATGGTTCCCTCCTTATACGATGTCCATTTCAGATCCGTATCACCCATCACACCACGTCGGCTATACTCATGATGATTTTCTTCTATCCCTGCAGCTACAGTTCGAGATACTTAGCCGCAGAGTTCTTGAGCTTGAGTTGACTCCATCATACCCTCCACCTGTTCCACCATTTCCTTTTGTTCCTCCAGTAGCTGCATCTACTTCTACTCAGGGCTTTGATGCCCGTTTCCTCACGGTGGAGCAGCAGATCAGCTACCTTGTCTGCCGTGTTCACGAGCTTGAGGAGGAGCTCACTCACATTCACCGTCTTATCTTTTTCCCTCCTCCTCTGCCCCCATCAGCATCCTAGATTTTTGGTTTTCTGCAGGGAGCCTACTTTTGATGAGAATGCCACAATTGAGCCCAAGATCCGTGAAGACATGAAGACCACCTTTTGATTGTTACTTTTGTATATGATAGACTTGTATGACCAGGGTAGTGTGACCCCGTGTCTCTTTTGATATGCTACAATTTAAAAACAATGTATCTTGTGGTGGAATATTTATGAAAAGCTAAATAGTCGTGTTCTCATTAAATACATTGTTGATTTATCTGTCAAGGTGATGATTATGTTACTATGTGGTTGTTTGTTGTGACAATTATTTATATTATATATTTATGTACGCCTTCTAGACAATTATTTAATGAATAAGGCCTAACCTACCCGGTCTTCTTACTAGAAGAACAATGTCGCCCCGACAGAATGTCAATACCAACAACAAGCTGCCAAGGACTGAAGCAGAACTGCAAGAACGCATCTCACAAGCTATTGCCCAGCACGAAGCCATCCGCTCAGAGCATAGCGGTGGTACCTCTGGAAATAACCCCCCAACCAGTAATGTTAAGTCACCTAAGACACATTATAACTCATTTGGATATTTCCAATTGTTCTTTGCCAATGCTTACTGAGAATTGTATTCCTTGTGTTACAGGCTGTACTTACAAGCAATTTTTGGATTGCAAGCCTCCTAACTTTGATGGCACTGGAGGTGCTGTCGTGTTTGTTCGTTGGGTAGAGAAAACCGACTCCATGCTGAGGATGAGCAAGTGTGCTCCGGAACAGAGGGTTACGTATATTTATGGATTGTTTCTGGATGGAGCGCTTTCATGGTGGAACCTACAAGTTCAAACATTAGGCGAGACTGCTGCATACTTACTGACATGGGATGAGCTTAAGGAGTTAATGCGCAAGAAGTACTGCTCACGAGCTGAGATTCAGAAACTGGAGACAGGGTTCTGGAACCTGAAGACGGATGGTTGTTAGGAAACTTTATTTGTAAGTATTGAAGAAAACCAGATTCAGCTTGATCTATGAAGAAGATAAATGTCCTGAAGATCAAAACAACAAGAAGAAGATTGGATAGGACAACTGAAAAGAACAAAATCTACTTGAAAGAATCAGAAGTTGATCAAGAACTGAAGAAGATTATCAGAGAAGGTCTTTCTGATGGATCTGATGATATTTCTAATGAAATATTATCCGTTTCTGACAAATCTGATCAACAGATTTTCTGATGATTTGTTCACCATAATTTCTGATGAAGTGGTTATCAGAAATTCTGATAAAACCCCACTTGTCTAAAAATCAGTTCTATCCTGCTACAATAACCGAAGCAACTTGACATTATTGGATATCATGATGACAAAGGCAACTTGATTATTGGATTCAATGAATACGTCAAGAAACTACTTTTTGCAGGGAATATAAGTTTATTCATGTATTCAAGCCGTCTATAAATAGAAGGCTCATCAAGCAGTGAACAATGAGTTAAGCTTAGCATTCAATACATACTACAAACTCCATTGTCCTTTCACCTCAGAATTCACAAGTATTCATTTGTAATAGATAATAATCTTACAATCACCTTGTAAATCATTTTATTTCATAGTGATATAAACTTGAAAATTCTGTAGGTCTTGTTTCTTAAAAGTCTGATTTCTATTTCCGCACACTATTTTCACATTTGTTGAAATCACTTGCCATATTACGTGAAAAGAAGATTTTAAGTCCAAACTGGGACCAACAATTGGTATCTGAGCTGATTGAATAAATCATTTTCAAACGATCAATCGCTTATCTTCTTTTCTCTAAACATGGCAAACTTTCAAACATGGAATAATGCTTTTAACATTGGTTCAATGTCTAAACCTCCGACTCTGGTCAGAGAGAAATACCCATAATGGAAAATCAAGATGGTTAATTTCCTTAATAGACATGACCGAGCTCTGTTTTAATCCATTGAAAGGGGTCCACATGTACCAATAACTATAATACCAGCTATTCTAGCAACTGATCAATCACCAGGAATCCCTGCCTCCCGGGCTCCCAAAGGTGAAACACTTTGGAGCCCAGAAGACAAGGATCTGGTGGCTGCAGATGAAAGGGCAAAGTCACTTTTAATGATGGCTATCCCAAATGACATATTTTCTCAAGTTGATGCATGTGCATCCGCCAAGGAAATATGGGATCAGTTGGAAAATCTTTGTGATGGAGGAGAAAGGATGAAAAGACACAAAAGAACAAACAATGTTTCCTCAAATGAGAGATTCAAAAGTTTATCAAACGAAAAACTAAATGAAACATATCAAAGATTTACAAAACTTTTGAATGAGCTAAAGAAATTTGGGATAACAAAATCAAATGATGAAAGAAATATAAATTTTCTGGATGCCTTACCTAGAGAATGGAGAAGTCTAACCATGACTTTGTCCTCCACCTTAGAACTAGGTAATATTAGTCTTCATGACTTATATAGCATTCTAGTCCCCAGAGAAGAAGAAATTTTTGAAGAATCTATTCAAAGAGGGGGGCTTGATGTGTGTAAAATGCAACATATAAATTACATCAAATGAGGCATAAAACTAACCCTTTTTAAGTACAAATGTTGGAAAAAGAGTGTTTTTGTCTTCCTTTTGTATTTTCAAGATTAAATGAGCTCAAATTCACAAAGAAGCAAAAAGACAGCTAAATCTAACATAAATACAAGAAAAGGAACATAAGTGGACTGCCCGACCCCTCAACAGCATCTTCCCAAGCAAAATAGAGAAGGCAGAAGACTGAACACGCCCCGTGCTCAGCCAGCACGGGGCCGTGCCCAAGAAGCAGCAGAAAAGACAAACCTATAGAAGCTTCTATTGCCCACCACGGGGACGTGTCCAGTGAACACGGGGGCGTGGCGAAAGTACAGCAGGTTCATTAATTGTAATTGTGAATTACAATTAATGAAGAGAGAGAATGTCAGACAGGCACGGGGGCGTGTCCAGCGGACACGGGGCCGTGCCCAGCCTTCTGTTCAAATTGTGAATTACAATTAATGAAGAGAGAGAATGTCAGACAGGCACGGGGGCGTGTCCAGCGGACACGGGGCCGTGCCCAGCCTTCTGTTCAGCCTATAAATAGGAGTGCTTGGTTTCATTTCAACTCATCCCTTGGCACACCACCTCTCTCACACTTCACCCACCACCCACCACCACCATAACACCATCATCCACCACCATCATCCATTGTCCATCGTAGAGTGTGTGAGTCGTCTCGTGATCCAAGATTGATCGTAAGAGTTCTTGACAATCAAGGCCATGTTTGCCTAAGTCTCTTACATCACTTGGTGAAGAGAAAGTGTCTAGTATAATACCTTTTATTTCTAATCTTTTGCACTTTTTATTTGGTTTTGTATTAATGACTTTAATAACTAGTTACTTATGTTGAAGGTGATCTTTCCTTATCGTTTGTCCGTGGTGTCTTGGCATTATTTTACTGTCTATATAAAATAAAAGATTTTAACCATTCATATCTCCACGGTCTATATGGAGGTATGTTGGCTACCTGGTCAGGGGTTAAGGGAACGGTTTGGTAAAGGTCTTGCCATTGTTCAGCGTTTAGAGGTCCTGCAATGGACCTGGGTCAAATTTAGTAGGACCTCCTTCAATGCTTTACGGTATTGGATGGCGGGGGTCCAAACTCTTTGATCCCCTCATAAGTTAACTACTATTAATACTATAACCCGGCTATTTAGGACTGTATCCCTGCTGACTCAGACTACTTAGCCGAGGGTAACGTCACCGCCAAAAGCGGGGCCTACCATAATATTGCATTAATAACTTAATTAATTATCTTCCAACAATCCACCCTTTTAGGATTGTATCCTTGCTGACTCATACTACTGGGGTGAGGGTAACGTCACCTTCAAAAGAGGGGCCTACTACAATAACTAAGATAATCTCTTAATTATGTGCAAAAGTGCGGAAATAATCAAAGGTTATACTAGATACGAGTCGGAACCAAGTGATTCATCTTGTCTATCTGTTTTTTTCTTTTATTTTTATTTTAAGCATTTTAGTTAGTTTTTATTTTTCTTAGTTTAAAACCTTTTTCTAAACTTTTTATTTTGATTAGACGTTGAGGATAAACCGGTACTAAAAGCTCTTGTGTCCTTGGACGACCTCGGTATCTTACCAACACTATACTACGCTCACGATGGGTGCACTTGCCCATATGTGTGTCTAGTGTTAGTAAATATCGTGTTTTATAAATTTAAAACTTGGCTAAAATAAGTGTTAAAAGGGCTTAAAATATACACCTAATATATATAACACTCGACTACGCATCAAGTTTTTGGCGCCGTTGCCGGGGACACAAGAATTTTAAGAAAGTTAGGAATCAACGGCCTAATCATTTTTTTATTCTTCTTTTTAATTTTTTAGGATTTTCTTAGTTTTTCAGCTTCTGCAGAGCTCAACACAAGCCGTGCCTGGTCAGACACGGGCCGTGCCCAACATCATCACTGGCAGTTTTTATTTTCTGTGTTACAGAGAGCTGAGCACGGGGCCGTGTTGGTGCAACACGGGGTCGTGTCCAACTCCCAGTAACTGGGATCCAGAAAACAATTACTGTACCTCTGAGCACGGGCCGTGTTCACTGAGCACAGAGCCGTGGTGAACATTCTGACCAACGTTCTTTTTTGTTTTTATTGCAGGACTTGGAACCCAGGCGCCACATTTGAACCTCCTACGTAGTGCATGAGCTCCAGTTCTAGTAGAGACATAAAAGAACCTTTAGAAGAACCCGAACGCTTTCTCAGAAAAAGACTTAAGGCTAAAAATCAAGAGAAAGTTTCGGGGGACCCACTTCCAATGGCGGACCAACGTACCCTCATGGATTACCTACGGCCCACCGTGGGTAATCTAGGCGCCGCTATCAATGCACCGAATGTCGAAGCCAATAACTTCGAACTTCGGCCGCATTTGATACAAATGCTTCAAAACTCCGCAACCTTTCATGGGCTTGCGGACGAGGATCCCCATCTACATATTACTAATTTCTTGGAAATATGTGATACTTTTCGGATCAATGGAGCATCAAACGACGCCATTCACCTTAGGATGTTTCCATTTTCACTAAAAGACCGAGCTAAGGCTTGGCTTAACACCCTCCCAGTTGGCTCGGTAAACACCTGGGACGAACTAGCCCAAAAGTTTCTATATAAGTATTTCCCTCCTGCTAAAACGGCTAAATTAATGACTGAAATTAATACATACTCACAAGAGGATGGGGAATCCTTATATGAAACTTGGGAAAGGTTCAAGGAGCTTCTAAGAAAGTGTCCTCATCACGGTCTAGCGGTATGGCAACAAGTATCCACTTTCTACAATGGGTTGTTGCCACACACAAGACAAACACTTGATTCAAGCTCCGGGGGACTTTTAGGTAATCGTCGCCCAAATGAAATATATAATCAAATTGAGGAAATTGCTCAAACAAATTTTCAATGGCACACTCCCCGAGGTAATAAATCTATTGCCCCGGGCGCCCATAAGGTTGATGAAAGCACCTCTTTACAAGCCCAAATCGAGGCCCTCTCTTCGAAAATCAAAAGGCTAGAAATGACAAAAACGGCCTCGGTTATGGATTGTGAAGGGTGTGGTGGATCACATGAAAATTGGAGTTGTATGAAAGAATTAGATGAACAAGCGGAAACGGTAAACTACATTGATAATAGACCTAGGCCGTCGGGTCCTCCAACGGGTACCTACAACCAAGGATGGCGTAACCACCCAAATCTTGGTTGGAGAGATCCCGGCAATAGTAGTAACCAACAAAACCAACGAACTAATTTTCAACAACCACAAAATTTCTCTCAACAACAAGGTGGAAGAGAAAGGCTTGAAGATACCCTATCTCGCCTCATCTCCGACACCGAAAAGAAAAACTCGGATCGATTTCAACAATTAGAATCGAATTTTAGAAATCAACAAGCTAGCATTCAAAACGTTGAAAAAAAATTAAATCAACTAGCTCAAAATTTCTCCGAGAGACCACAAGGCGCGTTACCAAGTAATACCGAAACCAACCCAAAGGCGCAAGTACACCTCATCACGTTGAGAAACCGAACCGTGGGTCCCGAGGATGAGCCCTTATCACCAATTGAAGGAAGTCAACGCCAAAACACTACTTCACCCATACCTCAACCAGAAAAGGCTCCTTCAACAAATCAAGAGCCCACGAAGACTCATCCGATTCCGTACCCCGGTAGGTTAAATCGTCAAAAGACCGATGAGCAATTCGCAAAGTTCGAAAGTTTATGTAACACCCGTGTCACTGCGACCATTAAACAAATTCCAAACCAATGAAATATTGTATTTCATACTTGGGATTTGTAAAAATATGTGTATCGATTGCACATATCAACTCTTGTTTCGATTTCAAGCTCTAAATCGCTTTCTGGAAGGTTATACACGCACTGATGCGTAAATATAACCAGTTTAATGCAACGAACACTCCGGAATAGTGAAATAGGCTTAACATACCTTAAATAACCTTTACATAACTTATATATAAGTTTTGGAAGGTTTGGTGTGGTGAAATCAAGTTTAATCGCTTACAGGGACTAAAGTTGACAAACTGCGAAAGTATGCCAATTTGAACTGTAACAGACCTTCCGGAACATGACCATAAGTTAAACATACCATAAATATCCTTTACATAGCTTAGAAATAGGCTTTGAGGGGTTCGGTGTGCTAAAATAAACTTTTGGGTCATTCAGGGACTAAAAGTGTCAAAAAGTGCACAAGTTTGCATTTTCGCGCATAACTTACGTTCTGAATACATCCGGACATCCAAAAATTTATGTAAGCACTAAAATATTTTATTTTAGTGTTCGCCATAAGAAAAATCCATTCGTCACGTCATTTGGATCGTTTTTCGCATTCGGGACCAGATTCGATGTATTAGCCGTTGTTTAATTCACAACCACACATTCTAAACTTGCTTAGTCAGCGGATAAGGATGGAATCTAAGCACCATAACTTTGCAACACATGTATGGATGGAATTTAAACACCTAAACACCATAACTTTGCAACACATGTATGGATGGAATTTAAACACCTAAACACCATAACTTTGCAACACATGTACGGATGGGATTAAGGCACGTTTTCCATGAAACGATCTTAACGGTTCGGGTATTCCTATAAATACCCCATACCCCCCATTGCTAAAATCACTAGAAACTTGATTTGAGAAACTCTAAGTTGAAACATTTGTTTCATACCTGAGATTTTTGAATCGAGTTTAGCATTCGGGGACCCTTCGTAAGTATTCTTTCGTTCTTTTCCTTATTTTATTGCTTTTCGAGTCCGAAAGTCAAACTTTGTTTGACTTTCAGCGTTGACCAGTAATGGTCAATGCGAAGTTCTTTTGAACTTCGCAACGTGAGTGTAATCACGTTGGTCATAGTCCCTTGGGACTATGCCCACTGATTACCACGTTGTCTAGGGTCGTAGGGTAAGCGATCTAATGAATCGCTTATACCTTCGAACCCGACCCATTTGGTCGATCATTAGGATCCGACCAAACACATTAGGTGACCATAGTAGGTAGGGAATAACCTTCCGAGGTTATACCCTATGGTCACATCGTTTAAGTAGTTGTATGATAGGTAGTTTATATGCCTTAGGTAAATTACCAGAATACCCTTTTCATGTATAATTGGTAATTAAGCATATGTAACCTAAAATTTTGTCACATAGCTGATTATGTAACATGTTTAGGCATATAACACTTGTCATAGGGCTAGTTAGGCGGTCCGAACGCGTTTCACCCGAACGACGCGTTAAAGTAGCATAAGCTACCTAAACGGGTCGTAATGGGTCGTAGACACTTAGGTTAAGTTTCATTTAGTATGTAGGCTTTGTTAAACCAAATGACACGAGTCTCTACACTCGTTTGGTTTACAAACCCTAATGCTACCCGATCTTCCGATTTAGGTCCGGTTTATTAATGTAGCTACCTATACTAGGTGTCGTTTGATATCCGCGATCTCTAGCATTGTTTAGTTATTACTCAAGGACTACTGAGCAATCTCAGGTGAGTACATAGACCCCTCTTTTACTGTTTTTCCAAACTGTTTTGGGGTGGAACACATGTGCCTACTTGTTACTTTCATGCTTTCCCGTTTTCACATCATATACCTGCTATGTTCGTTAGTACATTATAGTACATGATTTCAATACATTTTATGCTATGTATGTCCATTATGTGCATACTTAGTACATTGTTTTACATTGCTTTTCTGTTGCATATGCTTATCCAGCATATGAACACATTATACTACATATTGAACCGTTGTAAACATTTGACTATGTGAACCGTTGTAATCATTTGACTATGTGATCCGTTGATATCTGTGAACCGTTGTATCTGTGATCCGTTGATATCTGTGAACCGTTTGTATCTGTGAACCGTTTGTATCTGTGAACCGTTTGTATCTGTGAACCGTTTGTATCTGTGAACCGTTTGTATATGTGAACCGTTTGTATCTGTGAACCGTGTGAACCGTATTTGACTATACATGAACATTTCTATACTTGTTAAACATTTCATCTTGATAGTTTGGTTTGAGTAAGTGATTAAGTAACGAGGCGTGTGTAATATGATACAAGCATGGTGGATACGCCGCTGGTACTTCCTATATATAAGTGTTTGTATGGTATTACATATTGTAGCGTTATTTGAATCATTTCAGTTTGATACATATAACATTTTATACAAATAACATACTTTTTACAAGACATTGTTTTACAAACAACTTATCTTATACAAACCCATTTTACTATGGTTATTCATTTAACCATACATTATTCACTTATTTATACATATCATCTGAACTCATTGTTTTTCAAATGATTTACAAAACAAAGCAAATTACAAGGTTCATGACTAAACATTTTCTCAAACATAAGTCATGAAACCTATTTTCACAAAACCTATGTATCTCACAGGCATTTTTATGCTGACGTACCTATTTTCACATGTGTTTTTCAGGAACTGTTGCATAAGATGATCAAGATACACATAGGCAGACTTGGGCTTTAGTGACAATAAAAGATGCAAGACTAGTTAATTATGTTGTATTTCTTGTTTGTTAAGACATTGTAACACTTTTAATCAATAAAACGAAACTTCAATTGCCATGGATTTGAAACGATTAATTCTGTTACAACACTCCCCGACATTTCCGCCACGTTTTGTATGTTCTACGTGGTCGGGGTGTGACAGAAAAGATGGTATCAGAGCCAATGGTTATAGGGAATTAGGTTATTAGTAATGCTTTGACCTAGTCTATAACTTTCTTAGGACCCTAACGCGAGTTTACTTGCGTTTAGTCATAAAACAATACCGTCACCTATCCTTAGGCGACGACCACAACAAGAACATAAATTTCAAAACCGCTTTGAAAACTAATCATCTGTTCTAGGATGATTGATTACTAGGTTTTGAACCCTTTATTGTAAGGTTTTGAACTCTCTATTATATGGTTTTGAACCCCTTTGAGTTTTCAAAATCTCGTCAAGGTTTTGGGTTTTTAATAATGTGAACACGTGCAAACTGGAAGGGTGAATGCCTGTATTCTGGGTTTTCTGTCTAGGCAAGCGCTTCGTATACATCTCATCAGACGCGAGACCAGTTGTGCTTACCTGGGAATTCTTGGGATGAGCGTTCACTTATAGGCGAGCATGTCTTCGCGATACATTATATTAACCCATTTACTTTGATTAGTCACTGTCTCATTTGTTTGCCTTTGGTAACAAACAAATGGTCACAATCTTCATGCGTTGTCATTTTCTCTCGACTATCTTTCCCTTGTTTCCTCCCATGTCTTCTATTTTCTTCATGGTGCCTCTTCATCGCAACAACAATGTCCGAACCAGGTGCTGTAATTACCCAGCGAATAGGCGTCGTACTCCAGAGGACCGTTGACTTAGCTATCACCATGACTCGCCTCAGGGATGAAGCCGTAAGGGAACTGCTCCTTGGTGCAATCAATGCAACTGTCATCATCCAAACCAAATACCCTGTTTCAAATGTACCCACGGTGGACGATGGAGACATTTGGTTAACATGTGCCGCTTTGCAATCCAAAGCAAAGCTGTTACAAATCCTGCTGCTGCTCAACCTTCAAACTCTGCTTCATATGTTGCTTGGCATATCTGGCGCCTCAACCTCATGAACTTTCTACCTTGTGTATCGAATTAAGCACGCCTAGTGCAAGGTGTCGGAACACCTCTCGTTACACAAATTCCAAAATCCATGTAGGATCTTTCTATCCTCATAATTAGATCCTTGTGGATGGGTATCATTCATCGGAATCCTTAATTGAATTCCTTGTATGATTCAATACGTACAAAACAACTCAATTAGGACAAACCGAATTCCTTTTAAGATCTTCCTATCTTCATAGTTAGATTCTTGAAAATATTTAAAGTGCCAAAGGAAATCCACGGATTGGGTTTCTGGTATGCTTTAAATACCCGTGTCCAAAGATAACAAATTAATAACCAAGTTAAACAACTATGTGATTATGTGCTTATGTGTTCCCTTTTTATGTTTTTGTGTGATCCAAATTCTTGTCATCTAAATCCTCGTAGAATCTTCCATATCTTTGTGTACTATATTAAATCCTCAATGGGCTTTTACGTTGTAGTTAAGTCCCTTGGATTATATTGTACCATTCCATAATTAGACCCCTGAGTGGTCTAGGTAAACAGATTGATCCAAAAATCTGGTTAGGAAAATCATGTGATGATATAGCTGAAAGGACTCCTTGGTGGCCTAATTTAAAAGGATCCTTTGTTGATCTAATTAAAAGGACCCTATGGTAATCTAGTCACACTCATCATCAGGTTTGATTTTTCCTCCCCTTCACATTTCAGACAAATTGTGCGGACTATGCAAGGAATTGCGTAATTATGGATGCATACATAATTATGAAATTCAGTGCACAGAAACCACAGTGAATTTTGTCATGTGTCTAGAGTCTATTCCGTTCATTTTTGTTTCTGAAGATGTAAAATGACTATTCCGTTCATTTTTGTTTCTGAAGATGTAAAATGACTATTCCATTCATTTTTGTTTCTGAAGATGTAAAATGACTATTCCGTTCATTTTTGTTTCTGAAGATGTAAAATGACTATTCCGTTCATTTTTGTTTCTGAAGATGTAAAATGACTATTCCATTCATTTTTGTTTCTGAAGATGTAAAATGACTATTCTGTTCATTTTTGTTTCTGAAGATGTAAAATGACTATTCCGTTCATTTTTGTTTCTGAAGATGTAAAATGACTATTCCGTTCATTTTTGTTTCTGAAGATGTAAAATGACTATTCCATTCATTTTTGTTTCTGAAGATGTAAAATGACTATTCCGTTCATTTTTGTTTCTAAAGATGTAAAATGACTATTCTGTTCATTTTTGTTTCTGAAGATGTAAAATGACTATTCTGTTCATTTTTGTTTCTGAAGATGTAAAATGACTATTCTGTTCATTTTTGTTTCTGAAGATGTAAAATGACTATTCTGTTCATTTTTGTTTCTAAAGAATGCCTGTTGAAAATAACTCGGTTCATTTTTCATTTCTGAAAAATGTTCGTTAAAGAGAAATTACAGGATTACGTCTTGTTCATCTTTGATGGTTATTTAACACAAAGTCACAAATAGACTCCTACGAATTAATTTCGGGACGAAATTTCCTAAAGTAGGGGAGACTGTAACACCCGTGTCACTGCGACCATCAAACAAATGCCAAACCAATGAAATATTGTATTTCATACTTGGGATTTGTAAAAATATGTGTATCGATTGCACATATCAACTCTTGTTTCGATTTCAAGCTCTAAATCGCTTTCTGGAAGGTTATACACGCACTGATGCGTAAATATAACCAGTTTAATGCAACGAACACTCCGGAATAGTGAAATAGGCTTAACATACCTTAAATAACCTTTACATAACTTATATATAAGTTTTGGAAGGTTTGGTGTGGTGAAATCAAGTTTAATCGCTTACAGGGACTAAAGTTGACAAACTGCGAAAGTATGCCAATTTGAACTGTAACAGACCTTCCGGAACATGACCATAAGTTAAACATACCATAAATATCCTTTACATAGCTTAGAAATAGGCTTTGAGGGGTTCGGTGTGCTAAAATAAACTTTTGGGTCATTCAGGGACTAAAAGTGTCAAAAAGTGCACAAGTTTGCATTTTCGCGCATAACTTACGTTCTGAATACATCCGGACATCCAAAAATTTATGTAAGCACTAAAATATTTTATTTTAGGGTTCGCCATAAGAAAAATCCATTCGTCACGTCATTTGGATCGTTTTTCGCATTCGGGACCAGATTCGATGTATTAGCCGTTGTTTAATTCACAACCACACATTCTAAACTTGCTTAGTCAGCGGATAAGGATGGAATCTAAGCACCATAACTTTGCAACACATGTATGGATGGAATTTAAACACCTAAACACCATAACTTTGCAACACATGTATGGATGGAATTTAAACACCTAAACACCATAACTTTGCAACACATGTACGGATGGGATTAAGGCACGTTTTCCATGAAACGATCTTAACGGTTCGGGTATTCCTATAAATACCCCATACCCCCCATTGCTAAAATCACTAGAAACTTGATTTGAGAAACTCTAAGTTGAAACATTTGTTTCATACCTGAGATTTTTGAATCGAGTTTAGCATTCGGGGACCCTTCGTAAGTATTCTTTCGTTCTTTTCCTTATTTTATTGCTTTTCGAGTCCGAAAGTCAAACTTTGTTTGACTTTCAGCGTTGACCAGTAATGGTCAATGCGAAGTTCTTTTGAACTTCGCAACGTGAGTGTAATCACGTTGGTCATAGTCCCTTGGGACTATGCCCACTGATTACCACGTTGTCTAGGGTCGTAGGGTAAGCGATCTAATGAATCGCTTATACCTTCGAACCCGACCCATTTGGTCGATCATTAGGATCCGACCAAACACATTAGGTGACCATAGTAGGTAGGGAATAACCTTCCGAGGTTATACCCTATGGTCACATCGTTTAAGTAGTTGTATGATAGGTAGTTTATATGCCTTAGGTAAATTACCAGAATACCCTTTTCATGTATAATTGGTAATTAAGCATATGTAACCTAAACTTTTGTCACATAGCTGATTATGTAACATGTTTAGGCATATAACACTTGTCATAGGGCTAGTTAGGCGGTCCGAACGCGTTTCACCCGAACGACGCGTTAAAGTAGCATAAGCTACCTAAACGGGTCGTAATGGGTCGTAGACACTTAGGTTAAGTTTCATTTAGTATGTAGGCTTTGTTAAACCAAATGACACGAGTCTCTACACTCGTTTGGTTTACAAACCCTAATGCTACCCGATCTTCCGATTTAGGTCCGGTTTATTAATGTAGCTACCTATACTAGGTGCCGTTTGATATCCGCGATCTCTAGCATTGTTTAGTTATTACTCAAGGACTACTGAGCAATCTCAGGTGAGTACATAGACCCCTCTTTTACTGTTTTTCCAAACTGTTTTGGGGTGGAACACATGTGCCTACTTGTTACTTTCATGCTTTCCCGTTTTCACATCATATACCTGCTATGTTCGTTAGTACATTATAGTACATGATTTCAATACATTTTATGCTATGTATGTCCATTATGTGCATACTTAGTACATTGTTTTACATTGCTTTTCTGTTGCATATGCTTATCCAGCATATGAACACATTATACTACATATTGAACCGTTGTAAACATTTGACTATGTGAACCGTTGTAATCATTTGACTATGTGATCCGTTGATATCTGTGAACCGTTGTATCTGTGATCCGTTGATATCTGTGAACCGTTTGTATCTGTGAACCGTTTGTATCTGTGAACCGTTTGTATCTATGAACCGTTTGTATCTGTGAACCGTTTGTATCTGTGAACCGTTTGTATATGTGAACCGTTTGTATCTGTGAACCGTGTGAACCGTATTTGACTATACATGAACATTTCTATACTTGTTAAACATTTCATCTTGATAGTTTGGTTTGAGTAAGTGATTAAGTAACGAGGCGTGTGTAATATGATACAAGCATGGTGGATACGCCGCTGGTACTTCCTATATATAAGTGTTTGTATGGTATTACATATTGTAGCGTTATTTGAATCATTTCAGTTTGATACATATAACATTTTATACAAATAACATACTTTTTACAAGACATTGTTTTACAAACAACTTATCTTATACAAACCCATTTTACTATGGTTATTCATTTAACCATACATTATTCACTTATTTATACATATCATCTGAACTCATTGTTTTTCAAATGATTTACAAAACAAAGCAAATTACAAGGTTCATGACTAAACATTTTCTCAAACATAAGTCATGAAACCTATTTTCACAAAACCTATGTATCTCACAGGCATTTTTATGCTGACGTACCTATTTTCACATGTGTTTTTCAGGAACTGTTGCATAAGATGATCAAGATACACATAGGCAGACTTGGGCTTTAGTGACAATAAAAGATGCAAGACTAGTTAATTATGTTGTATTTCTTGTTTGTTAAGACATTGTAACACTTTTAATCAATAAAATGAAACTTCAATTGCCATGGATTTGAAACGATTAATTCTGTTACAACACTCCCCGACATTTCCGCCACGTTTTGTATGTTCTACGTGGTCGGGGTGTGACAGTTTACTAAAACAATTGCATGTTAATATTCCTTTTATTGAGGTCCTAACCCAAATGCCTAAATATGCAAAATTCATGAGGGATTTCCTCACTCACAAAAGGAAAATTGAATCATTGTAATTAGTTAACTTAGGCGAAGAATGCTCAGCTTTAGTACTCAACAAACTTCCACAAAAGAAAATCGACCCCGGGAGCTTCACAATCCCTTGCTCGATTGGGAAGTCCCTCGTCCGTAATGCTTTAGCCGATCTTGGGGCTAACATCAACCTCATGACCACGTCAATGTTCAAGCGACTCGGCCCAGGAACAACAAGCCCTACAAAGATGAGCATACAACTCGCCGACAGGTCCGTCAAATTTCCACAAGGTGTCGCTGAAAATCTGCTAGTCAAGGTTGACAATTTCGTCTTTCCAACCGACTTTGTCATCCTAGACATGGAAGAAGACACCGATGTCCCTCTCATCCTCGGGAGGCCATTTCTAGCCACCGCCCAAGCAGTGGTGGATATGAATGACGGAACTCTAACATTGAAGTTTGGGGATGAGGAAGTAAAATTTGAATGTGGAAAGAAAGTAGAGGAAGAAGATCCGGTCAACTACATGAAGGTCATAGACTCAAGCTTGGATGACGCTCTCCGACGGTGTAACATGGGATGCAATACATCCCACTTGGGTAACATATGACCTGGCTTTGGGTCTAGCCAAGGACCTTATAAACGTGGCGCACCATGGAGGCATTCCACGGAACTATCCTTAGTTTAGTTTAGATTAATTTTCTTGTTTTCTAGTTAGTTTTAATTTTCAGGAATAAAACACACTCATGGTGGTAATGGATGAAAAGGGGAACGAGAAAAATGACCCCATGCACAAGAACAAGGCAACCCGGCATCAATCTCTCCATTACAGAAGGTTCAACATGGGTCGTGCCCAACCAACACGGCCCCGTGCTGAACCCCCTGCAGAAAAATGCCCAGTTCAGGTAACTGGACACGGGCCGTGTTCACCAGACACGCCCCCGTGTCCAGGCTTCTGTTTCTTTTCTTTAATTTTCGTTACTGGCACCTGAACACGGGGCCGTGTCCGGTCCCCACGGGGCCGTGTCCAGACTGCCAGTAACATAAATCTTTGGGACACATTGAGGACAATGTGTAATTTAAGTGTGGGGGGGGGGGGGGGATGCTAAAACCTTGAAATTTTGCAAGTCCTAAATACAAACCTTACACAAAACTCTATTGGAACCGCTAATCACCCCAAATTTTTTTCAAAAATTTCATTTTTTACTTGTCTAGGTTTAACTCGGGAAATTCAAGTTCTCAAAAAGGTTATATTTTTACGAATTTACAACCGATAGCGTCGTGATAAAAAGAACCAACATAAGAAAATTATGAAAAGGCATAGCAAACTTAGTTAAAATTTGATTATATATACTTGATCACATAAAAACCCATTCCCACAAAAGTGAGTTTTGAGCCTTTATTGAGCATACAAATTTACATCTTTAGACTAAATGCTCATTTTTCGTTTCTTGTGTGAATAGCCGCTTGGTTCTTACGACTCTAGAACTTGCCACGACGATTCATTCCCGGTCCTTACCAACTTAAACCCAAGTAAGTAAATGATGGAGGCATTAGGACTAAGCCTTTTTTTCTTCTACACCATTATTTTTCTTTTTCTTTTACCACCTACCCAAAAATCCCCCTAGTTAGCCCCTTTGAGCCTAAACCTTTTCATTTCATAACCCAAACCAAACACCCTTTTACCCACCAAAACCTTTTTCATTTTTAACCCTTTGTTTTAGTAACAAGTTCGGTTTTTCGTATGATCGTTCAAAAAAAAAATTGTGTGTTGATGATGAAGCAAAAGAAAATAAACAAATAAGTTCATCAAAAATAACTTTGTTTGAATAATAGCTTCATCAAAATAAAAAAGTTACAAAAATAGAAAGTCCTACGAAAACCGACACTTGTTACGCTTTTTCTCCCTTTTTTTCTACTAACCACTAACCCAACCACCTACCTTTAACCCAAGCCTAACCCTTCACCCACAAAGTCCTCTTGATATTTACAAAGGTATAAAAGTTAAAAAGGAGGAGGATTGATTGCTTGGCAAGCCTATGGTAGGAATAAGTTCCATGCCGCTCTCGAGTGATTCACTAAAAATACACCTTCGGCCGAGTGTGAGTGATTTCTCCCGTGAGGTATGTGAACTTGTATATAAATGGAATTTTAAAAAGGCATGTTATGCCCAAATAAATAATTTCTCTTATGAAAAGTTTTAAATAAATCATGACGAATAGGATTGTAAATAAATAAAAGGAAAACTACATAAAGAATCTTGGAAATCCCGACAATCTACGACAAGCCCAAAACCTTCTCTTCTACCCATTCCATTTGGGAGTGTAAGCCACATATTAAAGAGTTTTGCTTGAGGACAAGCAAAAGTTCAAGTGTGGGGGTATTTGATGTGTGTAAAATGCAACATATAAATTACATCAAATGAGGCATAAAACTAACCCTTTTTAAGTACTAATGTTGGAAAAAGAGTGTTTTTGTCTTCCTTTTGTATTTTCAGGATTAAATGAGCTCAAATTCACAAAAGAAGCAAAAAAAATAGCTAAATCTAACATAAATACAAGAAAAGGAACATAAGTGGACTGCCCGACTCCTCAACGGCATCTTCCCAAGAAAAATTGAGAAGGCAGAAGACTGAACACGCCCCGTGCTCAGCCAGCACGGGGCCGTGCACAAGAAGCAGCAGAAAAGACAAACCTATAGAAGCTTCTATTGCCCACCACGGGGACGTGTCCAGTGAACACGGGGGCGTGGCGAAAGTACAGCAGGCGCATTAATTGTAATTGCGAATTACAATTAATGAAGAGAGAGAATGTCAGACAGGCACGGGGGCATGTCCAGCGGACACGGGGCCGTGCCCAGCCTTCTGTTCAGCCTATAAATAGGAGTGCTTGGTTTCATTTCAACTCATCCCTTAGCACACCACCTCTCTCACACTTCACCCACCATCCACCACCACCATAACACCATCATCCACCACCATCATCCATTGTCCATCGTAGAGTGTGTGAGTCGTCTCGGGATCCAAGATTGATCATAAGAGTTCTTGACAATCAAGGCCATGTTTGCCTAAGTCTCTTACATCACTTGGTGAAGACAAAGTGTCTAGTATAATACTTTTTATTTCTAATCTTTTGCACTTTTTATTTGGTTTTGTATTAATGACTTTAATAACTAGTTACTTATGTTGAAGGTGATCTTTCCTTATCGTTTGTCCGTGGTGTCTTGGCATTATTTTACTGTCTATATAAAATAAAAGATTTTAACCATTCATATCTCCACGGTCTATATGGAGGTATGTTGGCTACCTGGTCGGGGGTTAAGGGAACGGTTTGGTAAAGGTCTTGCCATTGTTCAGCGTTTAGAGGTCCTGCAATGGACCTGGGTCAAATTTAGTAGGACCTCCTTCAATGCTTTACGGTATTGGATGGCGGGGGTCCAAACTCTTTGATCCCCTCATAAGTTAACTACTATTAATCCTATTACTCGGCTATTTAGGACTGTATCCCTGCTGACTCAGACTACTTAGCCGAGGGTAACGTCACCGCCAAAAGCGGGGCCTACCATAGTATTGCATTAATAACTTAATTAATTATCTTCCAACAATCCACCCTTTTAGGATTGTATCCTTGCTGACTCAAACTACTGGGGTGAGGGTAACGTCACCTTCAAAAGAGGGGCCTACTACAATCTCTTAATTATGTGCAAAAGTGCGGAAATAATCAAAGGTTATACTAGATACGAGTCGGAACCAAGTGATTCATCTTGCCTATCTGTTTTTTTTCTTTTATTTTTATTTTCAGCATTTTAGTTAGTTTTTATTTTTCTTAGTTTAAAACCGTTTTTCTAAACTTTTTATTTTGATTAGACGTTGAGGATAAACCGGTACTAAAAGCTCTTGTATCCTTGGACGACCTCGGTATCTTACCAACACTATACTACGCTCACGATGGGTGCACTTGCCCATATGTGTGTCTAGTGTTAGTAAATATCGTGTTTTATAAATTTAAAACTTGGCTAAAATAAGTGTTAAAAGGGCTTAAAATATACACCTAATATATATAACACTCGACTACGCATCAGGGGTCGTTAGCTTTAATCTCAAACTCACAAAGAACATCTACCAATGATCCACAATCTTCAAACAGTCAAAATCTTGAAATTTCTGATGCATCATCAGATTTTTCAGCTTTTGCTGAAGCAATTGCACTGCTCACTAAAACCTTTGAGCAGAGGTTGAGGGGAGGAGGCCAAAGATATCAGAAAAGTGACAGGGCGAGGATGGATGGAAGATCTAGGGAAGAAGGTAGATCTAAGGATAAGGGAAAGGCTGAAGTTGTATGTTACAAATGCAAACAAAAGGGTCACTATGCATCAGAGTGCAAAACCAAGAAACTGAAGGATGTTGCATATTATAAGAAGAAGCTGGAAGAAGCAAAGAAGCAACAACAAGTCAGTTTGATTGCAGGGACAGATACATGGCTGTCTGATGATTCTTCTGATGAAGAAGAAGAAGAGATGGATAATTTCTGCCTTATGGCACTTTCTGATGAACTACCAGAAACTTCAGAATAGAAGGTAAATTTAGATAATCTTGATCTTGAACACAAGTTAAACAAGCTCGTGTCAGAATTTCTAAATCTGCAAGATAAACAGAGATTAGACAGTAAAAAATCTGATGAGTTGCAAAGGACCATGAAAAAAGTTAAACTTGAAAACCAATTACTAATAGAAGAAAGTTTAGATCACAGAGCTAAAATTGAATTTTATGAAAAGGAAAGAAAAGATCTTTACAAGAAAATTCATGATATGGAAATTAATGCAAGAGGTTTTCAACAAGCTAAAGAATACATTAACTTTATTGAATCCACACCAAATAACAAAGGAGAGGGTTTAGGGTATGTAAAAACAAGTGAAATTAAACCCACCATCTTTGTGAAAGCAACACATCAGAGTTCTGATAAATTTACATCAGAATCTGACTCTGAATCATGCAAATCAACCAGTTCTGAAAACTCTTTTGAAATTTCAAAATCCAAATTTAAAGCAAAAAGGAGTGAATCCAAACATAAATCTTTAAATATTTCAGAAGAAGTTCACTCAATGTTTCAAAATTATCCACTCATTCCATCATAAGAAAAGAAATCAGAAAATTCTGAATCTTGTATATGTGTTGACATACTGAAGCTGGTTCGACACCATCTTTAAAAGAAAAGTGAAAAATCTATTCATGGCTCAGCATGTAACAGATATTCTGATGAAAGACCATAAAAAAAAACAATCTGATTAAAATCTCATCAGAAAGAGTACCCAAGCAAGTCTGGGTACCAAAAACCCTCTAATTTTTCCATTTCAGGACCATCATGTGCAGCAGATCTGGTACTGCGATTCTGGAAGCTCCAAGCACATGACTGGGGACAGGAGCTTACTCAGTAACTTTGTTTCAAAACTGGGTAAAATGGTTAATTTTGGGAATGGAGTAAAAGGGAGGATTTTGGGATATGGATGTATAAGGTATGGATGTTTGACCATAGAAAAAGTAGCCTATGTAGAAGGCTTAAAGTACAATCTACTGAGTTGTGGTCAATTCTATGATAAAGGTTTTCAGGTAACCTTTTTACTAGAAAAATGCTTGTTGATTGGTATGGATGATAATTAAATTTATTTAAGTGGAAAAAGGATAAGACAATCAATCTACTATTTTGATTTCACAGAAGAAAATGAACATCCAAAATTATGTTTATTTTCAAAAATTAACAAGGGTAGTAGTTGGTTGTAGCACAAGAGGTTAGCCCACTTAAATTTTAAAATTTTAAGCAAATTAGAAGGCAAAGGTCTGGTAAAAGGATTACCTTTTATATCCTCAAAGAAGGATAAAATTTCTGAAGCTTGTGAAATGGGTAAATCCAAAAGAAGCTCACACAAAGCAATTTCTGATTCTTCTAGAACACAAAATTTGGAACTTTTACATATGGATCTTTATGCACCCATAAGTACAGAAAGCTTTTCTCGAAAGAAATACATACTTGTAATTGTAGATGATTTTTTCAGATACACCTGTGTAGAGTTTTTAAGAAAGAAAAGTGAAACTCCTGATCTGATCATTAATTTTATCAGAAAAATTGAAAATCTGTTAAAATTAACAGTCAGAAGGATCAGATTAGATAATGGAACATAATTTAAAAATTAAAAAAATTGAGAGCTTCCTTGTGAGCAAAGGAATCTCTCATGACTTTTCTGCTCCCAGAACACCCCAACAGAATGGAGTGGTAGAAAGGAGAAATAGAACCATAATGGAAGCAGCTAGAACAATGCTTGCTCATGCTAAACTGCCCACTTATTTTTGGGCAGAAGCAATAGCAAATGCTTGTTTTATCCAAAACAGATCCATAATCAACAAAAGGCTCAGTAAAACATCCTACAACATTATCAATGGAAGAATTCCAAGTGTAAATTTTTTGCATACATTTGGTTGTAGATGTTTTGTTTTCAATGATTTTGAAAGCCTTGAGAAATTTGATAGAAAAGCAGAGAAGGGTATTTTTCTTGGTTATTCTTTGTCCTCAAAAGCTTATAGAATTTTTATTCTAAACACAAGGACAATCAGAGAAAGTTTATATGTATCTTTTGATTACTCATCAGAAACAGAAGTTTCTGATGAATATATGAAGGAAATAAACTTTTCTGATAAACAAGAAAAATATGAACATCTTTTTTAAATGATAACCGGAGACTTCTTAGAACATGATAAATCTCTTACAAACAAATCAATAGATAATTCATGTACTAACCCTGCAGAACAAATGGAAAATGCATCAGAAATCTTGAATCAGAACAATGAAAATATTTCTGACAATTAAAATTCTGATACATTCCATGCAACCAAGGCAACTGTTCAGGGGGAAACTTCAAATCCATCCAAACCAACAACTTTTCACAACAAGTTGAGATGGATAAAAGGACATGTTCATTCTGACATCATTGGAAATCCAGAAGATGGTGTAAGAACAAGATCTGCAACAGCACATGAGTGTGCATTTGCTGGGTTCTTAAGCAAGATAGAACCCAAGTCTGTAAAAAAAATCTCTAAATGTCTCAGACTGGATTCAAGCAATGCAAGAAGAGCTTGATCAGTTTGAAAAGAGTAAGGTATGGGATCTGGTGCCTAAGCCAAATGACAAATCAGTCATAGGCTCAAAATGGGTATTCAGAAACAAATCAGATGAATGTGGCATAACAACCAGGAATAAGGCAAGGTTAGTGGTCAAGGGTTATTGTCAACAAGAAGGTATTGACTATGATGAAACCTTTGCACCAGTAGCCAGATTAGAAGCTGTAAGAATCTTTCTTTCTTAAGCTGCATCCAAAGACTTCAACGGAACTATCCTTAGTTTAGTTTAGATTAATTTTCTTGTTTTCTAGTTAGTTTTAATTTTCAGGAATAAAACACACTCATGGTGGTAATGGATGAAAAGGGGAACGAGAAAAATGACCCCATGCACAAGAACAAGGCAACCCGGCATCAATCTCTCCATTACAGAAGGTTCAACACGGGCCGTGCCCAACCAACACGGCCCTGTGCTGAACCCCCTGCAGAAAAATGCCCAGTTCAGGTAACTGGACACAACCGATAGCGTCGTGATAAAAAGAACCAACATAAGAAAATTATGAAAAGGCATAGCAAACTTAGTTAAAATTTGATTATATATACTTGATCACATAAAAACCCATTCCCACAAAAGTGAGTTTTGAGCCTTTATTGAGCATACAAATTTACATCTTTAGACTAAATGCTCATTTTTCGTTTCTTGTGTGAATAGCCGCTTGGTTCTTACGACTCTAGAACTTGCCACGACGATTCATTCCCGGTCCTTACCAACTTAAACCCAAGTAAGTAATGATGGAGGCATTAGGACTAAGCCTTTTTTCTTCTACACCATTATTTTTCTTTTTCTTTTACCACCTACCCAAAAATCCCCCTAGTTAGCCACTTGAGCCTAAACCTTTTCATTTCATAACCCAAACCAAACACCCTTTTACCCACCAAAACCTTTTTCATTTTTAACCCTTTGTTTTAGTAACAAGTTCGGTTTTTCGTATGATCGTTCAAAAAAAAATTGTGTGTTGATGATGAAGCAAAAGAAAATAAACAAACAAGTTCATCAAAAATAACTTTGTTTGAATAATAGCTTCATCAAAATAAAAAAGTTACAAAAATAGAAAGTCCTACGAAAACCGACACTTGTTACGCTTTTTCTCCCTTTTTTTCTACTAACCACTAACCCAACCACCTACCTTTAACCCAAGCCTAACCCTTCACCCACAAAGTCCTCTTGATATTTACAAAGGTATAAAAGTTAAAAAGGAGGAGGATTGATTGCTTGGCAAGCCTATGGTAGGAATAAGTTCCATGCCGCTCTCGAGTGATTCACTAAAAATACACCTTCGGCCGAGTGTGAGTGATTTCTCCCGTGAGGTATGTGAACTTGTATATAAATGGAATTTTAAAAAGGCATGTTATGCCCAAATAAATAATTTCTCTTATGAAAAGTTTTAAATAAATCATGACGAATAGGATTGTAAATAAATAAAAGTAAAACTACATAAAGAATCTTGGAAATCCCGACAATCTACGACAAGCCCAAAACCTTCTCTTCTACCCATTCCATTTGGGAGTGTAAGCCACATATTAAAGAGTTTTGCTTGAGGACAAGCAAAAGTTCAAGTGTGGGGGTATTTGATGTGTGTAAAATGCAACATATAAATTACATCAAATGAGGCATAAAACTAACCCTTTTTAAGTACTAATGTTGGAAAAAGAGTGTTTTTGTCTTCCTTTTGTATTTTCAGGATTAAATGAGCTCAAATTCACAAAAGAAGCAAAAAAACAGCTAAATCTAACATAAATACAAGAAAAGGAACATAAGTGGGTTGCCCGACCCCTCAACGGCATCTTCCCAAGCAAAATTGAGAAGGCAGAAGACTGAACACGCCCCGTGCTCAGCCAGCACGGGGCCGTGCCCAAGAAGCAGCAGAAAATACAAACCTATAGAAGCTTCTATTGCCCACCACGGGACGTGTCCAGTGAACACGGGGGCGTGGCGAAAGTGCAGCAGGCACATTAATTGTAATTGCGAATTACAATTAATGAAGAGAGAGAATGTCAGACAGGCACGGGGGCGTGTCCAGCGGACACGGGGCCGTGCCCAGCCTTCTGTTCAGCCTATAAATAGGAGTGCTTGGTTTCATTTCAACTCATCCCTTGGCACACCACCTCTCTCACACTTCACCCACCACCCACCACCACCATAACACCATCATCCACCACCATCATCCATTGTCCATCGTAGAGTGTGTGAGTCGTCTCGGGATCCAATATTGATCATAAGAGTTCTTGACAATCAAGGCCATGTTTGCCTAAGTCTCTTACATCACTTGGTGAAGACAAAGTGTCTAGTGTAATACTTTTTATTTCTAATCTTTTGCACTTTTTATTTGGTTTTGTATTAATGACTTTAATAACTAGTTACTTATGTTGAAGGTGATCTTTCCTTATCGTTTGTCCGTGGTGTCTTGGCATTATTTTACTGTCTATATAAAATAAAAGATTTTAACCATTCATATCTCCACGGTCTATATGGAGGTATGTTGGCTACCTGGACGGGGGTTAAGGGAACGGTTTGGTAAAGGTCTTGCCATTGTTCAGCGTTTAGAGGTCCTGCAATGGACCTGGGTCAAATTTAGTAGGACCTCCTTCAATGCTTTACGGTATTGGATGGCGGGGGTCCAAACTCTTTGATCCCCTCATAAGTTAACTACTATTAATACTATAACCCGGCTATTTAGGACTGTATCCCTTCTGACTCAGACTACTTAGCCGAGGGTAACGTCACCGCCAAAAGCGGGGCCTACCATAATATTGCATTAATAACTTAATTAATTATCTTCCAACAATCCACCCTTTTAGGATTGTATCCTTGCTGACTCATACTACTGGGGTGAGGGTAACGTCACCTTCAAAAGAGGGGCCTACTACAATAACTAAGATAATCTCTTAATTATGTGCAAAAGTGCGGAAATAATCAAAGGTTATACTAGATACGAGTTGGAACCAAGTGATTCATCTTGCCTATCTGTTTTTTTTCTTTTATTTTTATTTTCAGCATTTTAGTTAGTTTTTATTTTTCTTAGTTTAAAACCTTTTTTCTAAAATTTTTATTTTGATTAGACGTTGAGGATAAACCGGTACTAAAAGCTCTTGTGTCCTTGGACGACCTCGGTATCTTACCAACACTATACTACGCTCACGATGGGTGCACTTGCCCATATGTGTGTCTAGTGTTAGTAAATATCGTGTTTTATAAATTTAAAACTTGGCTAAAATAAGTGTTAAAAGGGCTTAAAATATACACCTAATATATATAACACTCGACTACGCATCAGGGGTCCTTAGCTTTAATCTCAAACTCACAAAGAACATCTACCAATGATCCACAATCTTCAAACAGTCAAAATCTTTAAATTTCTGATGCATCATCAGATTTTTCAGCTTTTGCTGAAGCAATTGCACTGCTCACTAAAACCTTTGAGCAGAGGTTGAGGGGAGGAGGCCAAAGATATCAGAAAAGTGACAGGGCGAGGATGGATGGAAGATCTAGGGAAGAAGCTAGATCTAAGGATAAGGGAAAGGGAAAGGCTGAAGTTGTATGTTACAAATTCAAACAAAAGGGTCACTATGCATCAGAGTGCAAAACCAAGAAACTGAAGGATGTTGCATATTATAAGAAGAAGCTGGAAAAAGCAAAGAAGCAACAACAAGTCAGTTTGATTGCAGGGACAGATACATGGCTGTCTGATGATTCTTCTAATGAAGAAGAAGAAGAGATGGATAATTTCTGCCTTATGGCACTTTCTGATGAACTACCAGAAACTTCAGAATAGAAGGTAAATTTAGATAATCTTGATCTTGAACACAAGTTAAACAAGCTCATGTCAGAATTTCTAAATCTGCAAGATAAACAGAGATTAGACAGTAAAAAATCTGATGAGTTGCAAAGGACCATGAATAAAGTTAAACTTGAAAACCAATTACTAATAGAAGAAAGTTTAGATCACAGAGCTAAAATTGAATTTTAAGAAAAGGAAAGAAAAGATCTTTACAAGAAAATTCATGATATGGAAATTAATGCAAGAGGTTTTCAACAAGCTAAAGAATACATTAACTTTATTGAATCCACACCAAATAACAAAGGAGAGGGTTTAGGGTATGTAAAAACAAGTGAAATTAAACCCACCATCTTTGTGAAAGCAACACATCAGAGTTCTGATAAATTTACATCAGAATCTGACTCTGAATCATGCAAATCAACCAGTTCTGAAAACTCTTTTGAAATTTCAAAATCCAAATTTAAAGCAAAAAGGAGTGAATCCAAACATAAATCTTTAAATATTTCAGAAGAAGTTCACTCAATGTTTCAAAATTATCCACTCATTCCATCATAAGAAAAGAAATCAGAAAATTCTGAATCTTGTATATGTGTTGACATACTGAAGCTGGTTCGACACCATCTTTAAAAGAAAAGTGAAAAATCTATTCATGGCTCAGCATGTAACATATATTCTGATGAAAGACCATAAAAAAAAACAATCTGATTAAAATCTCATCAGAAAGAGTACCCAAGCAAGTCTGGGTACCAAAAACCCTCTAATTTTTCCATTTCAGGACCATCATGTGCAGCAGATCTGGTACTGCGATTCTGGAAGCTCCAAGCACATGACTGGGACAGGAGCTTACTCAGTAACTTTGTTTCAAAACTGGGTAAAATGGTTAATTTTGGGAATGGAGTAAAAGGGAGGATTTTGGGATATGGATGTATAAGGTATGGATGTTTGACCATAGAGAAAGTAGCCTATGTAGAAGGCTTAAAGTACAATCTGCTGAGTTGTGGTCAATTCTATGATAAAGGATGTTGATTGGTATGGATGATAATAAAATTTATTTAAGTGGAAAAAGGATAAGACAATCAATCTACTATTTTGATTTCAAAGAAGAAAATGAACATCCAAAATTATGTTTATTTTCAAAAATTAACAAGGGTAGTAGTTGGTTGTAGCACAAGAGGTTAGCCCAATTAAATTTTAAAATTTTAAGCAAATTAGAAAGCAAAGGTCTGGTAAAAGGATTACCTTTTATATCCTCAAAGAAGGATAAAATTTCTGAAGCTTGTGAAATGGGTAAATCCAAAAGAAGCTCACACAAAGCAATTTCTGATTCTTCTAGAACACAAAATTTGGAACTTTTACATATGGATCTTTATGCACCCATAAGTACAGAAAGCTTTTCTCGAAAGAAATACATACTTGTAATTGTAGATGATTTTTTCAGATACACCTGTGTAGAGTTTTTAAGAAAGAAAAGTGAAACTCCTGATCTGATCATTAATTTTATCAGAAAAATTGAAAATCTGTTAAAATTAATAGTCAGAAGGATCAGATTAGATAATGGAACATAATTTAAAAATTAAAAAATTGAGAGCTTCCTTGTGAGCAAAGGAATCTCTCATGACTTTTCTGCTCCCAGAACACCCCAACAGAATGGAGTGGTAGAAAGGAGAAATAGAACCATAATGGAAGCAGTTAGAACAATGCTTGCTCATGCTAAACTGCCCACTTATTTTTGGGCAGAAGCAATAGCAAATGCTTGTTTTATCCAAAACAGATCCATAATCAACAAAAGGCTTAGTAAAACATCCTACAACAATATCAATGGAAGAATTCCAAGTGTAAATTTTTTGCATACATTTGGTTGTAGATGTTTTGTTTTCAATGATTTTGAAAGCCTTGAGAAATTTGATAGAAAAGCAGAGAAGGGTATTTTTCTTGGTTATTCTTTGTCCTCAAAAGCTTATAGAATTTTTATTCTAAACACAAGGACAATCAGAGAAAGTTTATATGTATCTTTTGATGACTCATCAGAAACAGAAGTTTCTGATGAATATATGAAGGAAATAAACTTTTCTGATAAACAAGAAAAATATGAACATCTTTTTTAAATGATAACCGGAGACTTCTTAGAACATGATAAATCTCTTACAAACAAATCAATAGATAATTCATGTACTAACCCTGCAGAACAAATGGAAAATGCATCAGAAATCTTGAATCAGAACAATGAAAATATTTCTGACAATTAAAATTCTGATACATTCCATGCAACTAAGGCAACTGTTCAGGGGGAAACTTCAAATCCATCCAAACCAACAACTTTTCACAACAAGTTGAGATGGATAAAAGGATATGTTCATTCTGACATCATTGGAAATCCAGAAGATGGTGTAAGAACAAGATCTGCAACAGCACATGAGTGTGCATTTGCTGGGTTCTTAAGCAAGATAGAACCCAAGTCTGTAAAAAAAATCTCTAAATGACTCAGACTGGATTCAAGGAATGCAAGAAGAGCTTGATCAGTTTGAAAAGAGTAAGGTATGGGATCTGGTGCCTAAGCCAAATGACAAATCAGTCATAGGCTCAAAATGGGTATTCAGAAACAAATCAGATGAATGTGGCATAATAACCAGGAATAAGGCAAGGTTAGTGGTCAAGGGTTATTGTCAACAAGAAGGTATTGACTATGATGAAACCTTTGCACCAGTAGCCAGATTAGAAGCTGTAAGAATCTTTCTTTCTTATGCTGCATCCAAAGACTTCAAAGTATATCAAATGGATGTGAAATCTGCATTCCTGAATGGTAAGATTAAGGAAGAAGTTTATGTGCATCAACCTGAAGGCTTTGTTGATCCAAAATTTCAAAACCATGTTTACAAATTAAACAAAGCCTTGTATGGTTTGAAGCAAGCCCCTAGAGCCTGGTATGAAACACTGTCAAACTTCTTACTCAATTCTGGCTTCACAAAAGGTACTATTGACACAACACTTTTTCTTAAAACACACAAGGGTCACACTTTGTTAGTCCAAATATATGTTGATGACATTTCTGTAAAAAAGTTTCAAAAGTTAATGACCAGCCACTTTAAAATGAGCATGATGGGTGAGTTAACCCTTTTCATAGGTTTACAAGTAAAACAAAGAGTTGACGGAATATTTTTGAGTCAGTCTAAGTATGTGAAACCAATTCTGCACAAATACTCACTTGAAAATTGCTCAATTTCAAAAACTACCATGGCAACGGGGAACAAACTTGATTCTAATAAAGATGGAACATGTGTAGATATTAAAACCTATAGGGGGATGATAGGATCATTGCTATACTTAACTGCAAGCAGACAAGATATTATGTTTGCAACATGCTTTCTGGCCAGATATCAATGCAAACCTAAAGAATCCCACCTAAAAGCAGTAAAAAGGGTTTTTAAATTTCTAAAAGGCACATCAGAAGTTGGTCTCTTGTATCCTAAGGATACAAATCTTGAACTAATTGCATATACAGATGCAAATTATGCAGGTTGCAAGATTGACAGAAAAAAGCACATCTGGTGCATGTCAAATCTTGGGAGAAAAGTTGGTATGTTGGGCAAGTAAGAAACAAAACTGTGTTGCAACATCAACAGCTGAATTAGAATATGTAGCAGCAGCAACTTGCTGTTCACAAGTGCTATGGATGCAAACTTAACTGAAAGATTATGGAGTAAATCTTACAAAGATACCCATTCTATGTGATTCAAAGAGTGCAATTGCAATTACTGAAAATCCAGTTCATCACTCTAGAACCAAGCACATAGATGTCAGATATCACTTCATAAAGGATCAAGTTGAAAAAGGTAACATAGAAATGTACTTTGTTCCAACAGAAAACCAAATTGCTGACATTTTTACAACACCTCTTGATGAAAAGAGACACAATTTTTTAATCAGCAAACTTGGCATGGTTAACATAAAAGATAAAGATGTTTCAAAAAACAAAAGGCCATAAGCTGAAAACCAAACTGATGAACATCAAGATAAAAATTCTGATAATCAAAGAATTTTTCAACAGGTTTCTGATAAAGAAATCCATCAATCTGATGGAATATCAGAAAATCTGATAAATCATCAATGAATCTGATGATTTATCAGAAAATCTGAAGAATTATCAGAAAATCTGATGAATCATCAGAAATACTGATAAAACATTAGAAACTTTGTTGAAACATCAGAATAATCACTGATCATCAGAAAATTTTATGAAGTTACCATCTTCATTCATATCTCATATTTGTATAAACTCATTACTGTGGATAGTCTATTTTTTATTTTTTTTTTCTCTTTCTTTTGTTAATTTAAAAAAAAATTCAAAAAGGGGGAAAGTAACATGCATTAAGATAAATTCAAAGTCACAGCAGAGAAAATCAACCGGCACAGGGAAAATTTTTGCAGAAAATTGAATTTTTCTTATACTTCCAATACATGCAACGTCATCTTTCATAAGGAATTTGAGAGACACGTGGGCATAAAAACGATTAGGGGCTATGAAAGTAGCCGCCTAGTTATTCAATGCTTACTCACAACATGAGGCTTCGAAGACTGCAATATAGTCACTACAACAGATATCGTCTTAAATGAAGAGATTGAAATGGAAATGAAAATCTTTGGTTGTTAATAACATTTATGGCATAACTATCACTTTCATCTATAAATATTAACAACTTGAAAAAGACTTTCTTCATCTTAAACAATCTTCTCTTCAAAAGCACTTTATCAGAAATTTCATATTTTAGAATGGCTACCCCATAAACAATGAAACAAGCACACTTTCCTCTCCCTCTTCACAAACATCATAACCTTAGACTTAGGTCTAATCTGGAAGGTCTTGCATGGGAAGATTGCAGGTATGTGTACAACATGATCATGCGAAGTCCTTGGGCTTTGCTGTATCTACATATGTCACTATCTATCTAGAACTTCTTCAAGAATTCTGGTGGAATGCTGAAATCATCTTCAGTGGCACAATCATGTGGATAGAAAGTGAGGTTATGGGGGTCAAAATCACCCTAAAGGAGGAAACTCTCAGGGACGTCCTCCAACTGGGTGATGATCAAGAAAACACCTTCCTCAACAAGGAAATGGTGGAACAAACTCTGAGGGACATGGGCTATCAACCATACAATGTGTCAAGGCAGATCAACATGTCTGGTTTCATACCACCATTCCAGTACTTGGTGACACATCTCAGTGTTTGTTTCTCTAAAAAGATTGGACACTTCAACGAGCTGTCTTATAGGATGATGGAGGTGATTCATGCAGTTGTACAAGAAAAACCGTACAACTTTTCTAAGTTTCTCATGAGAGACTTGGAAGCAAACATACACACCCGTCAACCTTTTCTAATCTACCATTGCTTTGTGACCAAGGTGATAACCAGACAGCTGGACTTCGGAGGAGTAAGAAGCTGGTATCCAAGGGCCCAGCTGGCGCTACAAGAGAACATAAGTGATCCAACCCTTGTTCCATCAACAAATCACAATGGTCATATAACCAACCTCTGGTTGTATGTGAAGGGCATATACAATGTGCTCAATGAAGAGTAGTTGTTGTTTGTTTGTTTTTGTGTGCTTAGTGGTAATTTCTTTTCTTTATATATAAGTTTGCTTTATTTTTTTTGTCTTAAAAAAAACAAAAACATGACAATAGATCTAGGGGGAACTAAAACAACATATCTGATAAAAACAAAGAAAATCTGGTGAAGCTCAAAAGAAATCTGATAGGTCTGGTGAAACATAAGAAAATCTAATAATTCATTGGAAAATCTGATAATATATCAGAAAACCTAATAAATCATCAGAATCTCCTCATACATCAGAAAATTCTCAAAATAACAAGAAAATCTGATAAATCAACAGAAAATAAGATGAAATATCAGGAAACATTGCTCTAGACCAGATTCAAAGAAACTTGCAACAACATAAATTTAAAAAAAAAAAGTTTCTGTCAAAATTAATTTTTTTTCTGGGTAATCTGTCTTCAAAAGGAATGGATCAAAACTGTATTGAATATTTTTTTTTTTTGCACAACAACACTCCCTGAAGATCAGAACAAAGATGAGAAGGTCAGAAATGCTATGTAAGTGAAATCTTCAAAACCCTACTTATTCCCTCTCATCTCAAAAAAATAAATAAAAATATGGTGATTCATTCTATAAATGTGAATCAAATATATTCTGATGAAATTTGAAGAAAATCCAACTCTCAAAGGTTTATTCAAGGATTTTATGATATACATCATCAAAAGGAAAACTTGGGAAGACACACAATCTCAAAAAAAAAAAGGTTTTTATTGGACCTTTTTACAACAAAAGGGGTCCCACATGAAGAAAAGGTGCAAGTTGGACATTAGTGTTTATTTGCTAAATCCTTGGAATCTCTGATTTTCAAATAAAAGATTTATATTAAATTAGAGATAAACCAAAGGTTTTCAAAAATGGTTGTTTCCTAAACGGATTAAAAACATCATTAAGGTGTCATAAACCACCATAAATACAAACAACCCACGAAAAACACTCAAAAGATCTCTGTAAAAAAACACTATAAATACCTTATTCAAAAATAGAGACTTCCATCTTCAACCTTCAAAAGCAAAACCCTAAAAACCCTTTTCCAAAACAATAACCTAAATTCTCCATGGCTGTTATCAACATCAATATGCCACCAGTTAAGCACGCTGTTCCACTCATCACTGAAGCTGGATTTCTTCCATTAAAGAGCAACAATGAAGCAATGAACGACAACATTGAAGAATATGATACAAAGTGCCAAATCCTAATCGAATTTCTAACCAGATGCCCTATAGCTCAAGCTCTCACAAAGAATAGAGAGGTACCAGAAAAACTTATACAACAAGTTGTAAAGACACTCAAACTCTCAAATCAAATCGAGCTTACAACACATGTATGGGGAGATATTTTCATTACAATCACACCAGAGAAAATAAGGGAATGTTTGCAATTAAGCCAAAATTATGAAGAAGCACCAGAAAAGGAAGATATGTTTGCACTACTTGATGCTGTAATGGGTTACAAGACAAAGATCTCAAAGATCAGTGAATTCAAGAGAAATAAGTTGCCTACCTTCTGGCAAGTGTTGATGGAAATTCTAAACAAGTGTTTATCGTCAAAGATTAGGGGTACAGATCAGATAAATAAAATGTTCTGACAATCATGTTCAGCCTCATTAGTGAGTTGAACATTGATTATGGAACAGAAATATTTAATCTGATCAGAAGATCAATTCTGACTAACATTGGAAGGATAGAACATCTACCTTTTCCCAGATTTCTGTCAGTCATAATTTCTGATGCTTTTTCTGAAAGGAGCATGGAAATTCCTGCATCAGAAAATATGTGGAGTACAGAAATCACGAGACCTTGGACTACTGTAGGGTCTTGGAAGTCAGATTATGATGTATCTGTTCTGTCAGAAAGAATGATGAATCTAATACTAGAAGATTCACCTTACAGAGCAGAATATCTAAGAATGTTAAGCAAGAAGCCAGAGAATAAAGAAGTTTTTGATAGTGTGTCCCATATGGAGCATGACGCACAAGAATCAAGTGCACCAATAATAGAGCAGCAGGGTGAATCAGAACCTCGTCAAGCTGATGAAGATGTGCACATGAGTCCTGTGGCAGAAGAACATCATTTAGAAATCTCACATATGGGAGAAACAGGTGCACAACACTCTAAACTTAATATTGTTCATAATTATAAGAGTGATTCTGATGATTCAATTCAAGGAAATTTTGAAATATCACATAGAGGCACTGTTTCTGAAAGACAAGATGTGAGTAAAACACATGACCCATTCTATGAATCAGATTCTGAGGAGGAGAATGTGGTGGTAACAGGTGGAGATCAGTCTATTTATCAAGGAAACCTGGTTGAGAAAAATAAGAGTTTCTCAACAACTCATGGCGAATCTGAAAAGGTTCAAGGATATGAGGAAAACCAGAATTTGAATGAGTTTCAATTTTCTGATGAGGGTATAGAGAATATGGAATATTTCAGTCCTTTTAACCTTAGAACAACAGAGAATGTGTTTTCTGCTGGTGTTAGAGGTGGAACATCTGTTGTTCCTCCTGTTACCCAGGAATATCAATCTTTGTCAACTGAACAACTACACAAGGAGCTTGATGACATAACAGCTGTTTGTACTGGGAAAACAACAACAGAAGAAAAGCTTGATCTGATAGTGGAAGAGATCAGAAATCAAAAGTCAGATATTAAAGCTTTATCAGAAACTGTCAAAGCTGTATAGAAACAAACAGAAGATAACACTGCAGCCCTCAACAAACTACAGGAGTCATCAGAAAATAGGGAGAATACATCAGAATTCAAGAAAGCTCTCAAAGAACTACAAGAAATCAAGAAACAGATTGCTGAGGTTGCAAGTGCAGGGGAAAGCTCAAGTTCTGAAAGAATCCAAGAAGAAATTCAGTTCCTCAGAGCCAACAACAGCAGCATGGCTGAGGCTTTTGAGAAGCTGATGGTGGAATTGTCTGCACAGAAAAATCAAACTAAACTAGAGTTTCAGAGAATGAAGAAACAAGAAGAAACAAATGCTCAAACTCTTGCTGATGTTCAACTGTTAGTAAAGAGGTTACAGTACAATGTTGCCAGACTGGCAAAAGTTGATTTTCATGAACTAAAAGCTCCAATTCCACAAGAAAAACCAGCAGGAGAGTCAGAAATTTCTCAACAACAATTCAAGCAACCAGAAGTCACTCAACAAGATCCAACCAGACAATCAAAAGCTTAAACAACACAAAAACAGAAGCAACCCATGGGTCCTCCTCCTAGTGTGCCAAAGTTACTTATGGGGCCTCCAACAAATATTCCAAAGCCAGACACATCAAAGGTGCCAATGCAAGGAGCTGTTCATGTTCAATCCTCTTCCATAGCTCTCACAGGAGAAACAGAATTCAGCAAACAATTGAATACAAAAGAGAAGAGAAGAATGGGACATGAAGTAACATCCTCAAAAAGGTCAAGAAAAGTGATTGGAGAAGATTCAGATGGAAAACTCAAAGAATTCAAAGTGCTGACAGGTGATCTACATACAATTATGTATCCTGAAGAACACTTGAAGCATTACTACTGGAACAAACAAGAAGATCAACCCGAAAGGCCACTTTCTCCAATAAGCTGAAATATTCTTGAACTTAGAGATGCAGGAAACTTGGAAATGTTGCACAAACCAGTTACAAATCCAATAGTTTCCATTGAAAGAATTATCACTATTAATGCTCCATGAGGTGTCATAGGTGCGGGTGGACAGAACAAATACACCCTGATCAGAAAAGATAATAGTGATACAATTGTTACTGATGGAGACCTGGCATATGATATTCACCCACTGGGCTTAATAAAGTTAAAGCAGCTCATTGATAAAGACAGAAGCAGTGCAGTTGTGATCAGAAGAGCTATTGACAGCATCAAGACTGCAGGAGAGAAGTTATATCAAAGGGCTGCACTGACAGACTTTGACTTGTGTATCAACTTTGAGTATAGCAAAAAGGTACTAATACCTCCTCCTAACTGCACCATCCCAACTGAGATACCTCCCAAGAAAGTAAGAACTGGACTATCTTTCACAAACCAAAAATGTGTGTTGTTTTCAAAGATGCATATGATGAGAAAGCTCTGTTCAGAGTCGGTGAAATAAACAGGTATTCAAATCAAACTCTGAAATATATAAAGAATTGCATGAATGAAAAACAAGAGCAGCTCAAAAAGAAAGGGAAGAACAATGAACAGCTGAGGAAAGCAATTGAAGATAACAATGAAAAATGGATGGAAGCCAGAGGATGGTACAAAGAACTTTACAAAACAACTCAAAAGACAATTCACTACAAGAAAAGGTTGAAACCAGGGGACAAGTACGGAAGTGGAGTGAAGATCAATTAATGAATTCATGAGTTTAAAATTTCTGTTTTTGAGAACAATATTTTATTTCTGTTTGTTTTGAACAATGGTTGGTATGATTCTGTTTTGTGTTTCTGAATTTAGTTGTTTGAACTTTCTTTTAAGGATTAATTGAAGTATGTTTATGTTTGATATAGATAGTTCATTTTCTTACAATACTTAGGGGGAAACTGTTAGGAAACTTTATTTGTAAGTATTGAAGAAAATCAGATTCAGCTTGATCTCTGAAGAAGATAAAAGTCCTGAAGATCAAAACAACAAGAAGAAGATTGGATAGGACAACTGAAAAGAAAAAAAATCTACTTCAAAGAATCAGAAGTTGATCAAGAACTGAAGAAGATTATCAAAGAAGGTCTTTCTGATGGATCTGAAATATCATCAGTTTCTGACAAATCTGATCATCAGATTTTCTGATGATTTGTTCACCAGAATTTCTGATGAAGTGGTTATCAGAAATTCTGATAAAATCCCACTTGTCTAAAAATTAGTTCTATGCTGCTACAATAACCGAAGTAACTTGACATTATTGGATATCATGATGACAAAGGCAACCTGATTATTGGATTCAATTAATATGTCAAGAAGCTACTTTTTGCAGGGAATATACATGAATAAACATATGTTTATTCATGTATTCAAGCCGTCTATAAATTGAAGGCTCATCAAGCAGAGAACAATGAGTTAAGCTTAGCATTCAATACATACTACAAACTCCATTATCCTTTCACCTCAGAATTCACAAGTATTCATTTGTAATAGATAATAATCTTACAATCACCTTGTAAACCTTTTTGTTTCAAAGTGATATAAACTTGAAAATTTTGTAGGTCTTGTTTCTTGAAAGTTTGATTTCTATTTCCGCACACTATTTTCACATTTGTTGAAATTACTTGCCATATTATGTGAAAAGAAATTTTTAAGTCCAAACTAGGACCAACAATGGTCCGAAAATAGCAGAGTATATCCAGCGTTTCCATGATTTGTCAAGGGTTGTTCCTTACCTTGTGGAGCCAGAGTTCAAAAGAATTGAGCATTTTATCTGGGGATTGGCACCTCAGATCTTAAGTATGGTTACAACTTCCAAGCCTTCGACTATTGCTGTGCCTATTGATCTAAGTGTGGCACTTACTGAGGAGGCAGTTCATTTGGGAAAGTTTTCTATCTCTGAGACGAAAAAGAAGGAGACTCATATGGAGTCCTTGGGTGATAACAAAAGGAAGTTCACGAATTTTAAGAAGTGCACCCTAGTGAACAACAATACCAACAAATGTAGGGAGATCAATCAGCCAGCTGAGGCCCAGACGGGCCAACCAACACTGAACCCAAAGGAAAAGGGTATATGGGCACCCTGCCCAAGTGCGACATCTATCACCGTCATCATACCGGACGGTGCAGGTATGGAAAATGTGAGAACTGTGGCAAGGTGGGGCATGCCAGGGAGGCATGCTGGTATGGTGCCGGACGTGGAAATGGAAATCATGGTAGGAATGGAAATCAGTCGGGTAATCGGAACCAGGGAGGAAATGGTAACTTCGAAGGAAACAGGAATCGGGGTGGATATGGGAATCAGGCTGGTAATGGGAATCGTGGAGGAAACAACAATAACAACAACAATCAGGGTGGAAATGGAAATGATAATGGATGTGGCCAGGGCTGTTTTGGCTGCGGTGACTTGGGGCACTTCAAGAAGGATTGCCCTAAGAACAATCAAGCTCGAGGAAGGGTATTTACTATTGGAGCTAGGGAAGCACACCCGGATCCGAATGTGGTTTCTGGTACGTTCCCTATTAATCAATGTTATGCATCTACGCTGTTTGATACTAGTGCCGATTTTAGCTTCGTATCCATAGACTTTAAGAATGCACTTGGTTTAGTTACAAGTAAGCTAGACGTCCCATATTCGATAGAACTGCCTAATGGAAAGTTACTAGAGGTGAATGAGGTGATTAAGGGTTGTACTTTGGAGCTTGGAGAGTGTGAATTTTCTATTGATCTTCTACCGGTGGATTTGGGAAGCTTCGATGTCGTGGTCGGGTTGGATTGGTTGTCAATCAACCATGCAGAGATAGTTTGCCATGAGAAGACCATTCGCATTCCATTGTTGAATGAGGAGACAATCGTGATTCATGGGGGAAAGCACGATACACCCTTACGGATTATCAATTGTATGAAAGCGCAGAAGTGTCTACGTAAAGGATGTGTTGCCTTCCTAGCACATATAGTGGATAAGAAAGTCGAAGAGCCTAAGCTTGAAGACATCCCAGTGGTGAGGGATTATCCTAAGGTCTTTCCCGAAGACTTGCCAGGATTACCTCCGCAGAGACAAGTTGAATTCCACATTGACTTGGTTCCAGGCGTCGCGCCTGTTGCCAAGGCACCAAATCGACTTGCGCCATCCGAAATGCAAGAGTTATCTATGCAACTCCAGGAGTTGTTGGACACGGGATTTATAAGGCCGAGCTTCTCGCCTTAGGGAACTCTAGTGTTGTTTGTTAAGAAGAAGGATGGTAGCTTTCATATGTGTATTGACTACTGGGAGCTGAACAAGTTACCACCAAGAATCGGTATCCATTACCAAGGAATGACGACTTATTCGACCAATTGCAAGGATCGAGCTATTACTCCAAGATTGATCTTCGGTCTGGCTATCATCAGTTAAGGATTCAAGAGGAGAGCATACCAAAGACTGTGTTTAGGACTCGTTATGGACACTACGAGTTCCTTGTGATGCCATCCGGATTGACTAACGAGCCCGCACTGTTTATGGATTTGATGAATCGTGTATGCAAGCCATATCTCGATAAATTTGTGATTATATTTATTGACGATATTTTGATTTATTCACGGACGAAGGAAGAGCACGAGCAACATCTCAGAGCCATTCTGGAACTACTGAAGAAAGAGAAGCTCTACGCCAAGTTCTCAAAATGCGAATTCTGGATTCGTGAGGTACAGTTCCTTGGTCATGTGGCAAACGAGAATGGTATCAATGTGGACCCAGCAAAGATCGAAGCGATAAAGAACTGGGAGACACCCAAAACACCGACTGAAATTCGACAGTTCTCTGGATTAGCCGGCTATTACCGCAGATTTATCGAGAATTTCTCCAAAATAGCTCAACCGCTAACTTCCCTTACTAAAAAAGACAAGAAGTATGACTGGGGAGACAAGCAGGAAGAAGCCTCTCAGCTGCTAAAAAATAAGCTATGCGATAAACCGATACTATCCCTACCCGAAGGCACTGAAGACTTCGTGGTATATTGCGACGCTTCGTGTCAGGGATTGGGTTGCATGCTAATGCAACGCCAAAAAGTCATCGCTTATGCATCACGATAATTGAAAGTACATGAGAATAATTATACCACTCACGATCTGGAACTTGGAGCGGTGGTATTTGCCTTGAAGATTTGGCGACATTATTTGTATGGTACTCGATGTACTATCTTCACATATCACAAGAGCCTGCAGCACATATTTGATCAAAAGGAGCTAAATATGCGCCAGCAACGATGGGTTGAGTTACTGAATGATTACGACTGTGAGATAAAGTGCATCTCAGAAAGGTAAACGTGGTAGCAGACGCATTGAGTCGAAAAGAAAGGGTTAAGACCCTAAGGGTTCGAGCTTTAGAAATAACGATTCAGACGAACCTCACCTCACGCACACATGACGCGCAATAAGAAGCTCTTAAGAAGGAAAATCTTAAAGTTGAATATCTCCTAGGAATGGAGAAGAAGTTGGTGCCAAATGAGGAAGGAACCTTATATTTCATGGGACGCATTTGGGCTCCACTCTATGGCGGTATTCGAGAGGTTATCTTTGACGAAGCTCACAAGTCGAGGTACTCGATCCACCCAGAATCGGATAAAATGTACCAAGACCTGAAAGAGTATTATTGGTGGCCAAAACTCAAGAGCAACGTAGTTGTTTATGTTGGAAAATGCCTAATCTGTGCTAAGGTTAAGGCCGAGTATCAGAAACCTTCCGGTCTATTGCAACAACCTGAAATATCTGTATGGAAGTGGGAGCAAAATTTTGATGGACTGCATAACAAAATTACCCAGGACTCCTAGAGGGCACGATATGATATGGGTAATAGTGGATCGATTAACAAAGTCTACACACTTCCTACCGATTCGAGAGAAAGATAGCACTGGAAAATTGGTTGAGCTTTACCTCAAGGAGATTGTGGCACGTCATGGAGTGCCTATCTTGATAATATCAGACAGAGATGGACGATTTGTATCAAGGATCTGGCAATCCTTTCAGGAGGCCTTTGGATCTCAGCTAGATCTAAGCACGGCCTTTCACCCGCAAATAGACGGCTAGAGCGAACAGACCATACAAACACTAGAAGATATGCTTCACGCATGTGTTATGGATTTAGGTGGCAGCTGGGATACTCATCTACCTCTAGTTTAGTTTTCCTATAATAACAGCTACTATACGAGCATTCAAGCTGCACCGTTCGAAGCTCTATATGGCCATAAGTGCCGCTCACCATTGTGTTGGGCAGACGCTGGAGATAAACAGTTGATTGGCCGCGAACTTTTTCAAGAACGCATCAAGGCGGTTCGTGATCGACAAAAGAGCTACGCTGATTAAAGATGGAAACCTTTAGAATTTGAGGTAGGAGACAGGGTTTTATTGAAGGTCTCACCTTGGAAAGGTGTAGCACGATTCGGAAGACGTGGGAAGTTGAATCCACGCTACATTGGGCCATTCAAGATCTTGGAAAGGGTTGGTACCGTAGCATACAAACTAGAATTACCAAAAGAACTGAACGGTGTACAAGATACGTTCTGTTGGTCCTAGTTTGGACTTAAAAACTTCTTTTCACGTAATATGGCAAGTGATTTCAAAAAATGTGAAAATAGTGTGCGGAAATACAAATCAGACTTTCAAGAAACAAGACCTACAGAATTTTCAAGTTTATATCACTTTAAAACAAAATGGTTTACAAGGTGATTGTAAGATTATTATCTATTACAAATGAATACTTGTGAATTCTGAGGTTAAAGGACAATGGAGTTTGTAGTATGTATTGAATGCTAAGCTTTAACTCAATTGTTCTCTGCTTGATGAGCCTTCTATTTATAGACGGCTTGGATACATGAATAAACATTTGTTTATTCATGTATAAGTCCTGCAAAAAGTAGCTTCTTGACGTATTCATTGAATCCAATAATCAAGTTGCTTCGGTTATTATAGCAGGATAGAACTGATTTTTAGACAAGTGGGGTTTTATCAGAATTTCTAATAACCACTTCATCAGAAATTCTGGTGAACAAATCATCAGAAAATTTGATGATCAGAATTGTCAGAAACTGATGATATTTCATCAGAAATATCATCAGATCCATTAGAAAGACCTTCTCTGATAATCTTCTTCAGTTCTTGATCAACATATAATTCTTTGAAGTAGATATTGTTCTTTTCAGTTGTCCTATCCGATCTTCTTCTTGTTGTATTGATCTTCAGGACTTTTATCTTCTTCATAGATCAAGCTGAATCTGGTTTTCTTCAATACTTACAAATAAAGTTTCCTAACAGTTTCCCCCTAAGTATTGTAAGAAAATGAACTATCTATATCAAACATAAACATACTCTAACTAATCTTAAAAGAAAGTTCAAATAACTAAATTCAGAAACACAAAACAGAATCAAACCAACCATTGTTCAAAGCAAAACAAACAGAAATAAAATATTGTTCTCAAAAACAGAAATTTTAAACTCATAAATTCATTAATTGATCTTCACTCCACTTCTGTACTTGTCTCCTGGTTTCAACCTTTTCTTGTAGTCAATTGTCTTTTGAGTTGTTTTGTAAAGTTCTTTGTACCAACCTCTGCCTTCTATCCATTTTTCAATGTTATCTTCAATTGCCTTCCTCAGCTGTTCATTGTTCTTCCCTTTCTTTTTGAGCTGCTCTTGTTTTTCATTCATGTAATTCTTTATATATTTCAGAGTTTGATTTGAATACCTGTTTATTTCATTTACTATGAATAGAGCTTTCTCATCATAGGCATCTTTGAAAACAACACACATTTCTGGTTTGTCAAAGATAGCTCAAGTTCTTACTTTCTTGGGATGTATTTCAGCTAGGATGGTGTAGTTAGGAGGAGGTGTTAGTACCTTTTTTCTATACTCAAAGTTGATGCATAAGTCAAAGTCTGTCAGTGCAGACCTTTGATATAATTTTCCTCCTGTAGTCTTGATGCTGTCAAGAGCTCTTCTGATCACAACTGCACTACTTCTGTCTTTATCAATGAGTTGCTTCAACTTTATTAAGCCTAGTGGGTGAATATTATCAGCCAGGTCTCCGTTAGTAACAATTGTATCACTATTATCTATTCTGATCAGGGTGTATTTGTTCTGTCCACCAGCACCTAAGACACCTCCTAGAGCATTAATAGTGATAATTTTTTTCAATGGAAACTATTGGATTTGTAACTGGTTTGTGCAACATTTCCAAGTTTCATGCATCTCTGAGTTCAACAATATTTCTGCTTAATGGAGAGAGTGGCCTTTCTGGTTTATCTTCTTTATTGTTCTAGTAGTAATGCTTCAAGTGTTCTTCTGGGTACATGATTGTATGTAGATCACCTGTCAGCACTTCGAATTCTTTGAGTTTTCCATCTGAATCTTCTCCAATCACTTTTCTTAGCCTTTTTGAGGATGTTACTTCATGTTCCATTCTTCTCTTCTCTTTTGTATTCAATTGTTTTCTGAATTCTGTTTCACCTGTGAGAGCTATGGAAGAAGATTGAACTGGAACAGCTCCTTGCATTGGCACCTTTGATGTGTCTGGCTTAGGAATATTTGTTGGAGGACCCATGAGTAACTTTGGCATACTAGGAGGAGGACCCATGGGTTGCTTCTGTTTTTGTGTTGTTGAAGCTTCTGATTGTTTGATTGGATCTTGTTGAGTGACTTTTGGTTGTGTGAATTGTTATTGAGGAGTTTTTAATTCTCCTGCTGGTTTTTCTTGTGGAATTGGAGCTTTTAGTTCATGAAAATCAACTTTTGCCAGTCTAGCAACGTTGTACTGTAACCTCTTTACTAACAGTTGAACATCAGCAAGAGTTTGAGCATTTGTTTCTTATTGTTTCTTCATTCTCTGAAACTCCAGTTTATTTTGATTTTTCTATGCAGACAATTCCACCATTAGTTTCTCAAAAGCCTCAGCCATGCTGCTGTTGTTGGCTCTGAGGAACTGAATTTCTTCAAGGATTCTTCTAGAACTTGAGCTTTCCCCTGTACTTGCAACTTCTGCCATCTTTGTCTTGATTACTTGCAATTCTTTGAGAGCTTTCTCAAATCCTGATGAGTTTTCTGATGGCTGCTGTAGTTTGTTGAGAGCTATAGTGTTGTCTTCTGTTTATTTCTGTACAGCTGTGACAGTTTCTGATAGTACATTGATATCTGACCTTTGATTTCTGATCTCTTCTAGTATCAGATCAAGCTTCTCTTCTGTTGTTGTCTTACCAGTACAAACAGCAGTTATGTTATCAAGTTCCTTGTGTAGTTGCTCTGTTGATATAGATTGATGTGCTTGGGTAACAGGAGGAACAACAGATGTTCCACCTCTAACACCAGTAGAAAACACATTCTCTGTTGTTCTAAGGTTAAGAGGACTAAAATATTCCATATTCTCTATACCCTTACCCGAAAATTGAAACTTATTCAAATCCTGGTTTTCCTCATATCCTTGAACCTTTTTAGATTCTCATGAGTTGTTGAGAAACTCTTATTTTTCTCATCCAGGTTTCCTTGATCAGTAAACTGATCTCCACCTGTTGCCACCACATTCTCCTCCTCAGAATCTGATTCAGAGAATGGGTCTTTGGTTTTACTCACATCTTGTCTTTCAAAAACAGTGCCTCTATGTGAAATTTCATAATTTCCTTGAATTGAATCATCATAATCACTCTCATAATTATAAGCAATATTAAGTTTAGAGTGTTGTGCACCTGTTTCTCCCATATGTGAGATTTCTGCATAATGTTCTTCTTCCACAGGACTCATGTGCACATCGTCATCAGCTTGATGAGGTACGGATTCACCCTGCTGCTCTATTCTTGGTGTACTTGATTCTTGTGCATCATGCTCCATAAGGACCACACTATCAAAAACTTCTTTATTCTCTGGCTTTTTGCTTAACAACCTTCTTTGTAAAGTGAATCCTCTGGTATCAGATTCATCATCCTTTCTGACAGAAAAGGTACATCATAATCTGACTTCCAAGACCCCAAAGCAAACCATGCTCTCATCACTTATGTACTCCACATATTTTCTGATGCAGGAATTTCCATATTCCTTTTAGAAAATGCATCAGAAATTATGACTGACAGAAATCTGGGAAAAGGTAGATGTGAATATATCCTTCCAGTATTGGTCAGAATTGATCTTTTGATTAGATTAAATATCTCTGTTCCAAAATCAATATTTAACCTACTAATGAGGCTGAACATGATTGTCATAACATTTGTATTTATCTGATCTGTACCTCCAATTTTTGATGATAAACACTTGTTCAGAATTTCCATTAACACTTGCCAGAAAGCAGTTAGTTGATTTCTCTTAAATTCACTGATTTTTTAGATCTTTGTCTTGTAACCCATTACAGCATCAAGTTGTGCAAACATATCTTCCTTTTCTGGTGCTTCTTCATAGCTTTGGTTTAAGGGTAGTTCCAAACATTCCCTTATTTTCTCTGGTGAGATTGTAATGAAGATATCTCCCCATACATGTGTTGTAAGCTCGATTGGATTTGAGAGTTTGATAGTCTTTAAAACTTGTTGTATAAGATTTTCTGGTACCTCTCTGGTCTTTGTGAGAGCTTGAGCTTTGGGACATCTTGTCAGAAATTCGATCAAAATTTGGCACTTTGTATCATACTCTCCAATGTTGTCGTTCATGGCTTCATTGTTGCTTTTCAATGGCAGGAATTCAGCTCCAGTGATGAATTGAACAGAGTGTTCAACAGGTGATATGTTGATGTTGATAGCAACCATTGAGAATTGAGGTTTTTGTTTCGGAAAAGGGTTTTTAGGGTTTTACTTTTGAATAGGAAGGTTGAAGATGGAAGTCTCTGTTTTTGAATGAGGTATTTATAGTGTTTTGAGACAAAGATCTTTGAATGTTTTTCGTGGGTTGTTTGTATTTAAGGTGGTTTATGACACCTTAGTGATGTTTTTAATTCGTTTAGGAAACAACCGTTTTTGAAAACCTTTGGTTTATCTCTAATTTAATATAAATCTTTTATTTGAAAATCAGAGATTCCAAGGATTTAGCAGATAAAAACAAATGTCCAACTTGCACCTTTTCTTCATGTGGGACCCTTTTTATTGTAAAAAGGTCCAATAATAACCTTTTTGAGATTGTGTATCTTCCCAAGTTTTCCTTTTGATGATGTGTATCTTCCCAAATCTTTGAATAAACCTTTGAGAGTTGGATTTTCTTCATACTTCATCAGACTACATTTGATTCATATTTAGAGATTGAAAATCAGAGATTCCAAGGATTTAGCAGATAAAAACTAATGTCCAACTTGCACCTTTTCTTCTTGTGGGACCCTTTTTATTGTAAAAAGGTCCAATAAAAACCTTTTTGAGATTGTGTATCTTCCCAAGTTTTCCTTTTGATGATGTGTATCTTCCCAAATCTTTGAATAAACCTTTGAGAGTTGGATTTTCTTCATACTTCATCAGAATACATTTGATTCATATTTAGAGATTGAATCACCATTTTTTTTAGATGAGAGGGAATAAGTAGGGTTTTGAAGATTTCACTTACATAGCATTTCTGAACTTCACATCTTTGTTCTGATCTTCAAGAAGTATTGTTGTGTAAAAAAAAATTTGTTTAATACGGTTTTGTTCCATTCCTTTTGAAGACAGATTACCCAGAAAAAAATTCAATTTTGACAGAAACTTTTTATAAAAAAAAATTATGTTGTTGCAAGTTTCTTTGAATTTGGTTTAGATCAATGTTTCCTGATATTTCTTCTTATTTTTTGTTGATTTATCATATTTTCTGGTTATTTTGAGAATTTTCTGATGTATGAGCAGATTCTGATGATTTATTAGGTTTTCTGATATATAATCAGATTTTCTGATGTTTCACCAGATCTATCAGATTTCTTTTGGGCTTCACCAGATTTTCCTTGTTTTTATTAGATATGTTGTTTTAGTTCCCTAGATCTATTGTCATGTTTTTGTTTTTTTAAGAGAAAAAAAATAAAGCAAACTTATATATAAAGAAAAGAAATTACCACTAAACACACAAAAACAAACAAACAACAACTACTGCTCATTGAGCACATTGTACATGCCCTTCACATACAACCAGAGGTAGGTTATATGACCACTTTGATTTGTTGATGGAACAAGGGTTAGATCACTTATGTTCTCCCTTGGATACCAGCTTCTCACTCCTCCAAATTCCAGCTGTCTGGTTATCACCTTGGTCACAAAGCGAGGGTAGATCAGAAAAGGTTGACAGGTGTGTAAGTTTGCTTCCAAGTCTCTCATGAGAAACTTAGAAAAGTTGTACGGTTTCTCTTGTACAACTGCATGAACCACCTCTATCATCCTATAAGACAGCTCGTTGAAGTGTCCAATCATCTTAGAGAAGCAGACACTGAGTTGTGTCACCAAGTATTGGAATGGTGGTATGAAACCAGACTTGCCGATCTGCCTTGACACATTGTATGTTTGATAGCCCATATCCCTTAGAGTTTGTTCAACCATTTCCTTGTTGAGGAAGGTGTTTTCTTGATCATCACCCAGCTGGAGGACGTCCCTGAGAGTTTCCTCCTTTAGGGTGATTTTGACCCCCATAAACTCACTTTCTATCCACATGGTGGTGCCACTGAAGATGATTTCAGATTCCACCAGAATTATTGAAGGAGTTCTGGATAGATAGTGACATATGTAGATACAGCAAAGCCCAGGGGACTTCATATAATCATGTTGTACACATACTTGCAATCTTCCCATGCAGGACCTTCCAGTTTAGACCTAAGTCTAAGGTTATGATGTTTGTGAAGAGGGAGAGGAAAGTGTACTTGTTTCATTGCTTTTGGGGAAGCCATTTTAAAATATGAAATTTCTGATAAAGTTCTTTTGAAGAGAAGATTGTTTGAGATGAAGAAAGCCTTTTTCAAGTTGTTAATGTTTATAGATGAAAGTGATAGTTATGCCATAAATGTTATTAACAACCAAAGATTTTCATTTCCTTTTCAATCTCTTCATTTAAGACGATATCTGTTGCAGCGAGTATATGGCAGTCTTCAAAGCCCCGTGTTGTGAGTAAGCATTGAATAACTAGCCGGCTACTTTCATAGCCCCTAATCATTTTTATACCCCTGTGTCTCTCAAATTCCTTATGAAACATGACGTTGCATGCATTGGAAGTATAAGAAAATTTCAATTTTCTGCAAAAATTTTCCCTGTGACGGTTGATTTTCTCTGCTGTGACTTTGAATTTATCGTAATGCATGTTACTTTCCCCCTTTTTGATTTTTTTTTTAAATTAAAAAAAGAAAAAAAAACAGACTATCCACAGTTATGAGTTTATAAAAATATGAGATATGAATAAAGATGGTAACTTCATAAAATTTTCTGATGATCAGTGATTATTCTAATGTTTTAACAAAGTTTCTAATGTTTTATTAGAATTTCTAATGATTCATCAGATTTTCTGATAATTCTTTATATTTTTTGGTAAATCATCAGATTTTCTAATAAACTATCAGATTCATTGATGATTTATCAGATCTTCTGATATTCCATCAGATTGTTGGATTTTTTATCATAAACCTGTTGAATTATTCTTTGATTATCAGAATTTTCATCTTGATGTTCATCAAGTTGTTTTCAGTTTGTAACCTTTTGTTTTCTGAAACATCTTCATCTTTTATGTTAACCATGCCAAGTTTGCTGATTAAAAAATTGTGTCTCTTTTCATCAAGAGGTTTTGTAAAAATGTCAGCAATTTGGTTTTCTGTTGGAACAAAGTACATTTCTATGTTAACTTTTTCAACATGATCCTTTATGAAGTGATATTTGAAATCTATGTGCTTGGTTCTAGAGCGATGAACTGGATTTTCTGTCATTGCAATTGCACTCTTTGAATCACATAGAATGGGTATCTTTGTCAGATTTACTCCATAATCTTTCAGCTGAGTTTGCATCCACAGCACTTGTGAACAGCAACTTGCTGCTGCTACATCTTCTGATTCAGCTGTTGATGTTGCAACACAGTTTTGTTTCTTACTTGCCCAACATACCAACTTTTCTCCCAAGATTTGACATGCACCAAATGTGCTTTTTCTGTCAATCTTGCAACCTGCATAATCTGCATTTGTATATGCAATTAGTTCAAGATTTGTATCCTTAGGATACCAGAGACCAAGTTCTGATGTGCATTTAGATATATAAAAACCCTTTTTACTGCTTTTAGGTGGGATTATTTAGGATTGCATTGATATCTGGCCAGAAAGCATGTTGCAAACATAATATCTGGTCTGCTTGCAGTTAAGTATAGCAATGATCCTATCATCCCCCTATAGGTTTTAATATCTACACATGTTCCATCTTTATCAGAATCAAGTTTGTTCCCAGTTTCCATGGGGGTTTTTGAAATTGAGCAATTTTCAAGTGAGTATTTGTGCATAATTTTTTTCACATACTTATATTGACTCAAAAATATTCCATCAATTCTTTCTTTTACTTGTAAACCTAAGAAAAAGGTTAACTCACCCATCATGCTCATTTCAAAGTGGCTGGTCATTAACTTTTGAAACTTTTTACAGAAATTTTCATTTGTTGATCCAAATATAAGAAAAAGTGTGACCCTTGTGTGTTTTAAGAAAAAATGTTGTGTCAATAGTACCTTTTGTGAACCCAGAATTGAGTAAGAAGTTTGAAAGTGTTTCATACTAGGCTCTAGGAGCTTGCTTCAAACCATACAAGGCTTTGTTTAATTTGTAAACATGGTTTTGAAATTTTGGATCAACAAAGCCTTCAGGTTGATGCACATAAACTTCTTCCTCAATCTTACCATTCAGGAATGTAGATTTCACATCCATTTGATATACTTTGAAGTCTTTGGATGCAGCATAAGCAAGAAAGATTCTCACTGCTTCTAATATGGCCATTGGTGCAAAGGTTTCATCATAGTCAATACCTTCTTGTTGACAATAACCTTTGACCACTAACCTTGCCTTATTCCTGGTTATTATGCCATTTTCATCTGATTTGTTTCTAAATACCAATTTTGAGCCTATGACTAATTTGTCATTTAGCTAAGGCACCAGATCCCATACTTTACTCTTTTCAAACTGATCAATCTCTTCTTGCATTGCTTGAATCCAGTCTTCGTCATTTAGAGCTTCTTTGACAGACTTGGGTTCTATCTTGCTTAAGAACTCAACAAATGCACACTCATGTGTTGTTGCAGATCTTGTTCTTACACCATCTTCTGGATTTCCAATGATGTCAGAATGAACATGTCCTTTTTCCATCTCAACTTGTTGTGAAAAGTTGTTGGTTCGGATGGATTTGAAGGTTCCCCCCGAACAGTTGCCTTAGTTGCATGGAATGTATCAGAATTTTGATTGTCAGACATATTTTCATTGTTCTGATTCAAGATTTCTGATGCATTTTCCATTTGTTCTGCAGGGTTAGTACATGAATTATCTATTGATTTTTTTGTAAGAAATTTATCATGTTCTAAGAAATCTTCTGTTATCATTTCAAAAAGATGTTCATATTTTTCTTCTTTATCAGAAAAGTTTATTTCCTTCATATATTCATCAGAAACTTCTATTTCTGATGAATCATGAAAAGATACATATAAACTTTCTCTGATTGTTCTTGTGTTTAGAATAAATATTCTATAAGCTTTTGAGGAAAAAGAATAACCAAGAAAAATACCCTTCTCTAATCAATGTACGATGTAAAACAATGATGATTATTAATAAAACAATGTGCTTTGGTGTTATTATATGTGTTTTGGTGTTTCTATGTGTGTATTTGTGTTTGGTGACTTTTCAATTCGATTCGATTCCGATTGCAAGCTTTAAATCGCGTTTTGGAAGGTTATACTCAAACTGGTGCGTAAACGCAGTCAGTATAACGCGACAAAGACTCCGGAATAGTGACATAGGCTTAACATACCTTAAATAACCTCCACAAAACTTAGAAATAAGTTTTGAATGGTTTGGTGAGTCGAAATCAACTTTGTTCGATCGCAGGTACTATTTGTGTCAAACTGCGAAACTATGCCAATTTGAACTGTAACAGAAATTCCGGAACATTACCATAAGTTAAACATACCATAAATATCCTTCACATAGCTTAGAAATAGGCTTTGAGGGGTTCGGTGTGCTAGAATAAACTTTTGGGTCATTCAAGGACTAAAGGCGTCAAAAAGTGCATAAGTTTGCATTTTCGCGCATAACTTACGTTCTGAATACATCCGGACATCCAAAAATTTATGTAAGAATTAAAATATTTTTATTTTAGTGTTTGGCATGATAAAATTCCATTCGTCGCTTAATTTGGATCGTTTTTGCGTTCGTTACCGCTTTCGTCGTAATTAAGCGAATAACGCAACCGTACGACCAAACGAACCGACATCCGAGATGTTTTTGAGCATATTTTAAGTTCCCTGTACTTTATCTTTATTTTAGAGCCTTGAAATGGGGTTAACGGGGCTTAAAAGTGCCAAAAATCAAGTTTTACAAGTGCAGGGACCATTTTTTGAAATTTCTGGCAGATTCAATGAACCTAGTCCATTTTGAAGTATTGGTGGTTTTAACCCATGGTTTTGCAAAACCATGGGCTGGTATTCAATGAACATAGTCCATATTAGGGGCTCCCATGGTTTTAGAAAACCATGGGCACACATGTAAGGTCCAAATCAAAGCTAAGTTTTCGAGGAACGATCCTAACGGTTCAAGGAAATCTATAAATACCCCATGATCTCAACCCTAAAAACCCACACCTTTGAAATCTGAATTTGTTCTGTAAGTTGATGTGTTTAACACTTCATACCAGAGAATATTCAGATTCAAAACTTCCATTCTTCGACCCGTTGTAAGTGTTCTTTCGTTCTTTTCATTCGTTTTAGCTTTAAAGTCAAACTGCGTTTGACTTTCTGCATTGACCAGTTTATGGTCAATGTGAAGTTCGTTTGAACTTCATAACGTGAGCATAATCACGATGGTTATTGTCCCTTGTGACTATACCTACTGATTACCACGTTATCTAGGCTCAGTGACGAGTCGTAGTTTCGGCCAAAATACGTATTCTTGCGTATTTTTGTAACCAAACTACTTGTGGGTATCAAAACCGTTTGTTTTGATACCAAACCTATTTTTAAACCTTGTTAAACATGTTCTAACGTGTTTAGCTCGTCACTTTTAGTTTTGTGCTTGTCTAGTGTCGTAAAGGTAAGCGATCTAAATAATCCCTTATACTTTCGAACCCGACCCGTTTGGGCGATCATTAGGATCCGACCAAACACATTAGGTGACCATAGTGTATAGGGAATAACCTTCCAAGGTTATACCTTATGGTCTCTTCGTTTAAGTAGTTTTATGATAGGTAGTTTATATGCCTTAGGTAAATTACCAAAAATGCCCTTTTACGCCAAAATTTATTTTAAGCATATGTAACATAACCTTTGGTATCTAAATTGATTAGATAACAATATCAAACATGTTGAGGCATAATTTACTTATCATAGGACTAGTTAGGCGTTCCGAACGCGTTTCACGCGAACGACGCGTTAAAGTAGCATAAGCTACCTTAATGGGTCGCGATGGGTCGAAAGCACTTACGTTAGGTTTAATTTAGGATGCAAGCCTTGTTAAACCATATCACATGAGTTCCAACACTCATTTGGGTTACAAGACCTCATTCTGTCCGATCTTCCGATTTAGGCGTCTAGTGTTTGACTAGTGATTCAATTACTAGGTGCTACGTGATTTCTCTGGTTTACTCGAGTTTGTTGAAGTACTATTGATTGAGGATACCTTGCACTACGTGTGAGTACATAGTTCCCCTATTTTATTGTTTTCAATTGTTTTGGGGTGATTCATGTGTACAAAATGTTTTCAAGGTTTAAACGATGATTTCAAAAACGAATAGAACGATTTATACTAAACTATTAACGATTTCGATAATGTGAACGAACTTGTTGGTTGAAGTTACATAACGAACGACATTCATTAGCATTGATCAAGCCGACCAGTATTAGGTTATGGTACCGTAGGATATGACAAATCCCGTTATTGCACTATACCCATGGTTATGTGTGGGTGTTGTGGGTAACGACTGAATCTGATGATTGTTAACTTACCCTTTGGAGATTTGTTAATGCAAGAACGAGTTGAACGATGAACGAGTCACAAAGGTTTGAATGTTATTAACGAGACGACCATATATAAGTTTTCACAATTAAAACGATGATGATTTAAACGAGTAAACGATTTGGAGACGATTTGGAAATGATTTGGAAATGATGTTAAATGATTTGGGTAAATGATTGGTTATTGGCTAGTGTTTAGATAACGGGACGGGTGTAATGTGGTGAAAACATGGTAGATACGTCGCTGGTACTTCTTATATATAAGTGTTTTCAACATATTACATACCGTGGCGTTATTTAGTTCACTTGGGTAAACGATATTGAAACGATGTCACTCAACGATGTTTTCGAAATAATATACGAGTTTTATTAAGGATTTTATACGAGATGTTTTACAAGATGGTTTCTAAAACAAAAAGATTTTGGGTTAAGAATCATGGCTACGAGATTTTACAAATTATAACCATCTTGATTTGAGTTGGTTAATCATGTTGCAACATTATACACTTTTTAAAAACAAGGTTTTCAAGGTATTGCAATATAAGAATACAAGCCATGATTCCGATACTCTTATAAAACCTATGTACTCGCAAGCATTTCTTTCCTGACTTTGTTTTTACATATGTTTCAGGTGTTGTTGCTTGATTGACGTTCTAGGATGCATGCGTCACATAGGATCTGGACGAGGCCTTAGTGACATAAAACAATGATAGTCGATATAAAACTTCTTTGTTATGTGTTAAAACAATGTTAATGTTTAATATTATCAATAAAACGAAACACTTTTTGTATCCATGGTTATGAAACGATAATTCTGTTACAACACTCCCCGACGTTTCTGCCACGCTTTGTTGTTTTACGTGGTCGGGGTGTGACAGAAGAGTTGGTATCAGAGCCAATGGTTATAGGGAATTAGGTTATTAGTAATGCTTTGACCTAGACTATAACTTCTAGGACCCCAACACGAGTTTATTTGCGTTTAGATTTTTAAAACAAAATCGTCACCTATCCTTAGGTGATAACCACAATAAGAACACAATTTTCGAATCCGCTTTGAAAACTAATCATCCGTTCTAGGATGATTGATTACTAGGTTTTGAACCCTCTGTTGTAAGGTTTTGAATCCTTACAGTTTGACTCATTTTTGGCTTAGTGCCTTCTGAGTTTTCAAAATCTCATCAAAGTTTGGGTCTAAATAATGTGAACACGTGCAAACTGGAAGAGTGAGTGCCTGTACTCTGAGTTTTCTGTCTAAGGCTAGAGTGTTCGTACAAATCCACATAATCGGACCAGTCACTCTTACCTGGGAACTCTTGGGGTGAGTGTTCACTTATAGGCGAGCATGTCTTCGCGATACATTATTTTTGACCTATTTAATTTGATTAGTCACCGCGTATCGTTTGTTTGTTCGAGGTAACAAACAAATGATCGCCTTCCTTGTGTTTTATCGATAACAAACAACTGCCCGAAACTGGTGAATGCAAACGCGAATGCTAACGCGAACCCGAATGCGAACGTCAACGTCAATGTAAATCCCGCTCGTGGGCGAGCGTACAATTTGAATGCAAACGAAGCGAGGGTCGACAACGAAGTGGTTAACGGTACGTTTCTTGTTAACAATCAACCTGCATCTATTCTTTTTGATGCTGGTGCCGATAGAAGTTTTGTTTCATTATCTTTTGAGCCTTTGCTTACGATACCTAGAACTAAACTAAGGAAACCCTTATCTGTAGAGGTTGCTACTGGTAAACCTCTGGTTCTTGATTCTGTTATTCGTGATTGTCAGTTGAACCTTGATAACCATCTTTTTCCTATTGACCTCACACCGATGCAACTTGGGAGTTTCGATATTATCGTTGGAATGGATTGGTTAACCAAAGACCACGCCGAGATGGTTTGTTTCGATAAGATTGTTCTTATTCCTTTGTCTTCCGGCGATGTTCTGGAAATTTGTGGAGAGAAGCCATCTGGTGGTTTGAAGCTTATGTCGTGTTTGGAAGCCCAAAGGTATTTACGAAAAGGATATGTTGCTTTTCTGGCACATGTCACCGAGGAGAAAAGCAAGAGCAAGAGTATTCAGGCTATTCCGATTGTTCAGGATTATCCGGAGGTGTTTCCTGATGAACTGCCTGGTTTGCCTCCAGTTCGTCAAGTCGAGTTTCATATTGACATTGTACCCAATGCCAACCCGATTGCAAAAGCACCTTATCGTCTTGCACCTTTGGAGATGCAAGAGTTATCAAGACAGCTTCAAGAGTTATCTGATAAAGGATTCATCTGACCGAGCTTTTCACCTTGGGGAGCTCCTGTCCTCTTCGTGAAAAAGAAAGATGGATATTTTCGAATGTGTATCGATTATCGTGAGCTTAATAAGATCACCATCAAAAATTGATATCCCCTACCTCGAATTGATGATCTCTTCGACCAGCTGCAGGGTGCTTCATGATTTTCCAAGATCGATCTGCGTTCTGGGTATCATCAACTTCGTGTTCTCGAAAAAGATATTCCCAAAACTGCTTTCCGCACAAGATATGGGCATTACGAGTTCACTGTCATGCCTTTCGGTTTGATGAATGCTCCAGCTATCTTTATGGACTTAATGAATAGGGTCTGCAAACCTTATTTGGACAAGTTCATTATTGTGTTCATCGACGATATTCTCATTTATTCAAAATCTCGAGCCAAGCACGAGCAACACCTTCGCTTAACATTGGAACTCCTGAAGAAGGAACAACTTTTTGCTAAATTCTCCAAGTGTGAATTCTGGCTTAAAGAAGTTCAATTCTTGGGTCATATAGTCAATGAGCAGGGTATTCATGTGGATCCATCCAAGATCGCTGCTATTAAGGACTGGAATACACCGACGACGCCTACAGAGATTCGATCTTTTCTTGGTCTTGCTGGTTATTATCGTCGATTCATTTCAAATTTCTCGAAGATTGCGGTTCCACTCACTGCTTTAACTCATAAGAATAAGCCTTTCGAATGGGGACCCAAGCAAGAAGAAGCGTTCCAAACGCTGAAGCAGAAGTTATGTAATGCTCCTGTTCTATCTCTGCCCGAAGGAAGCGATGATTTCGTTGTCTATTGCGATGCGTCCAACTTAGGCCTTGGTTGCGTCCTTATGCAACAAGGTAAGGTTATTGCATATGCATGTAGACAGCTGAAAGTTCACGAGAAGAACTATACGACTCATGATCTTGAGTTAGGAGTTGTGGTTTTCGCGCTTAAAATCTGGAGACACTACCTCTATGGAACAAAGTGTGTGGTTTTCACAGACCACAGAAGTCTCCGGTATATTCTTAATCAGAAAGAGCTGAATATGAGGCAATGACGTTGGGTTGAACTCTTGAACGACTATGATTGCGAGATTCGCTACCATCCTGGTAAGGCGAATGTCGTAGCTGATGCGCTTAGTTGAAAAGAACGAGTCAAGCTTTATTCTGTTCGAACTCTGTCTGATCTTCAATCTCGTGTCCTTCAAGCTCAACAATTTTGTGTTTCACAAATTTGGTGGGTACGGAATTACCACACCAACTTGAGCTTATGCTCGAAGCGAAAGACGATGGTTTGCTCTATTTTAAGGATCGATTGTGGATTCCGAAACAAGACGATCTTCGCACCTTGGTAATGGACGAATGTCATAAGTCTCGATATTCTATCCATCCTAGTGCTGATAAAATGTACAAGGATCTTCGTACTCGGTGCTGGTGGCCTGGTATGAAGAAGGATGTTGCCTTGTATGTATCGAAATGCCTAACTTGTCTCAAAGTCAAGGCCGAACATCAATGACCTTCTGGTTTGCTTGTAGAACCAGAGATACCGGTTTGGAAGTGGGAGAACATTGCGATGGATCTCATCACTAAGTTACCGCGTACGTCTAAAGGTCATGATGCTATCTGGGTTATTGTTGATCGATTAACAAAATCAGCTCATTTCATTCCGATTCGCGAGGATCTATCTGCTGATAAACTTGCAAAGATTTATGTTGATGAGATTGTGACACGACATGGTGTGCCCTTGGATATCATCTCTGATCGTGATGCTCGATTTTCATCTCATTTCTGGAAGGCCATGCAATCTGCCTTGGGAACCCAACTGAATCTAAGCACTGCTTATCATCCCCAAACAGATGGCCAATCTGATAGAACGATTCAAACTTTGGAGGATATGCTTAGAGCATGCGTGATAGACTTTAGTGGTAATTGGGATTCTCATATGCCGCTGATCGAGTTCTCTTACAACAATAGTTATCATACTAGCATTAATATGGCACCATTCGATGCTCTCTACGGTCGAAAATGTCGTTCATCTGTCTGTTGGAACGAGACCGGTGAAGCTCAGCTTACTGGACCTGAGCTCGTTCTGGAAACAACTGACAAAATCAAGAAAATCCGCGATAATCTTGTGACAGCTCAAAACCGTCAAAAGAGGTATGCGGATTTGGGGCGCAAGCCCTTAGAATTTCAAGTCGGAGATAGTGTCCTACTCAAGGTTTCACCTTGGAAGGGAGTCGTGAGATTTGTAAAGAAAGGAAAACTTGCCCCTCGATATGTGGGACCATTTAAGATTGTGGAAAGAATTGGAAAGGTTGCCTATCGTCTAGAGCTACCTCCAGAGCTTGGAAATATTCACCCGACTTTTCACGTGTCCAATCTCAAAAATGTTTAGTTGACGCTGATCTACACATTCCACTCGACGAGATTCGAATCGATGAAACGATGCACTTTGTCGAGAAACCTGTGGAGATAGTGGAACGTACATACAAACAGTTGAAGAACAAACGGATTCATTTGGTTAAAGTTCGCTGTGAATCCAAACGTGGCCCAGAGTTTACCTGGGAACGTGAGGACCAGATGAAGACGAAATATCCGCATTTGTTTTCACAAGCTTCCTCTAGTTAAAATTTCAGGACGAAATTTCCTGAAGTAGGGGAGACTGTGACAACTGTCTTCTGTAATTGATGTACGATGTAAAACAATGATGATTATTAATAAAACAATGTGCTTTGGTGTTATTATATGTGTTTTGGTGTTTCTATGTGTGTATTTGTGTTTGGTGACTTTTCAATTCCAATTACAAGCTTTAAATCGCGTTTTGGAAGGTTATACGTAAACTGGTGTGTAAACGCAGTCAGTATAATGTGACAAACACTCCGGAATAGTGACATAGGCTTAACATACCTTAAATAACCTCCACATAACTTAGAAATAAGTTTTGAATGGTTTGGTGTGTCGAAATCAACTTTGTTTGATCGCAGGGACTATTTGTGTCAAACTGTGAAACTATGCCAATTTGAACTGTAACAGACATTCTGGAACATGACCATAAGTTAAACATACCATAAATATCCTTCACATAGCTTAGAAATAGGCTTTGAGGGGTTCGGTGTGCTAGAATAAACTTTTGGGTCATTCAGGGACTAAATGCGTCAAAAAGTGCATAAGTTTGCATTTTCGCGCATAACTTACGTTCTGAATACATCCGGACATCCAAAAATTTATGTAAGCATTAAAATATTTTATTTTAGTGTTTGGCATGATAAAATTCCATTCGTCGCTTAATTTGGATCGTTTTTGCGTTCGTTACGACTTTCGTCGTAATTAAGCGAATAACGCAACCGTACGACCAAACGAACCGACATCCGAGATGTTTTTGAGCATATTTTAAGTTCCCTATACTTTAACTTTATTTTAGAGCCTTTAAATGGGGTTAACGGGGCTTAAAAGTGCCAAAAATCAAGTTTTACAAGTGCATGGACCATTTTTTGAAATTTCTGGCAGATTCAATGAACCTAGTCCATTTTGAAGTATTGGTGGTTTTAACCCATGGTTTTGCAAAACCATGGGCTGGTATTCAATGAACATAGTCCATATTAGGGGTTCCCATGGTTTTAGAAAACCATGGGCACACATGTAAGGTCCAGATCAAAGCTCAGTTTTCGAGGAACGATCCTAACGGTTCAAGGAAATCTATAAATACCCCATGATCTCAACCCAAAAAAAACCCACACCATTGAAATCTGAATTTGTTCTCTAAGTTGATGTGTTCAACACTTCATACCTGAGAATATTCGGATTCAAACCTTCCATTCTTGGACCCGTTTAGGGCTGTAAACGAGCCGAGTCGAGCCGAGCTAGACCCAGCTCGAGCTCGGCTCGAACTCGATTCGAGTTGGCTCTGCTCGAGCTCGAATTTCAAATCGAGCTGAGATTTGAGGCTCGAGCTCGACTCGATTAGAATCCGAGCTAGCTCGGCTCGGCTCGATCTAGCTCGAACTAACAAAAACCGCACAATTTTCTACTTAAAAATGAATTTCTTCATAGACTAAGGGCCATAATTGCCATTTAATTTAACCATATGGCTAAATATGCAAATATAAATAGTTAATTCACTTTGTACATTGTCTTTACCTTCTTTTATAGGGGAAATACCCCCTTAGTTTTTGTTTTCTAAGTGATGTGGGACAAAAATAATGAAGGATGTAAACCTTATCGAGCCAGATCGCGAGCTCACGAGCCGAGCCAGACCAAGCTCGAGCTCGGCTCGTTTACAAACCGAGCCGAGCCGAGCTGGCTCGTTAAAAACCGAGCCAATTTCGAGCCGAGCTTTCTTCGAGCTTTTTTCGAGCGAGTTTCGAGCGAGCTGCGAGCCACGAGTTTTTTGAACACCCCTAGACCCGTTGTAAGTGTTCTTTCGTTCTTTTCATTCGTTTTAGCGTTTGACTTTCTTCATTGACCAGTTTATGGTCAATGTTAAGTTCATTTGAACTTTATAACGTGAGCGTAATCCTGATGGTCATAGTCCCTTGTGACTATACCTACTGATTACCACGTTATCTAGGCTCAGTGACGAGTCGTAGTTTCGGCCAAAATACGTATTCTTGCGTATTTTGTAACCAAACTACTTGTGGGTATCAAAACCGTTTGTTTTGATACCAAACCTGTTTTCAAACCTTGTTAAACATGTTCTAACATGTTTAACTCGTCACTTTTAGTTTTGTGCTTGTCTAGGGTCGTAAAGGTAAGCGATCTAAACAATCGCTTATACTTTCGAACCCGACCCGTTTGGGCGATCATTAGGATCCGACCAAACACATTAGGTGACCATAGTGTATAAGGAATAACCTTCCAAGGTTATACCTTATGGTCGCTTCGTTTAAGTAGTTTTATGATAGGTAGTTTATATGCCTTAGGTAAATTACCAAAAATGCCCTTTTACGCCAAAATTTATTTTAAGCATATGTAACATAACCTTTGGTATCTAAATTGATTAGACAACAATATTAAACATGTTGAGGCATATTTTACTTATCATAGGACTAGTTAGGCATTCCGAACGCGTTTCACGCGAACGACGCGTTAATGTAGCATAAGCTACCTTAATGGGTCACGATGGGTCGAAAGCACTTAGGTTAGGTTTCATTTAGGATGCAGGCCTTGTTAAACCATATAACATGAGTTCCAACACTCATTTGGGTTATAAGACCTCATTCTGTCCGATCTTCCGATTTAGGCGTCTTGTGTTTGACTAGTGATTCAATTACTAGGTGCTACGTGATTTCTCTGGTTTACTTGAGTTTGTTGAAGTACTATTGATTGAGGATACCTTGCACTACATGTGAGTACATAGTTCCCCTATTTTACTGTTTTCAATTGTTTTGGGGTGATTCATATGTACAAAATGTTTTCAAGGTTTAAACGATGATTTCAAAAACGAATAGAATGATTTATAATAAACTATTAACGATTTCGATAATGTGAACGAACTTGTTGGTTGAAGTTACATAACGAACGACATTCATTAGCATTGATCAAGCTGACCAGTGTTAGGTTATGGTACCATGGGATATGACAAATCCCGTTATTGCACTATACCCATGGTTATGTGTGGGTGTTGTGGGTAACGACTGAATCTGATGATTGTTAACTTACCCTTTGGATGTTTGTTAATGCAAGAACGAGTTGAACGATGAACGAGTCACAAAGGTTTGAATGTTATTAACGAGACGACCATATATAAGTTTTCACAATTAAAACGATGATGATTTAAACGATTTAAACGAGTAAACGATTTGGAGACGATTTGGAAACGATTTGGAAACGATTTGGAAACGATGTTAAATGATTTGGGTAAACGATTGGTTATTGGCTAGTGTTTAGACAACGGGACGGGTGTAATGTGGTGAAAACATGGTAGATACGCCGCTGGTACTTCTTATATATAAGTGTTTTCAACATATTACATACCGTGGCGTTATTTAGTTCACTTGGGTAAACGATATTGAAATGATGTCACTCAACGATGTTTTCGAAATAATATACGAGTTTTATTAACGAGTTTATACGAGATGTTTTACAAGATGGTTTCCAAAACAAAAAGCTTTTGGGTTAAGAATCATGGCTACGAGATTTTACAAATTATAACCATCTTGATTTGAGTTAGTTAATCATGTTGCAACATTATACACTTTTTAAAAACAAGGTTTTCGAGGTATTGCAATATAAGAATACAAGCCATGATTCCGATACTCTTATAAAACATATGTACTCGCCAGCATTTCTTTGCTGACTTTGATTTTACATATGTTTCAGGTGTTGTTTGATTGACGTTCTAGGATGCATGCGTCACATAGGATCTGGACGAGGCCATAGTGACATAAAACAATGATAGTGGATATAAAACTTGTTAGTTATGTGTTAAAACAATGTTATGTTTAATATTATCAATAAAACGAAACACTTTTTGTATCCATGGTTATGAAACAATAATTCTGTTACAACACTCCCCGACGTTTCCGCCACGCTTTGTTGTTTTACGTGGTCGGGGTGTGACAAAAGGTAATCCTTTTACCAGGCCATTGCTTGCTAATTTGCTTAAATATTTAAAATTTAAGTGGGCTAACCTCTTGTGCCACAACCAACTACTACCCTTGTTAATTTTTGAAAATAAACATAATTTTGGATGTTCATTTTCTTCTTTGAAATCAAAATAGTAGATTGATTGTCTTATCCTTTTTCCACTTAAATAAATTTTATTATCATCCATACCAATCAACAAGCATTTTTCTGGTAAAAAGGTTACCTGAAAACCTTTATCACAGAATTGACCACAACTCAGCAGATTGTACTTTAAGCCTTCTACATAGGCTACTTTTTCTATGGTCAAACATCCATACCTTATGCATCCATATCCCAGAATCCTCCGTTTTACTCCATTCCCAAAATTAACCATTTTACCCAGTTTTGAAACAAAGTTACTGAGTAAGCTCCTGTCCCCATTCATGTGCTTGGATCTTCCGGAATCGCAGTACCAGATCTGCTGTACATGATGGTCCTGAAATGGAAAAATTAGAGGGTTTTTGGTACCCAGAGTTGCTTGGGTACTTTTTCTGATGAGATTTTAATCAGATTGTTTTCTCTTGATGGTATTTCATTAGAATATCTGTTGCACGCTGAGCCATGAACAGATTTTTCATTTTTCATTTGGAGGTGGTGTTGAACAAGCTTCAGTATGTCAACACACATACAAGATTCTTTATCATAATTTTCTGATTTCTTTTCTTGTGATGGAATGAGTGGATAATTTTGAAACAATGAGTGAACTTCTTCTGAAATATTTAAAGATTTTTGTTTGGATTCACTCCTTTTTTCTTTAAAGTTGGGTTTTGAGATTTCAAAAGAGTTCTCAGAACTGGTTGATTTGCATGATTCAGAGTCAGATTCTGATGTAAATTTATCAGAAATCTGATGTGTTGCTTTCACAAAGATGGTGGGTTTAATTTCACTTGTTTTTACATACCCTAAACCCTCTCCTTTGTTCTTTGGTGTGGATTCAATAAAGTTAATAAATTCCTTAGCTTCTTGAAAACCTCTTACATTAATTTCTTTGGAGTAAACTGCCATTTTGGTCCCTGTGGTTTGGGCACTTTTGTCATTTTAGTCCAAATCTCAAACTTTTTAAATCTGGGTCCCTGTGGTTTCACTTTTATTGCCATTTTGGTCCAAAATTCAAAAACTCTCATTTTTTACTGTTCCAAAATGCCTATTTTGTCTTTTTGTGCAGGGGTATTTTTGTCTAATTGCTTTTCATTTAACATTTTGTTAATTATAAAACTAAATTAAATACCCTTATTAATTCTCTTTTCCCCATTTACATCATCTTCAACCCCAAATCAAATCAAATCTGAAGCTCAGTCTCTCTCTCCTCTCTCTCTCTCTCTCTCTCTCTAAACTCACCAGCCTTAACATCCATCATCTAACAGAACGGGTCGTTTTAAAAATAGCCATTTCAGTTCTTGACAAAACGGGTTTTGACAAAATGGGAATGAGATACTAGCAAAGGAAAAATAAATAGAAGATAAGTGAAAGTTGAACCAATAGAGAAAGATTCACCACAGAACCAAACTCGTACGTCTATTTATGAAAATCTTTTGTCCCCTTTGTTAATCTCTATTTAACTACCATCCAGTAATTAATTAAAAACTAATAAAAATCTGATCTGGTGTTGCAGTTGTGAAGCAAGAAAAAAACAAGGACAGAAGCAAATCGTAGGGATACTTCAAATGTGAGTACCTAAATGGATCGGTACATCCATCATCTAACACAGTATCATCTCCACCACGGTACACCCACCACCACCGTACACCCTCCACCACCGTACACCCTCAATACCACAGCCTCTACCCTTAGAAAGAGAGAGAGAAACGAGTTACACAGAGAATCCAAAAGAGAGAGAAGGAGAGGGAGGTTCACCGGTCTTGATCGGAGGTTCACCGGCAACCACTATCGCCTTCTATATTGCTTTACCGGTGGTTCACAGGCCGTGACTGGAACCTCGGGTCGGAATCACAGCTACGAATCCGACCGTCATCGTCTATTCACTGTTGAACTCTCTTCTCCGTCATCTAAACACCCTACGTCGCCGCCGAGTGCCTGAACCGTAGCTCGCTGTCAACATCCTCTTTGAAACCCTCGCCGTCACGACCTTTAAATTCCTTAACGATGTCGTCGCCATGGACCATGGTAACCACCGTCTAACATGGAGGGGGGAAGATGATGTGGTGCGGTGGTGGTCCGGTGGTGGTGCAGTGGTGGTGTTAATGGAGGGGGGAGGAGGTGGTGGAGGTGAGAAGGGGGAGAGAGAGAGAAGAGAGAGAAAGGGGGTGTTGAGAGAGAGTGCAGATCTGTGTTTGGGATTTTATTTATATAATTTTTTAATGACTAAAATGACGAAAATACCCTGAGCAAAAGGACAAAACAGGGAGTTTTAAATTGGGAAATCTGGCCAAATTTGAAATTTGGACTAAAATGGCAACAAAATTGAAACCACAGGGACCCAGATTTAAAAAGTTTGAGATTTGGACTAAAGTGGCAAAAGTGCCCAAACCACAGGGACCAAAACGGCAGTTTACTCATTTCTTTGTTATGAATTTTCTTGTAAAGATCTTTTCTTTCCTTTTCATAAAATTCAATTTTAGCTCTTTGATCTTAACTTTCTTCTATTAGTAATTGGTTTTCAAGTATAACTTTATTCATGGTCCTTTGCAACTCATCATATTTTTTACTATTTGATCTCTGTTTATCTTGCAGATTTAGAAAATCTGACATGAGCTTGTTTAACTTGTGTTCAAGATCAATATTATCTAAATTTACTTTCTGTTCTGAAGTTTCTGGTAGTTCATTAGAAAGTGCCATAAGGCAAAAATTAGCCATCTCTTCTTCTTCATCAGAAGAATCATCAGACAGCCATGTATCTGTCCCTGCAATCAAACTGACTTGTTGTTGCTTCTTTGCTTCTTCCAGCTTCTTCTCATAATATGCAACATCCTTCAGTTTCTTGGTTTTGCATTCTGATGCATAGTGACCCTTTTGTTTGCATTTGTAACACACAACTTCAGCCTTTCCCTTATCCTTTGATCTACCTTCATCCCTAGATCTTCCTTCCGTACTCCCTCTGTCACTTTTCTGGTATCTTTGGCCTCCTCCCCTCAACCTCTGCTCAAAGGTTTTAGTGAGCAGTGCAATTGCTTCAGAAAAAGATGAAAAATCTGATGATGTATTAGAAATTTCAAGATTTTGACTATTTGAAGATTGTGGATCATTGGTAGGTGTTCTTTATGAGTGTGAGATTAAAGCTAAAGATCCCCCTCTTTGATTTGATTCTTCAAGTATTTCTTCTTCTCTAGGGAGCAGAATGCTATATAAGTCATGAAGACTCATATTACCTAGTTCTAAGGTGGAGGACAAAGTCATGGTTAGACTTCTCCATTCTCTAGGTAAGGCATCCAGAAATTTTATATTTCTTTCATCATTTGATTTTGTTATCCCAAATTTCTTTAGCTCATTCAAAAGTTTTGTAAATCTTTGATATGTTTCATTTAGTTTTTCATTTGGTATGCTTTTGAATCTCTCATATGAGAAAACATTGTTTGTTCTTTTGTTTCTTTTCATCCTTTCTCCTCCTTCACAAAGATTTTCCAACTGATCCCATATTTCCTTGGCCGATACACATGCATCAACTTGAGAAAATATGTCATTAGGGATAGCCATTATTAAAAGTGACTTTGCCCTTTCATCTGCAGCCACCAGATCCTTGTCTTCTGGGCTCCAAAGTGTTTCACTTTTGGGAGCCCGGGAGGCAGGGATTCCTGGTGATTGATCAATTGCTGGAATAGCTGGTATTACAGTCATTGGTACATGTGGACCCCTTTCAATGGATTGAAACAGAGCTCGGTCATGTCCATTAAGGAAATTGACCATCCTGATTTTCCATTGTGGGTATTCCTCTCTGAGCAGAGTCGGAGGTTTAGACATTGAACCAATGTTAAAAGCATTGTTCCATGTTTGAAAGTTTACCATGTTTAGAGAAAAGAAGATGAGCGATTGATCGTTTGAAAATGATTTATTCAATCTGCTCTGATACCAATTGTTGGTCCCAGTTTGTACTTAAAAACTTCTTTTCACGTAATATGGCAAGTGATTTTAACAAATGTGAAAATAGTGTGCGGAAATATAAATCAGACTTTCAAGAAACAAGACCTACAGGATTTTCAAGGTTATATCACTTTGAAACAAAATGGTTTACAAGGTGATTGTAAGATTATTGTCTATTACAAATGAATACTTGTGAATTCTGAGGTGAAAGGACAATGGAGTTTGTAGTATGTATTGAATTCTAAGCTTTAACTCAATTGTTCTCTGCTTGATGAGCCTTCTATTTATAGACGGCTTGGATACATGAATAAACATTTGTTTATTCATGTATAAGTCCTGCAAAAAGTAGCTTCTTGACATATTCATTGAATCCAATAATCAAGTTGCCTTTGTCATCATGATATCCAATAATGTCAAGTTGCTTCGGTTATTGTAGCATGATTGAACTAATTTTTAGACAAGTGGGGTTTTATCAGAATTTCTAATAACCACTTCATCAGAAATTTTGGTGAACAGATCATCAAAAAAATCTGATGATCAGAATTGTCAGAAATTGATGATATTTCATCAGATCCATCAGAAAGACCTTCTCTGATAATCTTCTTCAGTTCTTGATCAACTTATAATTCTTTGAAGTAGATATTGTTCTTTTCAGTTGTCCTATCCGATCTTCTTCTTGTTGTATTGATCTTCAGGACTTTTATCTTCTTCATAGATCAAGCTGAATCTGGTTTTCTTCAATACTTACAAATAAAGTTTCCTAACACGTTCCATGTATCAAACCTAAAGAAGAGCCCAACCCAGGAAACAGTTATCATCCCTGCGGATGAGGTGCATATCGACAACAATCTCCAATTTATTGAAGAACCTGTTGAGATAATGGATTGGAAAATTCAGAAAACAAGGAGGAGTCGCATTAAACTTATCATGGTATGTTGGAGCTCTAAACACGGACCTGAATACACGTGGGAACGCGAAGACCAGTTCAAAACCAAGTATCCCCACCTTTTCGAGAAAGCTCCTGCGAGAGATAACTCAGCTTAAATTTCGGGACGAAATTTTCTTAACGAGGGGAGAATGTGACAACTGTCACTTTTCCATGTATTTTCCGTACATGTTAAACAGTAATTTGCATCTTAATGACTATGCCTGATCAAATTAATGATATGAATGATTTCTGATTACTGTCACATGAAACACAATGTGGTTCATTTAGTGCACGAAACAAAGTTAGCACAGTTATCAGACAAACTAGAAGTACTGACGGGAGTTCAGTACTCAGACAGACATGATGTTAAGACACAGAATGAGCTCTGAAACCAAGAGTTACACTAGAATTGTGTGTACAAAAGTAGGGATCATAAAACTGCCTTCCTAGTGATGATTTAAGTGCCAGTAAGTGCCCAAAACTCACAAAAACTATAGAATTCTGCACAAATCAGCATTTTAACTACAAAATATAATGCAGAATTATGGTTTAATGGTCCAGAATACCTTCCTAAGTGTCAGGAATCAAAACTGTCATAAAAGACTACATAAATCACACAAAACTGCGCTATTTAGCACCTTAACGAACCGGTAACCAACCGGGCACTACCCGAAACACCAAATTTTCACTAGAAGCATTGTTTTAGTGTTACGAAGCTAGTTATGGTCACCGAACATTATAACACATCCTAAAACACTATAACACATATAACCCTAACTAATATCCTTACAATCTAACTTAACTTCCTAACTAAGGATTAAATTACAACTAGACCCCCCCCCCCAATTGACGGTCCAACATGGGGGACCCATCCATGTATTTCTTTTATATTGTTTAATAAGTTTGTTGTTCTAAATTGCAACATAATATCCAAAATATAAAGAGTTGTTGGAAAGACTTTGTTGTAAACCTCAAGACCTTAACCAACATCCCATTCTTCATCTTCACAACACTCTCACCTCTCTTCTCCTCCCTCTTACTCTCGGCTCACATAACCCACACACACACACATCCATTTTCATTCAATTCTCAAGCAATCTAAGGACTCTCAAGGGTGTAAGAAGCATAACTAAGAGATTTGGAAGCTTTGGAAGTTGAAGGACCTTCTCCTAGAGCTTTTATCCACCTCATTCATCATCATCTTCATCTTTGTTTCTTCCCTAGCCATAGAGCTAGTAGTAAGCTCCTCAAAACTTGTTATTACTTCTAATTTTAGTGGTTAAAAGGTTATGTAACTTGTTAATCTTAGGAATCTCAAAGAAACATAAGCATGATCTTGAACATAAAGCTTAATAACATGAAAATCTAAGTTGTTTTAGTGTATGTATGAAACTTGTTTGTTGATTTCTTGAGATTATGATGTTGATCATCATAAGAAGCTTGCTTTGACTTTCAGTTCTGGCCCGATTTAGCTTAGCTTAGATATGCCTTACGGTTCCCTTAGGACCATATTACATGTTAGTATAACCCTCTGAGATTATTCTATATTGTTCCTTTGAAATCTGAATTATTTGCATGTTTCCGTTAAATGCTTAAAAGTTGACCATTATGCCCTTTTCACATTAAAACGAGATTTTTGAAAATGTGAGAGGAAAAAAACCTTTGTTACTGATTTATAAGCATGTCCTAAAATTTTGACATCAGTTCATGGTCTAAAATAGAAGTTATGCGCGATATCGTAAAATGAAAGCATTTTATTAATTAAATGGCATTTTTAGTATAAATCATAATTATGTTGGGTTTTTCACATGTTTATCAAAGTAATTTTATCCAAATAAAATTAAAAACGCAGCGGAAAAGATTTAAAACATGTTACTTTACAAGATTTAAAACCATTTTAAATGCAAAACCCAATAACCGGATCCATATATGACATGCATGCTATCAAAAAACACAACCATAGGGTGTTGTAAGAATACTACCTTCCATATAGCAAAAGATATGAAGAAGATGGTGTTCTTGAATGGAAATCTTCAAAGGAGAAGACCTCAAGCTTGCATACCCCAAGCCTCCAACAAACACCTTATGATGCTAGGATTTCAACACTTGAAAATTCACTTGAAAAGGTCCCTTTGACAACCTACTCTTGGCCGAAAATTCATAAGGGAATTCTAGTGTTCTTGCATTTGAAACTAACTTATGAGAAAATATGAGATAAGGTGTGTGATAATAATCAAATCTTGTTTGATATTGTGTAAGATCTTGCATGCAATCTAAGTGGTGGAAATCCCCTAGGGAAGCCCCCATAGGGCCGGCCATATATGGCTTTTCCCAAAAAAAAAATCAAATTTTTTTTCTTTTAATTTAGTCTTGTATTTTTATTTTATAACTTTTATAAAATATAACATCACTTGTTACAAGACTTATGCAATATCTCACAACCTTTTAAAATGTTATTTAACCCATTAAATAACAAAATAAACTATTCTCTCAAAATAAATTATCCATATAATTTTTTACTTTCTCAAGTGCAATTATTTAGAAAACCAATTTCTAAATATTCTAAGTGTTAATATTTATTTGTTTGATCATATCATAAATAAATATGATAAGTGTTTGTCTAGCTTGTTATTGGGTATGACCCGACTTAATGTAACGTACTAGCCACATCAATTTAATATGTGTCTTGGGCATAAAGAGTCCAACAATCTCCCACTTGCACAAGATACATAGAAGATTGATGAAAGTAGTAAATGACGCCTAACAACGGTTTACTACCCCTAATACGTATGACGAAGTGCCATTCAATAACATCATCCCCTTCAAGTCCCTTACTTGATTATGATTTAGGTAAATCTATCATTTATCCTTTCGTTACAGATGTCATGTCAAATCCAGAGACATAGTGTGATCATTCCCTATTTATTTAACTTTAGCAGGCCTTAGACATCTTACTCTCAATGAATAAGAGGAACAAATCCCTTCTTGACTACATACGTCTCTCACAATCACCTCGTACCACACCCGGGCTTGGCCTTATGTACTCTCTTATTACAGACAACGAAGAACTAAGTCAAGGTATAATATTTGGTGAATATCAAGACCCAATATGTATCTCAGGTCAGAGGATACTATGATATTCGCCTTTTCTCAAATTTACTTATGATCAATCACAAATGATTCCATGCAGTAACATTTGAGAGCTGGTCAGTCCAATATTTGTATCCCACAAATATCTATGAACTTTGGCAGCAACACTTTGCTATATATTCATACCTAATGAATATCCACCAATCCAAGTTCATAATAGTCTTACATTCATATTTGTTCCCACAAGTATGATCGACTACAGACATTTAGAATAAGTAATTTATTCACGGATTTAAACATGCAAAAATGGAACATAACTCAACATACCATAAAGAGTTATAATAACAATTGTTCCAATATCCAAATACAAAATAGATCAAATCCAATCACTAGAATATCGAAGTCCTAAGGCACAAGTATGACCCTTCATGCTTTGCCCGTTCAAAGGAGCTTCGTGAGTGGATCCGCAATATTTTGATCTGTGTGAACTTTGCGAATACATATCTTTCCTTTTTTTCAACTTCATCCCTTATGTAGTTGAAACTCCGCTCAATGTGCCTAGTCTTTTGATGTGCACGAGGTTCCTTGATTTGAGCAATAGCACCATCGTTATCACAAAGATCTCTGAGGTCCTGAATGGTAGGGACTACCACTAGATTGGCAATAATTCAAGTGGCAAATCCATATGAATTATCTCGATTAATGAAGCGGCGATGTATTCTGGTTCTGTAGTGGACAATGCTACCCCGATTGTGATCGAGAATCATCTCGATCAGTTTGGAAACTCGTGTCCATGTAACCCTTTACAACAAATTCCAAAACTCGCATCCCTGTAACCCTTTACAACGAGTTCTTCTTCACCAGATCCATATATTAGAAATATATCCTTAGTCCTTCTAAGGTATTTCAATATACTTTTAACAGTCATCCAATGACCGTTAGTTGGATTTCGCTGGTATCTTCTCCTCATGCCTAAAGCGCATGACATGTCCGGTCTAGTGCATATCATTACATACATAATGGATCCTATAGCAGACGCATATGGGATTCCTTTCATTCTTTCTTACTCACCCTTTGAGCTTGGACATTGAGACGTACTCAATATTGTCCTCTCTTGAATAGGTACCAAACCTTTCACAGAGTTCTCCATCTTGAACCTTTTCAAGACTTTGTCAATGTATGCACTTTAGCTTAAACCTATCAAGCACCTTGATCTATCCCTACAAATCTTTATTCCCAAAATATAGGCGGCTTCTCCAAGATCTTTAATGGAAAAACAACTTCCAAGCCAGGTTTTTACACCTTCCATGGTTGGAATGTCATTTCAAAATAGTAGAATGTCCTCGACATACAATACTAAGAAAGTGACGGTGCTCCCACTAGCCTTCTTATACACACAAGCTTCATCGCCGTTCTTGATGAATCCAAAATTCCTAATTTCTTCATCAAAACGGTGATTTCAACTTCTAGATGCTTGTTTCAATCCATAGATTGATATCTTTAACTTGCATACTTTGTCAGGATGTTTTGGATCGACAAAACCTTCAGGCTGAACTATATAGACACCTTCCTCAAGATGTCTATTAAGGAAAGCCGTTTTGAGATCCATTTGCCAAATCTCATAATCATAGATATGGCAAATAATATCCTAGTTGACTTTAGCATCACCACGAGCGAAAAGGTCTCATCATAATCAACCCTTTGAGTTTGAGTGAAACCTTTTACTACAAGTCTCCCTTTATAAGTTTCCAAGTTTCCATGCATATCTATTTTCTTCCTGAAAACCCACTTACTTCCAACTACTTTGGAGTTAAGAGGTTGCATAACCAATTCCCATACTTGGTTGTTATACATGGATTGCATCTCTACGTTCATAGCTTCAAGCCTTTTGTCATAATTGACATTGCATCATGGTATGTGGTAGGTTCACCCGAATCTACCACGTAGCATCCATCCCTGAAAAATCCATATCTTTCAGGTGGACTACTTATTCTACTAGATCTGCAAATGTTTTGTGTGTAATAATCAACCACTTGATCACTGATCAACCACTTGATCGTTTTCAACAACCTCTTGTTGAGTGCTAGTATTAACCAAACGTGTATCGGCTTGTGGTTCTCGATCCTTATCAAGTTCCACAATTCTACTAATTCCTTCCATAAGGAATTTAGTTTCCAAGAACTCAGCCTTTTGTGCAACAAATACCTTTTGCTCTGATGGATTGTAGAATTAATATCCTATACCATCTTTAGGATATCCTACAAAGATACACTTAGTGGATGGTACTTCTAATTTGTTTGGGGTGTATTGCTTCACATAAGCTTCATAACCCATACCTTTAAATATGATAATGATGGAACCCTTCCATGCCATATTTCAAAAGGTTTCTTATCCACTTTCTTGGTTGGGGCCATATTTAATATACGAGCCGCGGAGAACAAAGTGTAACCCTAAAATGATAAAGGTAATGTGCTTCTAGCCATCATAGATCGAACCATATCCAATAGAGTTCGATTCCTCCTCTATCGGAACGAAGAACTTTGATTGAGTTGATTTTTGTACTTCACCTTTTGAAGGCTTTGAACATTTCAAAATTTCAACTTTGTGTCTCAGCAAGTACACATAACCATAACTACTATAGTTGTCGGTAAAATTAATGAAGTATCTTTCACCATACCTAGTCATTGGCATAAAAGGATCACATACATCCGAATTTATGATACCTATTAAATCTTTTGCCCTTTCCCACTAAAGGGTTTCTTAGTCATTTTACCTTTTAAACAAGATTCGCATATATCAAATGAACCAATTTTATTTGTTTCCAAAAGACCATTTTTTTGAAGTGTTTACATGCGACATCAGTTTATATGACCAAGGCGATAATGCCAAAGATAGGTCTCACTCAAATCCATTTTGAGTTTCTTGGTGATTACTTGGTACATTGAACTATCAAATGATATTATTATTATGAACCAATTCATAAATATCATTTGAAAACATAGCTTTAAAGTAAAACATGTCATTCATCGAAATATAAATGTCATTGTTTACAAACTTTAAAACAAAACCATATTGCCTTATAAGGGAAACTTGAATAATGTTCCTAGTCAAACTAGGAACATACAATACAAAACAATTTCCAAACCATTTGGAAGTTTCAGAACAAAGTCTCATCGGGCTACAACTTGAACTTTCGTTCCATTGCCCATGAAGAGACTAATGCCTCCCTTCTTGTAATGCTTATTTCTCTTGAACTCTTGCAACAAATTGCAAACATGAGTTCCACATCCGGTATCTAATACTGTCACACCCCGACCACGTAAAATAACAAATCGTGGCGGAAACGTCGGGGAGTGTTGTAACAGAATCATTGCTTCATAACACGTGGAAACTTGAATGTTGTTTTTTTGATTAAAAGAAATTACAATGTCTTAACAACAAGGAAGCATAACATAATTAACTAGTCTTGCATCTTTTATTGTCACTAAGGCCCGAGTCTGCCTATGTGTAACTTGATCAATCCAATGCATCATTTCCTGAAACACATATGAAAATTGGTACGTTAGCATAAAAATGCCTGTGAGATACATAGGTTTTATTGATTTAGGATTCATGACTTATAAGTTTAGAAAAAGTGGTTTAACAAAAGTCAGTCATGATCCTTGTAAAATGTTTTTGTTTTATAAATCATATAGAAATCGATAAGGAAACAGATGATATAAAAGAAATATGTATAGTTAATTAAATAACCAAGTAAAATGAATTTGTATAAAATGTGTCATTTGTAAAACAATGTTTTGTAAAGATATGTTAATTGTGTAAAATGTAATATGTCAAAATTGAAATGGTTTAAATAACGCTGCGATATGTAATATCACAAAAGCACTTATATATAGGAAGTACCAGCGGCGTATCCACCATGCTTTTATCATATTACACACGTCTCGTTACTTAAATCACTTACCCAAACAAACCACCAATGTAAAAATGTTCATGTATAACTAAATGTAATGTTTTAAACAAATGTTGAAATGTTATTGAGTAAACAAATGTAATGTAGAGTGAATAAAAAGCCTTTATTGATTAAAAGCATTTACTCGACCCTATAAGAAAGAAATGTACAAAACAATGCAATTGATAAATTATAATCAAAATTTATGTTTTGTAAAATAATGCATGCTTTACTGATACAAACATCTATGCGGTGTTGTGAAAATGCATACATTCAAGCCTTGAGGCTGTGGCGATAAACCCTTAAACGAATTAAAGGTTTATCTGAGTTATGTATATCGAATTTGGTCATTCCTTTCATCCAAACATACCTAGGATGTCAGGAACGGGAGTTGTCAATTCCTATGGTACCACTATCTACTAACGAACGGAGTAGCTAATGTTAATGAATTTATTTTTGAGCCATTTAAACAAACCAAATGTCATACCAAAATGTAAGCATGTTTTATGAAAATTAATGTACTAAGTATGCAACAAATGGACATACATAGCATGAAATGAAATGTAAAATAATGTACTAAGTATGCACTAAATGGACATACATAGCATGAAATGTAATGTAAAATAATGTACTAAGTATGCACTAAATGGACATACATAGCATGAAATGAAATGTAAAACGATGTACTAAGTATGCACTAAATGGACATACATAGCAAAAACATAATGAAATCATGTACTAGTAGTGTACTAATGAACATAGCAAGTATATGATATGAAAACATGGAAAGCATGAAAGTAACAAGTAGGCACATGTGTTTCACCCCAAAACATTTGAAAAACAGTAAAAGAGGGGTCTATGTACTCACTTGAGGGTGCTTAGAAGTCTTGAACAACAACCAAGCAAAGCTTGAGGGATCACGAAATCAAACGGCACCTAATATAGGTAACTACGTTAATAACCAGACCTAAATCGGAAGATCGGATAGAATGAGGTTTCGTAAACCAAATGATTATTGGAACTCGTATGATATGGTTTAACAAAGCCTACATTCTAAAATGAAAATTAACCTAAGTGCTTACAACCCATTACGACTCGTTTAGGTAGCTTACGCCACTTTAACGCGTCGTTCGCGTAAAATGCGTTCGGAATGCCTAACTAGTCCTATGATAAGTAAAATATGCCTTAACATGTCTAATATTGTTGCCAAATCAGTTTAGATATCAAAAATTATGTTACATATGCTTAAAATGAATTTTGGCGTAAAAAGGTCATTTTGGTCATTTACCTAAGGCATATAAACTACCTATCATACCACTACTTAAACGACGTGACCATAAGGTATAACCTCAGAAGGTTATTCCCTATGCAACTATAGTCACCTAATGTGTTTGGTCGGATCCTAAAGATCGACCAAACGGGTCGGGTTGAAAGTATAAGCGGTTATTTAGACCGCTTACCTTACGACCCTACATAAGCACTAAACCTAAAGTGACGAGCTAAACATGTTAAAACATGCTTAATGAGGTTTGAAAGTAGGTTTGGTATCAAAACAAACGGTTTTGATACCTAAAAGTAGTTTGGTTACAAAATACGCAAGAATACGCATTTTGACCGAAACTACGACTCGCCACTATGCCTAGATAACGTGGTAATCAGTAGGTATAGTCACAAGAGACTAAAACCATCGTGATTACACTCACGTTATGAAGTTCAAAAGAACTTCATGTTGACCATAAACTGGTCAAAGTAGAAAGTCAAACACAGTTTGACTTTCATGCGAAAAAGAACGAAAGATGACTTATAACGGGTCCAAGAATGGAAGTTTTGATCCGATTACTCTCAGGTATGAAGTGTATACTTCAACTTAGAGAGCCAAATCAGATCAAATGTGAGTTTTGAAGCAAGAGGGTGGGGGTATTTATAGGAAAAGCAAGACCGTTAGGATCGTTCATCGAAAACCGAGCTTCGATCTGGACCTTACATGTGTGCCCATGGTTTTAGAATACCATGGGTACCCCAAAACAAGCCCCTACTTTCATTAAAACCATATGAAAATGAGGGAAACAGCTGGAAATCAGATTTTCAACTTTGGTCCCTTCCTAAGATAACTATGGCAGAATGTCAATTTTCGTCCCTGAATGTGCAAAACATGGTTTTTTGATGCTTTTTTGACACGCTTAAGCCCCGTTAATCCCATTTCAAGGCTCTAAAATGAATTTAAAGTATAGGGAACATGAAACATGCTCAAAAATATCTCGGATGTCGGTTCGTTTGGTCGTACGGTTGCGTTGTTCGGTTAATTACGACGAAACACGAACGAATGCGAAAAACGATCCAAATTACGCGACGAATGGAATTTTATCATGCCAATCACTAAAATAAAATATTTTAATGATTACATAAAGTTTTGGATGTCCGGATGTATTCAGAACGTAAGATATGCGCGAAAATGCAAACTTATGCACTTTTTGACGCTTTTAGTCCCTGAATGACCAAAAAGTTTATTTTAGAACACCGAACCCCTCAAATCCTATTTATAAGCTATTTAAAGGATATTTAGGGTATATTTAAATTATTTTCATGTTCCGTAATGTTCTTTACAGTACGAATCGGCATACTTTCGCAGTTTGTCGAAATTAGTCCCTGTAAGCGAATAAACATGATTTCGGCACACCAAACCTTCCAAAACTTATATCTAAGTTATGTATAGGTTATTTAAGTCATGTTAAGCCTATGTCACTATTCCGGAGTGTTTGTTGCATTAAACTGGTTATATTTACTCATCAGTGAGAGTATAACTTTCCAGAAAGCGATTTAGAGCCCAATATTGAACAAGAATTGATATGTGCAAAAGATACACATACTTATACAAATCCCAAGTATGAAATACAATAGTTCATTGGTTTGGTATTTGTTTGATGGCCGAGGAGGCACAAGTGTCACAAATACCCATGTGTTTGAAGAAATAACATTGATGTCAATATGTATCATAAACATTGTACTTGAGGTTTGCCTAGCATCCATTTTGTTTTTCAACTCTTTGAGATAGGTTGGACAATTCCTTTTCAAATACCCTATCTCACCATACTCAAAGCATGGATTGTTCATGGCAACCTTTTCCTTCTTTTCTTTTAGTTTCGGTGGTTCCGCTTTAGTCTTTCTTTATCCTTTCCCTTTGATGTGCCTGTTTCCATTTGCAACATTTGCTTTGGTGTCAGGGTGATGCCCTTTGTTGTTGCCATCCTCATTGATCGTTAGAACGGATAAAGCCCTTTTATCCATATTGAGCCTTTTGAGGTGATCAATGTGGCTTTTCATCTTAAGGACATAAGATGAGACCGATTGGGTTTCCTCCATTCTACATGCATGAAGCGCACGAACCGATTCGAAGCGTTCTACCCTTAGGAACATTTCCTACAATTAGGTAATCACGTCGTATGCCCATGATGTTCAAAATCCTTTTGAATCTCGGGAATCATAATTCCTAACACAAGGCAAGAGGGTTGTATAGTATCCTCGATATACTTAATCTAATCGTTATAGGAATCCTTATCTTCCATAAGATGTTCATCGGGATTAGGATAGTTCAACACATAGGATATATTTTCTTACTTGAGAACGATTCTTAAGTTTCGATATTAATCCATGAAGTGTTATGATTGAGACGATCCTTGTAAAGGATTGTTCTTAGTGATAGGTTACGAACTGTTTAGGTAATATTGTTAGCGGCCATCTACAAAATTTTACAAGGTTTAATTTTAGTATTTTTGATATTATTATATTTTAATCATTAATACCCTTTTATTTCTCATAGACAATTAATAATTAAAATCTAGAATCCAACTTTACATTTAAATATTGGTTAGGTGACCTTTATCCCATTATTTAAATTAACAAGGTAGTCAACGTTTGACAATTGCAACCCTTTGCAACTTCTAGCCATATGGGATCGGTTAAACATCTTTATGTTTAGTTGGCATGTTTAATCCCATCAACACCTTTGTTCCCCATGCTTCGGTGACCCTAAGTTCATGGTTTCCAAATCAAGTCGTCCAACTTACACACACATGTGAGTTTACACATATAAGTGGTTAGGTGACCTTTATCCCACAAACATGGTAACCCCACCTCAAATATAAAAGTTTCCTCAAATGTGGTTAGGTGACCTTTATCCCACAAAGAGTTCCCAAGTGATTCAAGTGTTGTATAAAAGGATGGTGTTTGACTTGTTTTATAAAAGGGATTTTTATTTTTCAAAATTCTAGTTTAGAAAAATTTTATGTACCATGTATTTGCATGCATTCAAATCAATGGTACTTTTGTGAAAACCAATTTTCAAGGTTCTTTTAATAAAACTCATTTTATTATAAAATCATTAACTTTAAATAAAACCTTTTATTAACCATTTAATGACTTTTAAAGAACCAATTTTAAGCTTGTTGTTGATTATTAATTGTTAAGCATGCATATCCAAATATCATCCAAACAATAAAGTAAACAACCACACAAGCACAACATACATATCAATAGGTGCACAACCATATTCAACTATTTTTACCACACTTGTTAGCCGAAACAAGTGTGTCAAAAGGTCCTTCCTAAAGGGTGAATATAGACACAAATAATGTGTCGTTGAACTCCCACTTGATCCCGCATCCAAACGCTTCAAGTCTTCATCTTGTGTTGTGATTTCTTCACATTTTTTGAGCTTCCAAATGTCTTTTATGTTCAGCTCCAAACATTTGGACTTCAAAAATGTGTTTTGGTTATCGGGCTAAAATCCCATTAAGAACTATGAAGTCCTTTATGCCCGAAATTGGCAAAACCCAAAACCGCATTTTTGTGTGCATCTTGTTTTACAATAGGTATCCTAATACATTTTTCTAATAAAATAAAATGCACCTAATCTATTTATTTACATACCAAATGAAAATAAATAAATTACATATTTTTACAAATGGAAGACAAAAATAATAATTATTACAACCCATTGAATAATTAAATGCAAATCACAAACACAAACATTCAACATATTCACACAAGGTCATCGCTAGGTTATGTACACCAAAATATATATATATATATATATATATCCAAATATATATAAAATTCAAGAGCAAAAATGGTTTCCTTTTACAACCTACATTTTCGTTCAGGAATGAAAAACCGAAATATGTGGGTTTTTGTTCAAACAAAACAAAACAAATCATCCATATCACATAATTTTTCAAGATTCATTTATGCATGTAGGAAATAATTCTTGAAAAAAAAAGGAAAACCATGGATAAAATTTCGGCCATAGGGTTTCTACAAACTCGAAAACCCGAAAATTTTAAATCCGATGAAGCATGCACTCATATAAGCGGCTCTGATACCATTGTTGGGTTTTTCACATGTTTATCAAAGTTATTTTATCCAAACAAAATTAAAAACGCAGCGGAAAAGATTTAAAACATGTTACTTTACAAGATTTAAAACCATTTTAAATGCAAAACCCAATAACCGGATCCATATACGACATGCATGCTATCAAAAAACACAACCATAGGGTGTTGTAGGAATACTACCTTCCATATAGCAAAAGATATGAAGAAGATGATGTTCTTGAATGGAGATCTTCAAAGGAGAAGACCTCAAGCTTGCACACCCCAAGCGTCCAACAAACACCTTATGTTGCTAGGAATTCTACACTTGAAAATTCACTTGAAAAAAATCCCTTTGACAACCTACTCTTGGCCGAAAATTCATAAGGGAATTCTAGTGTTCTTGCACTTGAATCTAACTTATGAGAAAATATGAGAGAAGGTGTGTCATAATAATCAAATCTTGTTTGATATTGTGTAAGATCTTGCATGCAATCTAAGTGGTGGAAATCCCCTAGGGAAGCCCCCATAGGGCCGGCCATATATGGCTTTTCCCAAAAAAAATTCAAATTTTTTTTCTTTTAATTTAGTCTTGTTTTTTTTATTTTATAACTTTTATAAAATATAACATCACTTGTTACAAGACTTATGCAATGTCTCACAACCTTTTAAAATGTTATTTAACCCATTAAATAACAAAATAAAATATTCTCTCAAAATAAATTATCCATATAATTTATTACTTTCTCAAGTGCAATTATTTAGAAAACCAATTTCTAAATATTCTAAGTGTTAATATTTATTTGTTTGATCATATCATAAATAAATATTATAGGTGTTTGTCTAGCTGGTTATTGGGTATGACCCGACTTGGATCATAACGTACAAGCCACATCAATTTAATATGTGTCTTGGGCATACAGAGTCCAACAATTTAAACCCAAATTTTGGCACCAAACTTTCTACCCACTGATATAATATAATATTTAAAGATTTTTGGAAATTTTTATTAAATTTTAAACTGATCATAACATAGAGTTCTTGCATTGGCTCGGTAATTGACAATAATGTCATTTTCCCTAATAAAATGAGTTTTACACATCCTTTACATGTCAAACCTTTTTCTACTGATTTTATACATTAAATAAATTATTTTAAACAGTAGAGGCTGATCAAAATCTAAGATTCCCTTAAACAACCCGAATATCGTCAAATACCGACTTATATGCGATTTTAGCGCATAGTATGGTTTAAAACTGATATTATAAGCAAATTTTTATACTTTAACAGTAAGTAAAATTTTTGAACTCAGATTTCCAAATTTGACCCTTATAGCATATGTGAAATGACCAAAATGCCCCTGCGGTGAATAGTTTGGCCATAAATGATAAAATTCACATTTGTGTGATATCTTACATATGTAACTTTTTAAGATAAATATTTTTACTGATTATTTTAGACCAGGACCTCAGATTGCTATTTAACCTCTTTTATGAACTTTAAAATGACCAAAATACCCCTACGGGGCATAAATTGTTTTTAAATTCATTTTGGGCATAATGGAAGATATCCTACTGATATCATAACTTATTTAAAGCATATTAACTTGTGGACCCTGTACATGATTCATTTGGTTACCCGTTATGCATATTCGCGTTTGGTACAGTTTATGTAACTAGTTTGCATAAATTAATCGAAACGGGTCAAACCTTATCATTTTCACTTCAAAATCCAGAATGTGTTTAGTTTACCCATATTATACAAGTCTTCATACTTGTCGGGTCTAATTCACATTCTAATCCGGTCTTCGCTTAATCCTGCGTTTTGAACCGTAAGCCTTTCATTAAAACTAACCGGTCTAAGTTAAGACTTAAATAAGACCCGTTAGGAATCTAATAGGTTATTAAAACCTTCGTTCCAGATTAGGAGCCCAGTAAAAGATACTTGTACTTGCTGATTGATATACGGCTGAGGATAAAATTATATTTTTGCTCAGGTAAATACTTTTAACTTATTTTCCGTTATACGGGCTTGGGATACGGTATTATAATATTACCGCTTGGTCGGGTATGAAACTATTTAAATCGGATTGTGATTAATAAATTTACATAACCCGTTTTAATCTATTTTGTTTGATGCAATGCCTTTGGGGGGTTAATGACCATGTCCTGGATATCCTCGGCTCATTCATTAGAAATGGCCACGGCTTAAGCACGGGGTGTAGGCATACACCTGACAGTTGCGTATGTATAAACAGTATCTCACTCTCTTGTGGGCATATACTTGTGGTGTGTCTATTAATCTAATCCGGCTCTTCTAACAGGGTCCTGAACAGAAGACAAACATGTAAATATGTATACAAGATTATTTTAAAATAATTGTCCCAAGTTATAAAAGATTTTATGCCTTGTGCATCCAAACTAATTTTATAAATGTTTTCAAAAGAGTAAGTTAATTATATTTACCAGTGTAAACTGACGTATTTTTCAAAAAGGTTAAGTGCAAGTACTACGCGTAATGGGCTGGCTACTCCTAGTATCAAATAAAGAGTCTTGCAAGCTTTTGATGCTTCAATCTGTTGAACAATATTTCTTTTTATTTTATATCCGCCTGTGGATCCACTTACAATCCGTTTTGTAATATTTTATGTTACTTTCAACTCGGTTTCTATAAATTACTTTTAGACATACGCTGTGCATTAAACTGTGATTAATTGACTATGATGATATCAACTACGTCATGATACTCCCCACCGGGCCCACCGGTAGTACGTGGAAATATCGGGGTGTGACAAAATGTTTCAAACGTTTACAAATGGTATGGTTAGCTAAGGAATGAACTGTTAGATCATGTGAATGGGTAGGTGTTAACTTAAGACCATTAATCCTTGTATAAGGACTGAGGGGCATGAGTGATAGATCTATTTGGGTGTAACGAGCCCCACCCATGAGACCGCGAGTTGGACCATGTGGTGACTATGTCGTTCCCGCCGGGTGGCCCAGTATGAAATACGCAAAGGATTGATCCTTCTTGCACCATTGCACACATATTAATGTCTTAGCTACACATTAATGATCTGTTCATATACGCTTTCATACCGGTTTATAAAGGCATACATACAAATGTTTACAAGAATATTCGTGCACACATACAAAAACACATGAACTCGCTGAACTTTTGTTGATGTTTTCAAACTATATATATTTCAGGAAACTGAAGGATCTGGTGGTGTTTGAAAATTTCAAGAAGTATTTCAAGAGTTGATGTCATCCAAACTTTTGAAGGGTTTGACTTGGATGTCTTATCTTAGATAAGGCATACGAGTCAAAGCCTTGGTCTTTATTTATCGTTTGTTTAAAAGTCCCTTGTGGAACTTGATTCTATTTGAATGGTTTGTAAGTTAAACTTGAAGTTTGATGGTTAGTACTAAAAAAACTTGGGTTTGTAATATTTTGAAACTTATGAATGGATGAACATCATGTTTAATCATATAGTTGTTTGTTATAATTGAAAGCAATGATATTAAGCAAGTTACACATCATACGCTTCCTCAAAAGTCAGGGTGTGACAGCTTCAATCCATACAAGGCTTTGTTTAGTTTATAAACACGATTTGGAAATTGAGGATCAACAAAGCCTTCTAGTTAATGCACATACACTTCTTCTTCAATTTCACCATTCAAAAATGTAGATTTGACATCCATCTGATAAACTTTTATGTTGTTTGAGGCAGCATAAGGTAGGAATATTCTCACAGCTTCAAGCCTGGCTACTGGTGCAAAGGTTTCATCATAGTCTATGCCTTCTTGTTGACAATAACCTTTGACCACCAGCCTTGCTTTGTTTCTTGTTATGATGCCTTGTTCATCAGACTTGTTTCTGAATACCCATTTGGAACCAATGACAGATTTGTTGTTTGGTTTGGGTACCAGATCCCACACATGACTCTTTTCAAATTGGTCAAGCTCTTTTTGCATTGCTTGGACCCAATCTGAGTCATTTAGTGCTTCCTTGATAGATTTTGGCTCAATTATGCTTAAGAATCCTGCATAAAGACATTCATGAGCTGTTGCAGATCTTGTCTTAACACCAATTTCAGGGTCACCAATGATGTTAGCTAGTGAGTGTCCCTTGATCCATCTCAAGTTGTTATGTGAACTTGTACTTGCTGATGGATTTGAAGCTTCCCCCTGATCTGTGACCTCAGTGTTGTCAAGAGGATCAGAATTCTGTTGTTCAACAACATTTCTGGTGAGATTCCAGAATTTTGATCATTTTGTTCAATTTCTGGTGGAGGTTCCAGATCATCTGTAGGGTTAGTACATGACATATTTTTGTTTGATATGTTCAGCATATGGTCATGCTCTAAAAGTTCTTCATTTAACTTGTTAAGAAGATTTTCAGAATTTTCAGGTTGTTTTGACAAGCTTATATCTTGTAAAATTTCATGAGAAATCTTGGTTTCTGATGAGTCATCAAAAGACACATATAAGCTTTCTCTTATTGTCCTTGTGTTTAAAAGAAATATTCTATAAGCTTTTGAGGACAATGAGTAACTAAGAAAAATTCCTTTTTTTTGCTTTTCTGTCAAAGTTTTCCAGACTATCAAAATCATTAAACATAAAACAATTACTACCAAAGGTGTGTAAAAATTTGATGTTTGTGATTCTTTGGTTGATAATGTTATAAGGAGTTTTCTGATGTCTCATGTTTATGATAGACCTGTTTTGTGGGAAGCATGCATTTGATATGGCTTCAGCCCAAAAATAAGTAGGCAATCTGGCATATGCAAGCATGGTTCTTGCTGCTTCTACCAGAGTCCTGTTTTTCTTTACTACAACTCCATTTTCTTGTGGAGTTCTTGGAGCAGAAAAATCATGAGATATTCCTTTACTTACAAGGAAAGTCTCAAGTTTTGCATTCTTGAATTCTATTCCATTATCAGATATGATTCTTCTCACAGGTAATTTCAATAGATTTTATATTTTTCTAATGAAATTAATGATCAGATCTGGGGATTCACTTTTCTTTCTTAAAAATTCAACCCATGTGTACCTTGAATAGTCATCTATAATGACCAAAATGTATTTCTTACCAGAAAAGCTGGCATTTTGTACAAGTCCCCAAAAGTCCATGTGCAAAAGTTCCAAGTTTTCAGAAATTGAAAATTCTGAAACTGTTTTATGTGAGCCTTTTTTTGACTTGCCAAGCTCACATGCTGCACATATCTTATCCTTTTTGGATGATATGTATGGTAAGCCTTTTACCAGATTTTTGTTAGCCAGTTGGTTTATAGTTTTGAAGATCAAGTGAGCAAGCCTTTTATTCCATAGCCAACTATTTCCTTTGTTTTCATTAGAAAATAAGCATAATTGAGGATGCTCAATTTCTTCTCTGAAATCAAAGTAATAGATGGAGTTTCTAATCCTTTTCCCACTTAAATATATTTTGTTATCATCTAAACCAACCAATAGACATTTTTCAGGGAAAAAGGTTACCTGGAAGCCTCTATCGCAAAATTGCCCACAACTAAGTAGATTGTATTTTAAACCTTCTACATTGGCAACCTTTTCAATGGTTAATGTTCCATAATGTATGGTACCATATCCCATTGTTCTTCCCTTTACCCCATTTCCAAAATTTACAAATTTACCCAGTTTCTCTTGATAGCTACTAAGTAAGCTCCTATCCCCAGTCATGTGCTTGGAGCTTCCTAAATTGCAGTACCAGATCTGCTGCGCATGATGGTCCTGAAATCATGAGGTTAGAGAGTTTTTGGTACACAAACTTATTTGGGTACTTTTTCTGATGAAAATTGGCTTGCGATTTCTTCATCAGATGAGAAATTCTCATCAGAATTCTCATCAGAATCTCTGCTTAATGTTGAGCCATTAGCAGGGTGATTTTCTTTGGAGAGATGTTGTTGAATTAGCTTCAGTATTTCAACACACATACATTTAGATTTGTCTAAAGTTTTAGACAAAGATACGTGTGATGGAATGTTTTTGCCTTTATGAAATTTAGGATGAATTTTTGGTTTTTCAATCATTTTGAAGGTTTCATCCCTTTTCAAACAGATTTTGGGTGACAAAAACAGTTTATCAGAATTTCCAGATCTGCATGAATCAACATCAGAATCTGATATTATCTTACCAGAAATGCTTTCAGATACCTTTGCAAAGGTGGTGGGAATTTTAATATTTGTTTTAACATATCCCAGCCCTTCACCTCCGTTCTTTGGTGTTGTTTCAATAAATTGTATAAACACTTTTGCTTGTTGAAAACCTTTCACATTGATTTCATTGTCTTGAATTTTCTTGTATAGATTCTTTCTTTCCTGTTCATAAAATTCAATTTTTGAATCTTTTATTTAGATTTGGTCAATAAGTGATTGGTTTCTAGCTTTGGATTTGTTGAGCAACTTTTGCAGATCATCAGATTTTGTGCATTCTGATGAAGTTTTGTTTTGTAAAAGCACAAAATCCTGCATAAGTTTGTTCAGTTGTTGTTCCAAATCAAGGTTATCTGAACTTACTTTTTATTCTGATGAAGTGGAACATTCATCAGAAGTTGTGGCCATCAAACAGAAATTAGCCATTTCCTCCTCTTCTCCATCAGAAGAATCATTTGTTAGCCAGGTATCAGTACCTTCTATTAGGCTAACATCTGTTGTTGTTTCTTAGCTTCTTCAAGCTTCTGTTCATAGTAAGTCACATCCTTCCGCTTCTTGTTCTTGCACTCTGAAGCATAGTGCCCCTTTTGTCTTCACTTGTAGCAAATAACTTATTCCTTCCCCTTTTCTCTTTACTTTCCTTCCATCCTCCCCCTATCAGTCTTCTAAAACTTACCACTTCCACCTCTCAATCTTTGCTCAAACGTCTTTATGAGCAAAGCAATAGCCTTAGCAAAGGCTGAAAAATCTGATGAAGCATCAGAAATTTCTGTATTCTGGCAGTGAGAGGGTTGTGGATCTGAAACTGGTATTCTCTGTGTATGTGAAACAAGAGCTATAGGTCCCCCTTTATGGTTTGAATCTTCATAAATTTCTTCCTCTCTAGGGACTAAGTTGCTGTAAAGGTCATGTAAGTTCATGTTCCCTAACTCAAGGGTTGATGCCAAGGTCATTGTGAGACTACGCCACTCTCTTGGCAGGGCATCTAAGAACTTAACATTCTTTTCATCATTAGATTTTTCAACACCAAACTTTTTAAGTTCATTTAAAAGTTTGGTGAACCTGTTATATGTCTCTGAAAGAGTCTCATTTTGGAGACTTTTAAATCTTTCATAAGAAGAGACATGATTTGTTCTCTTGTTTCTTTTCATTCTCTCTCCTCCTTCACATACATTTTCCAGTTGATCCCATATTTGCTCAGCAGATGCACATGCATCTACTTGAGAAAATATGTCATTTCGAAGTGCCATAATCAGAAGTGATTTGGCCCTTTCATCGGCAGACACCAGTTCCTTATCTTCTTGACTCCATTGAATTTCACTTTTAGGAACCAAGGAGGCAGGGATACTTGGTGTTTGCTCAGTTTCTAGAACTGCTGGTATTTCAATAGTTGGTATATGTGGGCCTCTCACAATGGATTGAAACAGTGCTTGATCATGTCCATTAAGGAAATTGATCATCCAGATTTTCCATTGGGGTATTCCTCTCTGACTAGGGTCGGAGGTTTTGACATAGAACCAATATTGAAAGCGTTATTCCAGGTTTGAAAGTTTGCTATATTTAGTTTAAGAGTTGGATATCAAGAAAATATAAGCAGTTGATCTTTTGAGAATGATTTATTCAATCTGCTCTGATACCAATTGTTGATCCCAGATAGAGATACCCAAATACTTAATATGGCAAGTGATTTCAACAAATAGGAAATTATTGTGCAGAACTAGAAATCAAACTTTCAAGAAACAACTTATAGAATTTTCAAGTGTATTAATGACTTTGAAAAACAAAGTTATTGGATATTACAAAATGTATACTCAAAGAATTATATTCGAAGGGTAACGGAGTTTGTGGTGTGTGTATTGAATGCTAAGCACAACTCATTTAACCTCCTGGGTTGACATCTCTACTTATAGGGAGTCTCGATCTGAATAAACATTTGTTTATTCATCACTTACTCTGCATAAAGGAACTTTTTGGCATATTCATTGAATCGGTGATTACCAACTTGTTACTTTTTGGGTTTGTGTCAGGGCTTATCTAGAAGGCAATTTGGTTCACCGGAATTTCTAGTAACCTCCTTACCAGAATCCTGATGAACTTGATCATCAGATTTCTGGTGATCAGACTTACCAGATTCGGATAATAAATACCAGATTTATCATCAGACTTCAGGTCTTTGTCTGATTGTCTTCTTTGTCTTAATCTTTTCCTGATGCTTAGTTGAAGATGTATCTTTCTTTTCTTCTTGTCAAGTTATCATGTAGGCACCTTTTTAGTGATACTCCTTGACTGTATCTTCAGCTTATGATCAGGATGATCACCTTTTTCTTCAATACTTACATTTAAAGTTTCCTAACATGAAGCAAGAGATGACGCAGAGAACCTGAAGAAAATGGCTGACAAAGCTATAATGGCTAAAGCAACTAAGGTAGAAAATCAAACTAAGTCTACCGAGTCGTCAAACCAGGTCAGGTCAATGAGTAAAGATGGTGAAAACAGTAAGAAAACTAAAATTAAAAATGAAGTGCAGTGCAGGAAATGCAAGGAAACATGCAGTGCCTGTACTGAGAAAGACAAAGCTTTGAAATCCAGAAATGCTGAATTCACCAAAATCGATGATCTTCTAAAAGAAAGAAACAAGAAAATTGATTTGTTAAAAGATGATCTTATTTTGAAAGATAAACTAATTAAGAATTCAAAAGAAAAAATCAATCTTTTGGAAGATAACTTGAAAAAGGGTGAATCTTAAGTGGAAAATTTTCAAAAAGTTAATAATACGCTCAGTCTCGACTATAGAAGAATGACAAAGGCTTATGATGAATTAAAAAAAAGTAATTACTGAGGCTGAAACACATGATTACAAGCATCGTGAAACAAATAACAGATTACAATATACTCTTAAAGAAAAGCAAATAACAATTAATAAACTTCTGGATGACATTGGAAAGCTTAAACTTCAACTTGAAGAAGTTAAAATTAAAAATGAGCGTATTGATTTGAAATTGAAAAGTTACTCTACTGCTTGATTTGTTCTTGATCATATCATTCCTAAACCAATTGGTAAGAACAAAGATGGTGAAGATGTTTATAGTAATGGAGGCGGGGATGGGTATAAGCGTGTTCCACCACCCGTAGAGTAATTTTGTAGGAAATTATTCACTTTTCTAGTAGTGACAAATAGATAAAAACAGAAAATAAAATAAAAATAGATAGACAAGAAAGAATCACTTGGGTCTGAATTATCTTTCATGTACCCTTTGATGATTTCCACACTTTGGGCATTTTAAGAGATTATCTTAGTTATAGTAGTAGGCCCCTCTTTGAAAGGCGACGTTATGCTCAACCTAGTGGTTTGACTCAGCAAGGATACAATCTCACTAGGTCAGAATATTGAAAGATAATTAAGTAAGTTATTAATGCAAAATGTGGTGGGCCCCCTTCCAGGCAGCAGTCACCATCAACCCGTTGGTCTGAGTCAGTAGGGATACAGTCCTCGCGGGGTTGATTTAAAGTTTTAATAGTAGTTTGTAAATAAGGGGTTCAAGCAGTTTCTTACTCTAAGTCAGGCCAGTCATTCCCGGCCAATCCATGGATTAGTACTAAACTTGAACCAGGTTCTCGCATGATCTATACACTGAACGAGACATAGAATTACCCAACCACCCTTCTAACCCCCTTCCAAGTAGTTAACGTGCTTTATATAGACCGTAAAGACACAAATATGTGAATAAACGACATATGAAGAATGGTTAAGTAGATTTGCCTTCAATATAAAAAACTATTTATTAAAGTCATTAATACATACCCAATTAAAAAGTTGTCAAAGATTGGAAATCAAAAAAGAAAATGCATAAAAGATATGTCTTCACCAAGTGATGCAAGAGTTTAGCCAAGCATGGCCTTTGTTTGACAAAGACTCTTACTATCAACCTTGGATCCCGAGACTACACACACTCTAAAAGATGGAAAATGGATGATGGTGGTGGATGATGGTGTTGTAGTGGTGGTGGAGTGGTGGCAAGTGAGAGAGAAGTGGTTTGACAAGGGATGGTTTCCTCTTAAGGACATAAGATGAGACCGATTGGGTTTCCTCCATTCGAGATGCATGAAGCGCACGAACCGTTTCGAAGCGTTCTACCCATAGGAACATTTCCTACAATTAGGTAATCACGTCGTATGCCCATGATGTTCAAAATCCTTTTGAATCTCGGGAATCATAATTCATAACACAAGGCAAGTGGGTTGTATAGTATCCTCGATATACTTAATCTAATCGTTATAGGAATCCTTATCTTCCATAAGATGTTCATTGGGATTAGGATAGTTCAACACATAGGATATCTTTTCTTACTTGAGAACGATTCTTAAGTTTCGATATTAATCCATGAAGTGTTATGATTGACGATCCTTGTAAAGGATTGTTCTTAGTGATAGGTTACGGACGGTTTGGGTAATATTGTTAGCGGCCATCTACAAAATTTTACAAGGTTTAATTTTAGTATTTTCGATATTATTATATTTTAATCATTAATACCGTTTTATTTCTCATAGACAATTAATAATTAAAATCTATAATCCAACTTTACATTTAAATATTGGTTAGGTGACATTTATCCCATTATTTAAATTCACAAGGTAGTCAACGTTTGACAATTGCAACCCTTTGCAACTTCTAGCCATATGGGATCGGTTAAACATCTTTATGCTTAGTTGGCATGTTTAATCCCATCAACACCTTTGTTCCCCATGCTTCGGTGACCCTAAGTTCATGGTTTCCAAATCAAGTCGTCCAACTTACACACACATGTGAGTTTACACATATAAGTGGTTAGGTGACCTTTATTCCACAAACATGGTAACCCCACCTCAAATATACAAGTTTCCTCAAATGTGGTTAGGTGACCTTTATCCCACAAAGAGTTCCCAAGTGATTCGAGTGTTGTATAAAAGGATGGTGTTTGACTTGTTTTATAAAAGGGATTTTTATTTTTCAAAATTCTAGCTTAGAAAAATTTTATGTACCATATATTTGCATGCATTCAAATCAATGGTACTTTTGTGAAAACCAATTTTCAAGGTTCTTTTAATAAAACCCATTTTATTATAAAATCATTAACTTTTAATAAAACCTTTTATTAACCATTTAATGACTTTTAAAGAACCAATTTTAAGCTTGTTGTTGATTATTAATTGTTAAGCATGCATATCCAAATATCATGCAAACAATAAAGTAAACAACCACACAAGCACAACATACATATCAATAGGTGCATAACCATAGCCAACTATTTTGACCACACTTGTTAGCCGAAACAAGTGTGTCAAAAGGTCCTTCCTAAAGGGTGAATATAGACACAAATAATGTGTCGTTGAACTCCCACTTGATCCCGCATCCAAACGCTTCAAGTCTTCATCTTGTGTTGTGATTTCTTTACATTTTTTGAGCTTCCAAATGTCTTTTATGTTCAGCTCCAAACATTTGGACTTCAAAAATGTGTTTTGGTTATCGGGCTAAAATCCCATTAAGAACTATGAAGTCCTTTATGCCCGAAATTGGCAAAACCCAAAACCGCATTTTTGTGTGCATCTTCTTTTACAAAAGGTATCCTAATACATTTTTCTAGTAAAATAAAATGCACCTAATCTATTTATTTACATACCAAATGAAAATAAATAAATTACATATTTTTACAAATGGAAGACAAAAATAATAATTATTACAACCCATTGAATAATAAAATGCAAATCACAAACACAAACATTCAACATATTCACACAAGGTCATCACTAGGTTATGTACACCAAAATATATATATATATATATATATATATATATATATATATTTATATATATCCAAATATATATAAAATTCAAGAGCAAAAATGGTTTCCTTTTACGACCTACATTTTCGGTCAAGAATGAAAAACCGAAATATGTGGGTTTTTGTTCAAACAAAACAAAACAAATCATCCATATCACATAATTTTTCAAGATTCATTTATGCATGTAGGAAATAAATCTTGAAAAAAAAAAGAAAAACCATGGATAAAATTTCGGCCATAGGGTTTCTACAAACCCGAAAACCCGAAAATTTTAAATCCGATGAAGCATGCACTCATATAAGCGGCTCTGATACCATTATTGGGTTTTTCACATGTTTATCAAAGTAATTTTATCCAAACAAAATTAAAAACGCAGCGTAAAAGATTTAAAACATGTTACTTTACAAGATTTAAAACCATTTTAAATGCAAAACCCAATAACCGGATCCATATACAACATGCATGCTATCAAAAAACACAACCATAGGGTGTTGTAAGAATACTACCTTCCATATAGCAAAAGATATGAAGAAGATGATGTTTTGAATGGAAATCTTCAAAGGAGAAGACCTCAAGCTTGCACACCCCAAGCGTCCAACAAACACCTTATGTTGCTAGGATTTCTACACTTGAAAATTCACTTGAAAAAAATCCCTTTGACAACCTACTCTTGGCCGAAAATTCATAAGGGAATTCTAGTGTTCTTGCACTTGAATCTAACTTATGAGAAAATATGAGAGAATGTGTGTGATAATGATCAAATCTTGTTTGATATTGTGTAAGATCTTGCATGCAATCTAAGTGGTGGAAATCCCCTAGGGAAGCCCCCATAGGGCCGGCCATATATGGCTTTTCCCAAAAAAAAAAAATCATTTTTTTTCTTTTAATTTAGTCTTGTATTTTTATTTTATAACTTTTATAAAATATAACATCACTTGTTACAAGACTTATGCAATATCTCACAACCTTTTAAAATGTTATTTAACCCTTTAAATAACAAAATAAAATATTCTCTCAAAATAAATTATCCATATAATTTATTACTTTCTCAAGTGCAATTATTTAGAAAACCAATTTCTAAATATTCTAAGTGTTAATATTTACTTGTTTGATCATAACATAAATAAATATTATAGGTATTTGCCTAGCTTGTTATTGGGTATGACCCGACTTGGATCATAACGTAGTAGCCACATCAATTTAATATGTGTCTTGGGCATACAGAGTCCAACAATTTAAACCCAAATTTTGGCACCAAAATTTCTACCCACTGATATAATATAATATTTAAATATTTTTGGAAATTTTTATTAAATTTTAAACTGATCATAACATAGAGTTCTTGCATAGGCTCAGTAATTGACAATACTGCCCTTTTCCCTAATAAAATGAGTTTTACACATCCGTTACATGTCAAACCTTTTTCTATTGATTTTATACATTAAATAAATTATTTTAAACAGTAGAGGCTGATCAAAATCTAAGATTCCCTTAAAGAACCCGAATATCGTCAAATACCGACTTATATGCGATTTTAGCGCATAGTATGGTTTAAAACTGATATTATAAGCAAATTTTTATACTTTAACAGTAAGTAAAATTTTTTAACTCAGATTTCCAAATTTGACCCTTATAGCATATGTGAAATGACCAAAATGCCCCTACGGTGCATAGTTTGGCCATAAATGATAAAATTCACATATGTGTGATATCTTACTGATGTAACTTTTTAAAATAAATAGTTTTTACTGATTATTTTAGACCAGGACCTCAGATTGCTATTTAACTTCTTTTATGAACTTTATAATGACCAAAATACCCCTATGGGGCATAAATTGTTTTTAAATTCGTTTTGGGCATAATGGAAGATATCCTACTGATATCATAACTTATTTAAAGCATATTAACTTGTGGAACCTGTACATGATTCATTTGGTTACCCGTTATGCATATTCGCGTTCGGTACAATTTATGTAACTAGTTTGCATAAATTAATCGAAACGGGTCAAACCTTATCATTTTCACTTCAAAATCCAGAATGTGTTTAGTTTACCCATATTATACAAGTCTTCATAGTTGCCGGGTCTAAATCACATTCTAATCCGGTCTTCGCTTAATCTTGCGTTTTGAACTGTAAGCCTTTCATTAAAACTAACCGGTCTAAGTTAAGACTTAAATAAGACCCGTTAGGAATCTAATAGGTTATTAAAACCTTCGTTCCAGATTAGGAGCCCAGTAAAAGATACTTGTACTTGCTGATTGATATACGGCTGAGGATAAAATTATATTTTTGTTCAGGTAAATACTTTTAACTTATTTTCCGTTATACGGGCTTGGGATACGGTATTATAATAATACCGCTTGGTCGGGTATGAAACTATTTAAATCGGATTGTGATTAATAAATTTACATAACCCGTTTTAATCTATTTTGTTTGATGGAATGCCTTTGGGGGTTAATGACCATGTCCTGGATATCCTCGGCTCATTCATTAGAAATGGCCACGGCTTAAGCACGTGGTGTAGGCATACACCTGACAGTTCCGTATGTATAAACAGTATCTCACTCTCTTGTGGGCATATACTTGTGGTGTGTCAATTAATCTAATCCGGCTCTTCTAACACAGAAGACAAACATGTAAATATGTATACAAGATTATTTTAAAATAATTGTCCCAAGTTATAAAAGATTTTATGCCTTGTGCATCCAAACTAATTTTATAAATGTTTTCAAAAGAGTCAGTTAATTGTATTTACCAATGTATACAAGATTATTTTAAAATAATTGTCCCAAGTTATAAAAGATTTTATGCCTTGTGCATCCAAACTAATTTTATAAATGTTTTCAAAAGAGTCAGTTAATTGTATTTACCAGTGTAAACTGGCGTATTTTTCAAAAAGGTTAAGTGCAAGTACTACGCGTAATGGGCTGGCTACTCCTAGTATCAAATAAAGAGTCTTGCAAGCTTTTGATGCTTAAATCTGTTGAACAATATTTCTTTTTATTTTAGATCCGCCTGTGGATCCACTTACAATCCGTTTTGAAATATTTTATGTTACTTTCAACTCGGTTTCTATAAATTACTTTTAGACATACGCTGTGCATTAAACTGTGATTAATTGACTATGATGATATCAACCATGTCATGATACTCCCCACCGGGCCCACCGGTAGTACGTGGAAATATCGGGGTGTGACAAAATGTTTCAAACGTTTACAAATGGTATGGTTAGCTAAGGAATGAACTGTTAGATCATGTGAATGGGTAGGCGTTAACTTAAGACCAGTAATCCTTGTATATGGACCGAGGGGCATGAGTGATAGATCTATTTGGGTGTTGCGAGCCCCACCCATAAGACCGCGAGTTGGACCATGTGGTGACTCTGTCGTTCCCACCGTGTGGCCCAGTACGAAATACGCAAAGGATTGATCCTTCTTGCACCATTGCACACATATTAATGTCTTAGCTACACATTAATGATCTGTTCATAGACGCTTTCATACTGGTTTATAAAGGCATACATATAAATGTTTACAAGAATATTCGTGCACACATACAAAAACACATGAACTCGCTCAACTTTTGTTGATGTTTTCAAACTACATATATTTCAGGAAACTGATGGATGTGGTGGTGTTTGAAAATTTCAAGAAGTATTTCAAGAGTTGATGTCATCCAAACTTTTGAAGGGTTTGACTTGGATATCTTATCTTAGATAAGGCATACGAGTCAAAGCCTTGGTCTTTATTTATCATTTGTTTAAAAGTCCCTTGTGGAACTTGATTCTATTTGAATGGTTTGTAAGTTAAACTTGAAGTTTGATGGTTAGTACTAAAAAACTTGGGTTTGTAATATTTTGAAACTTATGAATGGATGAACATCATGTTTAATCATATAGTTGTTTGTTATAATTGAAAGCAATGATATTAAGCAAGTTACACATCATACGCTTCCTCAAAAGTCAGGGTGTGACAGCTTCAATCCATTCAAGGCTTTGTTTAGTTTATAAACATGATTTGGAAATTGAGGAACAACAAAGCCTTTTAGTTAATGCACATACACTTCTTCTTCAATTTCACCATTCAAAAATGTAGATTTGACATCCATCTGATAAACTTTTATGTTGTTTGAGGCAGCATAAGGTAGGAATATTCTCACAGCTTCAAGCCTGGCTACTGGTGCAAAGGTTTCATCATAGTCTATGCCTTCTTGTTGACAATAACCTTTGACCACCAGCCTTGCTTTGTTTCTTGTTATGATGCCTTGTTCATCAGACTTGTTTCTGAATACCCATTTGGAACCAATGACAGATTTGTTGTTTGGTTTGGGTACCAGATCCCACACATGACTCTTTTCAAATTGGTCAAGCTCTTCTTGCATTGCTTGGACCCAATCTGAGTCATTTAGTGCTTCCTTGACAGATTTTGGCTCAATTATGCTTAAGAATCCTGCATAAATACATTCATGAGATGTTGCAGATCTTGTCTTAACACCAATTTCAGGGTCACCAATGATGTTAGCTAGTGAGTGTCCCTTGATCCATCTCAAGTTGTTATGTGAACTTGTACTTGCTGATGGATTTGAAGCTTCCCCCTGATCTGTGACCTCAGTGTTGTCAAGAGGATCAGAATTCTGTTGTTCAACAACATTTCTGGTGAGATTCCAGAATTTTGATCATTTTGTTCAATTTCTGGTGGATGTTCCAGATCATCTGTAGGGTTAGTACATGACATATTTTTGTTTGATATGTTCAGCATATGGTCATGCTCTAAAAGTTCTTCATTTAACTTGTTAAGAAGATTTTCAGAATTTTCAGGTTGTTTTGACAAGTTTATATCTTGTAAAATTTCATCAGAAATCTTGGTTTCTGATGAGTCATCAAAAGACACATATAAGCTTTCTCTTATTGTCCTTGTGTTTAAAAGAAATATTCTATAAGCTTTTGAGGACAATGAGTAACTAAGAAAAATTCCTTTTTTTTTTTTGCTTTTCTGTCAAACTTTTCCAGACTATCAAAATCATTAAACATAAAACAATTACTACCAAATGTGTGTAAAAATTTGATGTTTGTGATTCTTTGGTTGATAATGTTATAAGGAGTTTTCTGATGTCTCATGTTTATGATAGACCTGTTTTGTGTGAAGCATGCATTTGATATGGCTTCAGCCCAAAAATAAGTGGGCAATCTGGCATATGCAAGCATGGTTCTTGCTGCTTCTACCAGAGTCCTGTTTTTCTTTACTACAACTCCATTTTCTTGTGGAGTTCTTGGAGCAGAAAAATCATGAGATATTCCTTTACTTACAAGGAAAGTCTCAAGTTTTGCATTCTTGAATTCTATTCCATTATCAGATCTGATTCTTCTCACAGGTAATTTCAATAGATTGTCTTTTTTTCTAATGAAATTAATGATCAGATCTGGGGTTTCACTTTTCTTTCTTAAAAATTCAACCCATGTGTACCTTGAATAGTCATCTATAATGACCAAAATGTATTTCTTACCAGAAAAGCTGGCAGTTTGTACAGGTCCACAAAAGTCCATGTGCAAAAGTTCCAAGTTTTCAGAAATTGAAGATTCTGAAACTGTTTTATGTGAGCCTTTTTTGGACTTGCCAAGCTCACATGCTGCACATATCTTATCCTTTTTGGATGATATGTATGGTAAGCCTTTTACCAGATTTTTTTTAGCCAGTTGGTTTATAGTTTTGAAGATCATGTGAGCAAGCCTTTTATTCCGTAGCCAACTATTTCCTTTGTTTTCATTAGAAAATAAGCATAATTGAGGATGCTCAATTTCTTCTCTGAAATTAAAGTAATAGATGGAGTTTCTAATCCTTTTCCCACTTAAATATATTTTTTTATCATCTAAACCAACCAATAGACATTTTTCAGGGAAAAAGGTTTCCTGGAAGCCTCTATCACAAAATTGCCCACAGCTAAGTAGATTGTATTTTAAACCTTCTACATAGGCAACCTTTTCAATGGTTAATTTTCCATAATGTATGGTACCATATCCCATTGTTCTTCCCTTTACCCCATTTCCAAAATTTACAAATTTACCCAGTTTCTCTTGATAGTTACTAAGTAAGCTCCTATCCCCAGTCATGTGCTTGGAGCTTCCTGAATTGCAGTACCAGATCTGCTGCGCATGATGGTCCTAAAATCATGAGGTTAGAGAGTTTTTGGTACCCAAACTTGTTTGGGTACTTTTTCTGATGAAAATTGGCTTGCGATTTCTTCAGCAGATGAGAAATTCTCATCAGAATCTCTGCTTAATGCTGAGCCATTAGCAGGGTGATTTTCTTTGGAGAGATGTTCTTGAATTAGCTTCAATATTTCAACACACATACATTTAGATTTGTCTAAAGTTTTAGACAAAGACGCGTATGATGGAATGTTTTTGCCTTTATGAAATTTAGGATGAATTTTTGGTTTTTCAATCATTTTGAAGGTTTCATCCCTTTTCAAACAGATTTTGGGTGACAAAAACAGTTTATCAGAATTTCCAGATCTGCATGAATCAACATCAGAATCTGATATTATCTTACCAGAAATGTTTTCAGATGCCTTTGCAAAGGTGGTGGGAATTTTAATATTTGTTTTAACATATCCCAGCCCTTCACCTCCGTTCTTTGGTGTTGCTTCAATAAATTGTATAAACACTTTTGCTTCTTGAAAACCTTTCACATTGATTTCATTGTCTTGAATTTTCTTGTAAAGATTCTTTCTTTCATGTTCATAAAATTCAATTTTTGAATCTTTTATTTAGATTTGGTCAATGAGTGATTGGTTTCTAGCTTTGGATTTGTTGAGCAACTTTTGCAGATCATCAGATTTTGTGCATTCTGATGAAGCTTTCTTTTGTAAAAGCACAAAATCCTGCATAAGTTTGTTCAGTTATTGTTCCAAATCAAGGTTATCTGAACTTACTTTTTGTTCTGATGAAGTGGAGCATTCATCAGAAGTTGTGGCCATCAAACAGAAATTAGCCATTTCCTCCTCTTCTCCATCAGAAGAATCATTAGTTAGCCAAGTATCAGTACCTTCTATTAGGCTAACATCTGTTGCTGTTTCTTAGCTTCTTCAAGCTTCTTTTCATAGTAAGTCACATCCTTCAGCTTCTTGTTCTTGCACTCTGAAGCATAGTGCCCCTTTTGTCTGCACTTGTAGCAAATAACTTATTCCTTCCCCTTTTCTCTTTACTTTCCTTTCCATCCTCCCCCTATTAGTCTTCTAAAACTTACCACTTCCACCTCTCAATCTTGGCTCAAACGTCTTTATGAGCAAAGCAATAGCCTTAGCAAAGGCTGAAAAATCTGATGAAGCATCAGAAATTTCTGTATTCTAGCAGTGAGAGAGTTGTGGATATGAAACTGGTATTCTCTGTGTATGTGAAACAAGAGCTATGGGTCCCCCTTTATGGTTTGAATCTTCATAAATTTCTTCCTCTCTAGGGACTAAGTTGCTGTAAAGGTCATGTAAGTTCATGTTCCCTAACTCAAGGGTTGATGCCAAGGTCATTGTGAGACTACGCCACTCTCTTGGCAGGGCATCTAAGAACTTAACATTCTTTTCATCATTAGATTTTTCAATACCAAACTTTTTAAGTTCATTTAAAAGTTTGGTGAACTTGTTATATGTCTCTGAAAGAGTCTCATTTTGGAGACTTTTAAATATTTCATAAGAAGAGACATAATTTGTTCTCTTGTTTCTTTTCATTCTCTCTCCTCCTTCACAAAAATTTTCCAGTTGATCCCATATTTCCTTAGCAGATGCACATGCATCTACTTGAGAAAATATGTCATTTCGAAGTGCCATAATCAGAAGTGATTTGGCCCTTTCATCGGCAGACACCAGTTCCTTATCTTCTTGACTACATTGAATTTCACTTTTAGGAACCAAGGAGGCAGGGATACTTGGTGTTTGCTCAGTTTCTAGAACTGCTGGTATTTCAGTAGTTGGTATATGTGGGCCTCTCACAATGGATTGAAACAGTGCTTGATCATGTCCATTAAGGAAATTGATCATCCTGATTTTCCATTGGGGTATTCCTCTCTGACCAGGGTCGGAGATTTTGACATAGAACCAATATTGAAAGCATTATTCCAGGTTTGAAAGTTTGCTATATTTAGTTTAAGAGTTAGATATCAAGAAAATATAAGCAGTTGATCTTTTAAGAATGATTTATTCAATCTGCTCTGATACCAATTGTTGATCCCAGATACAGATACCCAAATACTTAATATGGCAAGTGATTTCAACAAATAGGAAATTATTGTGCAGAACTAGAAATCAAACTTTCAAGAAAAAACTTATAGAATTTTCAAGTGTATTAATGACTATGAAAAACAAAGTTATTGGATATTACAAAATGTATACTCAAAGAATTCTATTCGAAGGGTAATGGAGTTTGTGGTGTGTGTATTGAATGCTAAGCACAACTCATTTAACCTCCAGGGTTGACATCTCTACTTATAGGGAGTCTAGATCTGAATAAACATTTGTTTATTCATCACTTACTATGCATAAAGGAACTTTTTGGCATATTCATTGAATCGGTTATTACCAACTTGTTGCTTTTTGGGTTTGTGTCAGGGCTTATCTAGAAGGCAATTTGGTTCACCAGAATTTCTGGTAACCACCTTACCAGAATCCTGATGAACTTGATCATCAGATTTTTGGTGATCAGACTTACCAGATTCTGATGATAAATACCAGATTTATCATCAGACTTCAGGTCTTTGTCTGATTGTCTTCTTTGTCTTAATCTTTTCCTGATGCTTAGTTGAAGATGTATCTTTCTTTTCTTCTTGTCAAGTTATCATGTAGGCACCTTTTTAGTGATACTCCTTGACTGTATCTTCAGCTTATGATCAGGATGATCATCTTTTTCTTCAATACTTATATTTAAAGTTTCCTAACATGAAGCAAGAGATGCCGCAGAGAACCTGAAGAAAATGGCTGACAAAGCTATAATGGCGAAAGCAACTAAGGTAGAAAATCAAACTAAGTCTACCGAGTCGTCAAACCAGGTCAGGTCAATGAGTAAAGATGGTGAAAACAGTAAGAAAACTAAAATTAAAAATGAAGTGCAGTGTAGGAAATGCATGGAAACATGCAGTGCCTGTACTGAGAAAGACAAAGCTTTGAAATCCAGAAATGCTGAATTCACCAAAATCGATGATATTCTAAAAGAAAGAAACAAGAAAATTGATTTGTTAAAAGATGATCTTATTTTGAAAGATAAACTAATCAAGAATTCAAAAGAAAAAATCCATCTTTTGGAAGATAACTTGAAAAAGGGTGAATCTTAAGTGGAAAAATTTCAAAAAGTTAATAATACGCTCAGTCTCGACTATAGAAGAATGACAGAGGCTTATGATGAATTAAAAAAAGTAATTACTGAGGCTGAAACACATGATTACAAGCGTCGTGAAACAAATAACAGATTACAATATACTCTTAAAGAAAAGCAAATACAATTAACAAACTTCTGGATGACATTGGAAATCTTAAACTTCAACTTGAAGAAGTTAAAATTTAAAATGAGCGTATTGATTTGAAATTGAAAAGTTACTCTACTGCTTGATTTATTCTTGATCATATCATTCCTAAACCAATTGGTAAGAACAAAGATGGTGAAGATGTTTATAGTAATGGAGGCGGGGATGGGTATAAGCGTGTTCCACCACCCGTAGAGTAATTATGTAGGAAATTATTCACTTTTCTAGTAGTGACAAAAAGATAAAAACATAAAATAAAATAAAAATAGATAGACAAGAAAGAATCACTTGGGTCCGAATTATCTTTCACGTACCCTTTGATGATTTCCACACTTTGGGCATTTTAAGAGATTATCTTAGTTATAGTAGTAGGCCCCTCTTTGAAAGGCGACGTTATGCTCAACCTAGTGGTTTGACTCAGCAAGGATACAATCTCACTAGGTCAGAATATTGAAAGATAATTAAGTTATTAATGCAAAATGTGGTGGGCCCCCTTCCAGGCAGCGGTCACCCTCAACCCGTTGGTCTGGGTCAGTAGGGATACAGTCCTAGCAGGGTTGATTTAAAGTTTTAATAGTAGTTTGTAAATAAGGGGTTCAAGCAGTTTCTTACTCTCAGTCAGGCCAGTCATTCCCGGCCAATCCATGGATTAGTACTAAACTTGAACCAGGTTCTCGCAGGATCTATACACTGAACGAGACATAGAATTACCCAACCACCCTTCTAACCCCCTTCCAAGTAGTTAACGTGCTTTATATAGACCGTAAAGACACAAATATGTGAATAAACGACATATGAAGAATGGTTAAGTAGATTTGCCTTCAATATAAAAAACTATTTATTAAAGTCATTAATACATACCCAATTAAAAAGTTGTCAAAGATTGGAAATCATAAAAGAAAGTGCATAAAAGATATGTCTTCACCAAGTGATGCAAGAGTTTAGCCAAGCATCGCCTTTGTTTGACAAAGACTCTTACTATCAATCTTGGATCCCGAGACTACACACACTCTAAAAGATGGAAAATGTATGATGGTGTTGTAGTGGTGGTGGAGTGGTGGCAAGTGAGAGAGAAGTGGTTTGGCAACGGATGGTTTGAAGTGGAACCAAGCACTTCTATTTATAGCTGAAATCAGAAGCTCCACCACGGCCCGTGCCCGCCTGGCACGGCCCCGTGGCCATCTCTCTCTCTTCCTCATTAACTGCTTGTCAGATCTTGTACTAACACGGTCCGCGGCCAAAGTACTTGATGTACTATCGCAGATTCTGAAAATCTTTGAGTTGATCACGCCCCGTGTTGGCTTAGCACGGCCCCGTGTCAGCTGCCAGTTTTGTTCTTTGCAGTTGTCTTTTCTTCTGCACAACATCCATCTTCGGACACGGCCTGTGTCTGGTGGACACGGCCCCGTGTCAAGTCTTCTGTTCTTACTATTTTGTGGTTTGGATGTGAATCGGGGCTTGGCGAGTTGCGTCAATTTCTCTTTTCTTGTATTTATGTTGGGTTTTGCTGTCTTTTTGTTCCTTTTGCATATTTAAGCTCTTTTGACCCTGAAAATTAAAAAGAAACAGAAAACCAAGCTTTTTCCAACATTAGTACTAAAACGGGTTGATTTTACGCCGTATTTGATATAATTCATATGTTGTATTTTAAGCACATCAGACATACATTGTAACATATGACATTTACACTAATGTGACTTGTTATAGGGTAAAACAACATATTAGCGCATGATAAAGTATCATTAAGGCAAAACTAGTGGACCTATAATATAATATATGTCAATAACACCGGACCTGTTATTATACTATGTGAATGGTTTTAGGATAAAACAACATATTGACACATGACTAACCCTATTAAGACCTAATTAATTGACTTTTCATCTAGCATACGTTATTAATACCTAAATAAATTGTTGTGACACAATACAACTTATTATAGGGTAAAACAACGCATTTACAAATAACACAATCTATTAAGGTCTTTTTAGTGGATTTATCATATAGCATATGTTATTAACACCTAAATGACTTGTTATTACGTTGTGTGACTTATTATATGTAAAACAATACATCAATACTTGAAAACGCCCTTTAAATTCCAATTAGTGGTATTATCACCCAACATATGTTATTAATACCTAAGTAACTTTTTTATCTAATGCGACTTATAATCGAGTAAAATAACAAATTAATGCATGACAATGACCATTAAACCCCGTTTAGTGGACTTATCATCTCACATATGTCATTAACACCTACATGATATACATGACCTAATGTGACTTCTCATAGGGTAAATATCACATTAAAACATGACAAAGACTATAACGGCCCATTTATTGGATTAATAATAGAGAAATTGGCCTGTAATAATCTCACTTAAACTTTATTGCCCATTAATAATCCCACTTCAGAATATTCCCCCTACCAGTCACACCTTTCACCTATTTTTCCTATAATGGTCCCCCGTTAAAAAACTTAACGGAGTTAAGCTTTTTTTCCAAATTACAAACAGATGTTTTAGGGCTTTTGATTGGAACGACGATACGAGTCCATTGATGTAAAACTTGCCTCGAAACGGTGCTCCAAACGATGAAAATGGCGCTTCAAGTAGGGTGTTTAAATTTCCAATTAACCAAAATCAAGTCACTTGGAGCACCATTTCGAAGTAAGTTTTACATCAATGGACTCGTATCATCATTCTGACTAAAAGCCCTAAAAATTTGTTTGTAATTTGGAAAAAAGCTTAACTCCGTTAAGTTTTTTTAACGAGGGACCATTGTAGGAAAAATAGGTGAAAGGTGAGATTGGTGGGAGGAATATTCTGAGGTGGGATTATTAATGGTCAATAAGGTCTATGTGGGATTATTACAAGCCAATTCCCCTTAATAATATTCATCATACAACCTAAATGATTTGTTATGAGCAGATGCATTTGTTATTGAGTATAACACATTAGCACATGACAAGATACATTAAGGCCTAATTAGCAAACTTATCGCATAACATATGTCATTAAAATCTAAATGACTATGACTTATGTAACTTGTTATAGGGTAAACAACATGTTAACACATAATAAGACCTGTTAAGAACCAACTGGTGGACTTATTAGCTAATATATATTATTCACACCTAAATGACTTGTTATGACCTAATATGACTTGTAATAAGGTAAAATAACACACTAATAACTGACAACACCAAACTTGTCGAGTTATCATCTAACATGTGTCGTAACACCTAAATACCTTGTTCTAACGTGATGTGACTTGTTATATGGTAAATTAGTAGTTTTTATCATTTTTGGGTTTATCAATCAAAGACTTTAACCCAAAAAAACAAAAAAAAAAAAATATGTTTATTTGTAAGACCCCAAACAAGGTAGGCCTCACAGTTGTCATAACATAAACATACATAGTTTAATTGGCATGTTCTAAAACCATCGTAGCGGGAAAAGGTCAGTTAAGCAAGTAAAGTAACCAAAACAATTAATTCAAACAAGTCTGGTTTCAATAAAAAAATCATAAAAAAGTGTTAAACGGGGATGGCAGTGTTAAGAATACATGGTTAACTCAATTCCTCACATAAGTACATGAAAATCAAACTGATATTCATGCAAAAGTCAGGTTTGCTAAGTGACTTATAGTTTTATAAAAAGTCTTTTAAAACCTTAACCCTTTGAGAAACATAACATCCAATAACATACGTAAAACACGTAGCATATTAGTAGGTCAATGTACGGAGATTTCCTCATAGTATGCCTTGTATAGTACGTGGCCTTTCTCATAGTTTCCATCATAGGTTTCCTTGTATAGAGAATTTCCTCGTAGCTTACCCCATATAGAGGACTTCCTTATATCATCACGATATAGGTTGACATCTACCTACAATGATACTTTATCAAGTTGATCCGACCTTTGCATGACTCTTAAAACTATAAATGTATCACATTATAAAGAATAAATGTTGATCAGTTCTGTTTTAGGCATACTGGATAACATGAATAACATACCTGATTGCAGCAGTACAGGCCAACAGAGAATCCAGATGAAGACGCAGCAATAAGGTTTGACATGATTGTCAGCTTGATCTGGTTCCTCCTTAGGGTGCAATCTAATGGTGGTGATAAAGAAAACCAAATAGGGTGTTCGGCTATGGAGAGAAGGGCGATTTCATGATGATATTATTATGATTAGAGTCTAACCCTCTGACCTCTAATTATCTCTTAATATATGCACCAACTAGGAAACCCTAACTAGTTAATAATGGTAATAAGGCTCATCAACAATTACCAACAAATTATTTAATGGGTTGTTATATATGTTGATCTATTATTATATAAATGATTATAATTGCTATATATAAATAACTACATTATTTATTTATTCTTACAATAAACTTATACTCAGGCATCATTCATAGAATCATAAATTTAAACATAAAATTATACATGTGTTCGTTCACATATGAATATATGTATAACCATACTTTTTCATATTTTTACATAAAATCATAAGTTCGTACTTAGGAATTAACTTCATGCGCAAATCATGCTTAGTTTTCATGGTTCTCACAATTCAACGTGATTCTCATTTTACCTTATATATATATATATATATATATATATAGGGTAAGGTTCATGCGAGAACCACCCTTATTGCGAGAACCGCGAGAACCAATGTGAACACAAAATAAAATCTAAAAAAAATCAAAAAAGCACTCAATTTTTTTTTTAATATTTTTTAATAAAAAATCACTATATTTCGTTACCATAAAAAAAAAAAAAAAAAACTTTTTTTTTTCGAGTAACAGTTATCCATGCACATGTGCATATGTATCATTACTTCAACAAATTCGGTAATACATTATCAGGAATAGACAATTGCACTTTAATTTACAATACCATTAGTAATACACTACTTTTTACATTACCAATATTCAAAATGCACATGTGCATAATTAGGTATAACCATGATATAACGTATTTTGGTACAAAAAGTTTATGATTTTGAATGGAGAAGTAGACCCATATACATGTTTTTTGGTTAGTTATATCTAGTGGTTGATGGTTTGGTTATAGTTGTCAATTTTTTATGTAATATGTTGATTGGATGGTATAAATGGTGTTTACATACATGTAATAAAGTGAAAATATTGTTAATGGTATTGTATTATGGATGATAGGAGGTAATGGTATTGTATTATGGATGGTAGGAGGTAATGGTAGTGTATTATGGATGGTATGATAGATGAAAAAGGAAAGTGTATTCAAAGTGGTGTACCAAAACACATTATTTAATGTTGATACATATAAATGCACATGTGCATTTCTAATATTGGTAATGTAAAAAGTAGTGTATTACATATGGTAGTGTAAATAAAGTGCAATTGTCTAATATGTGTAATGAATTACGGAATTTGTCAAAGAAATGACAAAAATGCACATGTGCATGCTTGTGTATTATGGATGGAATGATAGATGAAAGAGAAAGTAGTGTACCAAAACACCTTATTTCCTGTTAATACATATAAATGCACATGTGCATTTCTAACATTGTTAACGTAAAAAGTAGTGTATTACACGTGGTAGTGTAAATGAAAGTGCAATTGACTATTATTTGTAATGAATTACGGAATTTGACAAAGAAACGATACTTATGCACATGTGCATGGATAACTGTTACTCGAATTTTTTTTTTTTTTTTTGAAATTTTTTTTTTTTTTATTAACAAAATATTGCGATTTTTTCAAAAAAAATAGTAAAAAAATAAAAAAAAAATTTTTGGGTGTTTTTTAGATTTTTTTAGGAATTACTGTTTGTGTTCACACTGGTTCTCGCGGTTCTCGCAATAAGGGGTGGTTCCTAACGGATCTTTGTCCTATATATATATATATATATATATAGAGAGAGAGAGAGAGAGAGAGGGTTAGGTTAACGTACAAATGCCCTTATCGTACATTACGTACGCGATCATCTCAGCCGTCAGATCTGCATCCCACATTGAAATCGCATGTTGGTTTTTTGTAACAATTTCGTATGTTGATTTTTTAACATGCGATTTCATCAAAATTACCACATGCGAAATTGTTATAAAAACCATCATGCGGTTTTATCAAAATTATCATATGCGAAATTGTTACAAAAAACCAACATGCGATTTCATCAAAATTATCACATGCGATTTCATTCCTGCTGTTTTATAACATGCGATTTCACTATATCGTACGTATTGTACGTTAAGAGATATTGTATTTTACACTTTACTATATATATATATATATCTATATATATATATATATATATGATAGGGATCATGAGTGAACAACATCCTTGGTTGTGAACTTTGTGAACTAATCTCAACCATTGATTTCAATTCTAGATAAAAAGGGCAAGATTGTAATTAAATAATTTTTTTTAAATTCTTTTCCATAAATAATTTTCAGTTACAAATCCTATTTTCCTGCAAATATTACGTGATCTTTTGGGATTATATTCAAACCCTGATAAACTTTTTGACTCGCGACATCATCGAAACCATGGACGATGATCATAGCAGCGGCTTAAACGGACAAGAGATAATACAACCAGGTGACTTCAATCCGGTTTTTTACATTACTATGAATCGCCCAGGTTTTCTTTTTTTTTTTTTTTCTCTCTTTTTATTGATTTGTAGTGTAACCTATTTGATTTAATGAAATCCAGGGTATCTCCTGCAAGTTTGTTCATCTTCTTCGCACGGTTCTTTTGTCATCGGTTTCACTTGATTTTTTTAGTGATCGTCATTATGTTTCGTAGTTGAAAATATTGATTTTTATTTAGACTTATTACGTATAATAAGTTTTTTTTAGATTTCATGAACGAGATAGTTGGATCATTTTCTTACAGATATTACAGAAGTAATTGAATACATAAGGATAATAAAACAGTTGCATGTACACATATGTACTTAACAAAGCTGAATATTTGAATAATGGATGGGTTGTAGAATGTGAAGTCTCTGAATAATTTTATAGCTTCGGATAAACAGACTATGTACACATATGTATTGATCACTCATGTGTTATTAGATGACTTTTTTTTCAGATATATATGACTATTTGAATTTTTCTAGAATAATAATACAATGATCATATATACATATCTGTACATAACATTCACGTTTTGTTTTTTGAATAAATGTTTTATGTTTGTGTAACTGAAAGCATGTAATTTTTTATTTTGCCAATTTTTTTTACGATATATTATGCCGTAAAACAAAGTTCTTAAAGCATAATTTATTATTTTTTGTTTTTATAACGTAATGATCAGAGTCAACGGTACAGAATTTAGTTACATTGCTGAACGGTCCGTTGTTGATGGCGTTAATTGTTTTACAGTTGCGCATCTAGATCACGTGAAGGAAGTTGTTAACGAGTTTAAGGTTAGCCATCTATTACTAGTTTCTAATATGATTACCTATTTTTATATACTGCTTTGTTTATACAGTCAAGATTTTTTGTAGACTATTGTTTATTACTTTCTCCATTCATACTAACTACCTTCTCAACTAAATTTTAATTAGGTGACCTTTAACAAGGAAGACCTGTCGGTCTCTTGTGTTTGTAATGGGTTCACCCGAGATGGTTATCTATGTCGCCACGTGTTTTGCGTCTTTAGAAGCCATAATATTGAGGAGATCCCAGCAAGATACATTCATCCGAGATGGCGACGAAATGCTCTTCCGAATGTTGTTCATAGTTTGGAGAATAAGTCATTGTTTTTACTTATTCCCTAATGTCTATGTAATTATCTTACAATTAACGTGCACAAAGGCAGTTTCATTTAGCCTGCAAATACACTAACCATAACATGTTCTCAAACCATAAACCAAACGGTCGTTCCTTTACGCATACAATAGTGTTTTATGGTATGTTACATATTTTACACTTGTAATCATTGCCAGTCATACCGTTGTGTTAACTAATATAAAGATACCTACTATCCAATCCGTAACAAGGTTACATATATGTACTTACACCTTCATACTCTTGTGTATTTTCATTCAGCCTCTTACTTTTACGTTTGTGAAACAAACTATAGACATAACTGATCTACAATCAGTAACTACAACGAACTTAAAACTAACACTGCATATCCACGAGTGTTTATGCCTTATGTTACATATGTGTATTTTACATTTTTACACTAGTGTATTGTTATTATAATTTTCCCTTTAAAGTATATTTGCAATGCATATTTTCATTCAGCCTCCTACTTTTTCCTTCCCACTTTTGGTTGTTTGTTCCTCTTTGACTGTAGTCTTCTTGCACACTTCGTCCTTTCCTACAGTATAATTCCCCAACCATTAGGCCGCTAAATACAACTTTGGGCGCATATGCCCCGAATGTTTACGTTCATTAATATCAATCCCTATATGGTATACCTTCCTGTGTACTTGAGAATGGCACATGAACAGCTTTAAACGACTTCTGACTTGGAAGCCCACACGCTTGTCTTTTCCTTTTTTTCCCCAATACTGTTTAATTAAATCACACATTCGATTAGCGTGCACACAATAACCCAACGCATACACAATCACTATCAAACGTAATGACTGTTCAACATAGAATATACCTGGAAAATTATTAACGTCTTCTGGTGTCTTCTTTTTTGTGTCATGATTAGCTCCCACATTCGATACTTCTTCTTTTTTTACACCAGCCATGTTATTAGCTGTTTAAACCAAAAATAATAATCACAGTATCTTACTATATACACCAATAGTATCTAAAATACAAACTTAACATGCATAGTAACTACTTTCTTTTTTAATCTTTTAATCCAAAGCCATTATACACTACACTTATGTACATCTTTTCAATCCAAACTTCCTTCTGTGTACCTAAACATATGTACTTAACAAAACCAGCTTTTAGACATACATCAAATTGGTGTACATATTATCAGCATTATAATCCACATATGTACTTAACTTTTCCACTTTTCTTTAACATTTTTTGGTGTACACTAGTGTAAATGTACTTACTGTGTACATAAATGTGAAAACCAAAAGTGCAGATTGGTTGTAGTTATTGTGTACACAAGTGCATGAGTTGTGTGTAGTTATTGTGTACATCCAATAGGGTTTTCTTCTTTTGCTTACACCAACTTCAGCAGTGCACACTACCAACATTACACCAATTGTGTATCCCCCCTATTTACTTTTTTATATATCATAATTGAAAAAAAAATAACTTTACACACAACTTAAATGGATGTACACAATAACTACAACCAATCTGCACTTTTGTATTCCACATTTATGTACACAATAACTACATTTACACTAGTGTACACCAAAGAATGTTAACATCAAAAAGTTAACAACACTATTATCCCCCAACCCATGCCTAACATTACGATTTCCGTCGACAAAAAGATCCGTCTAAGATCACATTCCAAACACACACTCCGACGGCACAGTGTATACTTTACATCTAATCAACTGAAACCTAGACCACAAACACATTCTTATAACACAGTCGCAATATTACAAACTATTACATTCAACAACAACCTCACTTTTCGATTATATTAAAAAATCAAAATACACAATACTGTACATCAATAATCAGTGTACTGAGGGTTAATCTTACCGTCGTCAAGCATATGTTCACTAACGTCGCCGGATTTCTTCTCCATTTTTATTCTTTCTGATCGCCGATGCTGGGTTTTCTCGAAGGTTTGATATCGAGTTTTGTGCCAAGCAGGATATATAGTTAGGAATATGATTGCTAAGATTACGGGGATAATACATACATAAGAATCAAATCCCAACTAACGTTCCTTGTTTCCATAGTTAAAGAAGTTGTAATTTTACCAAAATATCCCTACCATTAATTTCCACCAATTATACAATAATAACAAATTAATAAATTAAAATAAAATCTAATCTCAAGATCTAACAAAACCAATGGCTAGGATTTGTTCATTTTGTTCACAACTTAACTCTTGTTCACTCTAGAACCCTACCCTATATATATATATATATATATATATATAGGGAGCCGCTAGAATGAGAACCACCACGAGTTATGAGAACCACGAGAACCGCGCCCCGCGGGTGGCCGTCGGCGACGAATTTTTTTTTACACCTAGATCCGTATATTTTAGGACCGGGTGTAAATTTTTGGTTCAAACGGCGCGCCCGAAGGGGTAGTTTTTTACGCCCAAAGTTTGGTAAAGAAAAAAGAAAAATTAAAAAAACCCAAACTTTGGGCGTAAAAAACTACCCCCTCGGGCGCGCCGTTTGAACTGAAAATTTACACCCGGTCCTAATATATACGGATCTAGGTGTAAAAAAAATTTCGTCGCCGACGGCCACCCGCGGGGCGCGGTTCTCGTGGTTCTCATAACTCGTGGTGGTTCTCATTCTAGCGATCCCCTATATATATATATATATATATATATATATATATATATGAGTAGGGTTCGCACGGAAAGTGTGTTTTTCCTAGAAAGTCTAGGAAGCGATCTGGTCCATCAGATTGGTGTGTTTAAGGGTGGAGATTAAATCAATGGCAATCTTGTAATATTTAACTATTTTTAATAGATTGTTTTAAATGATCAGGGGCAAAATCGGAATCACAGTGTTTTAAACTAATCAAAAATAACCGTCAACATGTCAAATCTCCTTATTACAACCGAATTTCCCTCTCTCTCACTTTCTCTCTCTAAAACCCACAACGAAATCAATCAAAAATCATACCAAAAATACCTAAAATCATGGATGGAGATAAGAGATTTTCGAACTTCTTTATACGTAAGAGCAAACGGACATTGTATTCTGTGTTTTATTAGGCGATTAGGGTTCAATCGTGTTCTACATTGAAGTGTTTTATGTTTTGCAGGGAAGAGATTAAAAAAAAAGGTGGATTCGAAGAAGATGGATCCGAGTAGAATCGAAGTCGCTGGAAGAGAAAAGACAGTCGCCGGAACAAAGGTTGTAGGCACCGGAACCGTAGGTATGTGTTTTAAATAACAAATGTGTGTATGATTCCCGTTTGTTGGAGATGACTGTGTTTTTCATTGGTTGTGTTTGGTAATGTGTTTTATTTTCTGGTTATGTGGGTTTTAAAGAGTGTCAATTTGTGTGTGTGGGTTGTATTTTAAACTTTTTTTTGTTAATGAGTTTGCCCCCAAATGTGTTTTTATGGGGAGGTTTTAAGAAAGATGTGTTCTAAGGTCAGTTTGTTAGTGGGTTTCTCCTGAACAAATGTGTTTTATGGACAGGTTTTAAACAAATGTCTTTTATGGGCACGTTTTAACCTAATGTGTTCTAAGGTCAGTTTGGTAATGTGTTTTATGATCTGGTTATGTGGGTTTTATAGATTGTTAATTTGTGTGTGTGGGTTGTATTTTAAACTTTTTTTTGTTAATGAGTTTGCCCCCAAATGTGTTTTGTGGGGAGGTTTTAAGAAATATGTGTTCTAAGGTCAGTTTGTTAGTGGGTTTCTCCTGAACAAATGTGTTTTATGGACAGGTTTTAAACAAATGTATTTTATGGGCACGTTTTAAACTGATGTGTTTTAAGGTCAGGTTGTTAATGCGTTTTTCATAAACGAATGTCATTTATGGGTTTTGCAATTGTAATTGATTTCTTAAGTTTTGAAGGCCTACTGAACTATGATTTATAAAGGGAATGTTGGATTGGGAATTGTGTTTTATAAATCCTAAACAAGTGTTTTCCAGTCAAACGGAGAAAGAGTGAGAGAATAAAAGGAAAATGGCTTTCAAGGGTACCCGGAAACCCACCAGACAAACCAATTATACTGGATGAATCAGACACAGAAGAAGCATCACCTTTACTAGGTGCGGTTAGTTGTGGCAGTGAAGGGTGGGGGGTAACTTATATGGCTATCTGTCTGATCAGTTGTGTTTTTTTGTTACTAACAGTTGAACCTGTTAACAAAACTACAAAAACGGTAGACAACAAAGTAGACTGCGCACAACAACCGCCTGCCGACACCCTTATGTCTGACATTGCACATCTGTTTCTGAACGTAATGGATAAAATTGACGATTTACCGTCGGGACCCAACGAAAATCGTGAAATGCCCATTTGTAAGTTAGATGAGCAAACGTGTAACCGTATATTTGATGATGTAAAACACAATGCATAATACTAACAACTTTTATGGGCTTTATATCAGCCGACGCAAGCAACAAGGGAGTCGATACCGGTAAGAAAAGGAAGGACAAAAAGGCTGGAATCGAACCGAAAGAAATGAAAGCTGCAGTTACACCAAGAGTCAATAAGCCTAAAGAAGCATCACACGGTAAAATTCAAAATTATGAACTACATTTCAGTTACTGAAAAGACTGACTAGTTGATCGGCTTCGTGTGTTGGTGTTTTGTCAGGTTCCACAATGGAAGATTCTGATGATGATTTTGACAACCCACCTTGGAAAAAAACGAGGTCGGGTGCTGTCCCACAAGTTGTTGAAAAAACGCAACGACCGACAGATGCTAGTTCAAGCAAAGACTCAAAAACACGCAAGAGGCCGACAACGGTTAAGAATTACATACCACTTTCTGATGGGAAACTAACTTTGCGATTGGCTCTTAAGCACATGGGGGAGTTGATGGAATCTTTGAACGAAAATCAACGGGGGGCTGTGGAAAACATAGGTTTCGGGTCAATACTTAGCTTTCGAATGGGTCCGATTCCCTCAAGTTTGGGTTGGTGGTTGGTAAATAACTACGACACTAAGACACGGGTCTTGAATTGCGGTAGCCACCACATTCAAATAACAGAAGAATTGGTGCACGATGTGTTCGGCGTACCAAGAGGGAGTGAAGAAATAAAGGAAGTAGAGAGAGCAAGGGCTGATTTCCACGAGGTTGTGGCAGAATGGAATGGAAAGGACAATTCGAAAACGCTCCTGCAAGGTTAACGCCTGTTCAATTCAAAACATACATGCAGGGCCAACAAGCGAGCGGGAGAATCTTTGTGTTGAATTTTTTGTTGTTCTACAACACACTGCTCGGAGAGACAACTACGAATTCATCAATTAATATGAAGTTTTTACCAGCCTTGCATCGAGGGAAGAATATCAGAAGTTTTAACTGGTGTGAGTACATGATCAGGTGTCTGGATCGAACGGTGGAAACATGGACACCAAAGGAACCATTTCTTGGACCAATGCCTTTGCTAGTGGTATGTTCTAAGTAGATATATAATTTTCTAAATGACACACTATGAATGTGTTTTAAAACACATCGGTTTGTTGTTATAACACATTAATATTGTTTCAATATAGTAATGCACCAATATAATCCCAACATATTGTGAAAACCATTATGATGAAATCTGAACAAAAAAAAAACACAATGTGATGTAATGTGGAATAGGAACAACCATCAACACACAATCGACGTGTTGTTAAACAGAATTACAAGTTATGAAACACAATCTGATGTATATACGAACCTTAAAACACATCTGACATCAGTTTGTTCTTGGTTTTTTACAGGCTACGTTGATACGAGACCAAAAGGAATACAAGGAAGGTGAGATAAGAGCGACTCATCTCATCGAAGATATCACTGATGACGATATCGAGGCAGTTAGCATGAAGTTGGACTCGGTCAGATTTGATCAAATTTTGGTGGATGCGTATGAGTTGCAACCGGAACAACGCTATCCATTTGAAAAAAAATCTGATGAAGAAATTGAAGAAAAAGAAGTGAAAGCAAATAAAAAAGATGAAACCAAGACTGTAAAACACATTAGGAAATGTGATCCAGAAAAAAGGAAAAAGGCTGTTGTGAAGCCGGCCGGAAAAACGCATGGTAAGCCTCCGGTCTCAGAGGTACCGAAAAAGAAACAAATTGAAAAGGAGCGGGCGAAAACCGATGATGTTGGGAAGAATAACACTGATGTTGAAAGGGGCGCGGAAACTGCACCTGTTGTCGAAGAAATTCCGGTTAATGCGGGTTTCCATGCAGACTTTAATGTATGCATGAATGTAGATGTTGGTCCGGAAACAATGCCTGTTGTGGATACATCCGGTATAGAAAAACACTACAAAGAAGCAGGCGAGTGGGGGCAAACACAACAAAGTCAGCCGGGGATTACCTCACCTATGGTATCAACGCCACAAGAGACACAAAGCGATGAGGTAATCTTATAATTTTCAAATTTATTCTACTAAACATAAACATAAGTGAAAAACATTTACATTGAAAACATAAAAAACTTAAAAATAATCTTTTTGAGATGTGGCACATGCAACACCTTAAAACCACATTCAGAAAACCAAAAAACACATTTTCAGAAGAGTAAAACACATTGAAAATTGGGAAAAATATCACTCTGAACCTTTGATACACATTCTGATTGGTAAAACACTGTTAAAACACTTTCATAATAGTAAAAACACATTCTGATTGCTAAAACACAATGCTGATTGGAATAAAACACAATAAGCATTGAAAAAACAATTATGATTGGTAAAACACATTTTTTATCTGGTTAAAACACATAGCATATTGGTAAAACATTTTTAATCTGGTTAAAACACATTGCAGATTAAAACACATCTTTAAACTGGTTAAGACAATGATAATATGTGGATTATGTAAATCAGGTACATGCGGGAATGTTGGAAGTGTTTTTGAATCAATTCGACGAATGTGTTAAAAGGATCAACGACACTTTTACAGAAGGTTTCCAAATGTACCCCGAAAGTGAGAAAATAAAAGAGATACACACATTGTGGACTGATAAGCTGAGAAGGTTTGGATCGACATGCACGCCAACTGAACAACCACAAACTCGTATGGATAAAACACCAGAAAAAGAAGGAAATAAGGAGAATGTGGAAATGTCACAGTTGTCGCAGTGGACACCTTCATTGGTAGATGAGGTATGCAAGACGGTTGACAAGACAACCACACCGACGACTCAGCTTACATTAGTGGAGCAGCCCGCACTCGCCGTCACACCGATCTCACAAAAAACACAGGAGGAATATGAATATTCGATTAGACGTGGGCAGCTTATACATGAGTTGGACCTTGGAAAACGGGATTTAAGACCGCAAAGACAACCAGAGTTGACCGATGTTCTAAGGTCTCCATACGTGAAGCGGGCAGTAGAGATTAAGGCAAGGCTTGAAAACGCTGAGATCTCGGTCAGCTCATACATGTTTTCAGCCTGGGGTTCAATGTGGTATGTTACAAAAAAGCCATTTATAATATGAATGTTTGTACAAATTATTTTCACACAATATGATAACACGCTGATTAAAACACATTTGTATACATTAGGGATATTGTGTTTAGGACTAAGAAAGGAGTGCCGGTTATGAGATCTCCGCTCGAATCATTACTGCCGGGTATCGAAGTGCACATATTGGTAATAAGCGCATGGGCGGATTTGTTGAATTATGAAGAAAAGTTCAAGCAAAGAGGGAGCATTGCACGCCTGTTCTGTTCAGTAAATATGTTGGTAAGGCTGATCATAAAGAACTTGTCATATAAGTTTACAACTTTTGTAAATATTGTTTAACGCAATGACTTTGAAATGCAGAATGAAGACGACTACATAAAAAATGCAAAAACCCGGGCAAAAATATTCGCAGAAAACATGGAACCAGTTTTAATTTCTGCTGATGTGAAAAAAATACCCGACAAGTCGCTCATCTTTGTACCAGTCTTAGACGACGGTCATTTCTATTGCGTATGTTTTAATTTAAGGGACATGAAGGTAGAGGTTTTGGACAACAGCGCTAAGGATATCTCAATGCAAGCCAAATACAAAAAACGGCCGGAAAAGTTGGTACGCCCCTCTATATATAAACTACAAACGTCCCTTGTTATAGAAATGCATGCCATTTGATTACACCTTTGTTATAACACAAATAACAAACTGCTAAAAATTTTAAGATAGTTCATAAAGTTATATAAAGTTTGATGTGAAAACATAATTGAAACTGAATTATATTAACTTAAAACACACTGAAGCAGAATTTTAAAAGTTTGATGTTAAAACACAATTGATACTGAAAAGATACTTTACCAGCGCTATTAATAATTTAAAACACAGTGTAATGTGACAAATACATAACAAAAAATATTAAATTAAAACACACTTCATCCGAATTTTGAAGTTTGAAGTTAAAACACATTGGTACCGCATCATACGTTAACATCACTATTAGTTCTTTAAAAACACAGTGTGATGTGCCACTACCTAATAACGGTATTATGAAACTAAAAAACCCTGAAGCAGAATTATAAATGAATCTCTTTGTTAATAACGGTGTGCATTAACATGAAATTAGTTTAAAACACACTCTGATTAAATTGTTTATCATGCAGCGTGATGCTTTATCAGTGTACTTGGAAAAAATTGGGCATCCAGCGGGCGGGGTGATCGGTAAAGTTGAGCCGGTACGATTGGAGATGCCATGGCGTACAAAAAATAATGTAATAGATTGTGGCGTTTTCCTGATGCGCCATATGGAAACATACAAGGGCGTTGATGGAAAAGCTTGGGAATGCGGGTTCTCAAACGAGTGCACTGATGCGGGTGAGATTTCATACAGGCAGCACAAAGAAATTGACGATCTCAGGAATAAGTACATTACGAAGATGCTCCTAAGTGAAGCAAACGAGTACAGAGGTTTTGTTAAAGCTGAGGTTGCTAAATATAACAAGTTGTCGGCAGAAGAAAAAAAGAGGCTAGAATCACAAGCCTATGACGCGATCCTTGAAAGATTGGATAAGTAACTTCAAATGGGATGTTTTCGTAAAACACTTCGTTGGCGGTGGTTTATTGAAGTAATGTGGGGTGTTCTAAAAAAACAGTTTTAACATTTTGTTCAGTTTGTTCAGTTATCTTTTGGAAATTATAAATTAGTATATGTTTAGTGTGTTCAGTATAACAATGTGATTTTATGTCGATAAATATTACTTTGTTTAGATATACATAAGACATACAGTTGTATGACAGATTACATATAACAGGTTAATGGATTCTCAGTTACTTAAACACATTTTAATCTTTAAACACAATAACTGTTAAAACACATTACATATAACATGCTGATGGTTTCTCTGGAAGTTAAAACACATTTTAATACTTTAAACACAGTTGAATACTGTGATCTGGTATCCAGCCTATCTATTTCATCAAGTCTCCTATACTTAAAACAAAGTTAAAAAACTATAATAGCTTTACAAAATAAACTGTATACCGAAACCTGCATTCAAATAAAGTAATAAAAAACATTGACTTCAAGTTCAAAAAATCTGTTAAAACACATTAGACATAACAGGCTGATGGATTCTCATTTACTTAAAACACATTTTAATCTTTACACACAAATAACTGTTAAAACACATTACATCTAACAGGCTGATGGTTTCTCTGGAAGTTAAAACACATTTTAAAACTTTAAACACAGTTGAAATACTGTGATCTGGAAACCAGCCTATCTATTTCATCAACACTCTATAATTAAACAGATTTAAAACTCCTTTTTTTACAAGTTAAACTATATACCAAAACCACGAACAAATCAACCATCCTATAAAACACAGGAGGCTATTTAAAAACAAACTTAACACTAAAACACAAAGCACCATTAACATAAAATGTCGAATCCAACTATTCTTAAAATCAACAAAAACAAATCCAAAAACAAACATACGCGAAAAATAAAACAGAAAATTGAATAGTTCAGCAAAGACTTAACATTTTGATAAAAAAGATCCTACTCTGCCATATCTTCATCATCCATATCTTCTTCGTTTCCAGATGTGTAAAACACATCATCAGCATCGTTTGATCCAGGACCATCACCTTCAGCAACTGTAGCAGCGTCTCCTTCACGAATTGTAACTTCATTACCTTCAGCATTCCCCGAAGCACCTGCCTCAGGCACATCCACGGTGTATTTCCAACAGGTTACTCTGTTATGACCGTATTTTTTACATAATGAACATTGACGACGTTTACGTCCAGACTGACTTATGGCTCGCTCCTTTTGAGATTTAAGGCGTTTATGAGAACCACAACCCTTGAACCTGGTACCAACTGGAACACGGATAGTGGTCGTGCTCTCTGGAGCAACTCCCAGCAGTTCAGCAAATCGATTACGTTGTGTCTTGGGAGGTGCATTTATTTGAGCTTCATCAGCGACTGACATAAACTGCTTGATATGATCACGGAAATCAGACAACTTATCAAATTTTGAAATCAACTTGTTCACAACATACTCAGTTGCGTGACTAATCTCACGAACACAACGGTTAACCTCCTCAGTACGATCTGGATCTCCACCATCCGTAAGAATGGACCCGGGGGAACTATTTGGAACAGCTTCACGCGTCCAACGCCTCAGTATATATTGTTTCGGAAACTCCCTTACATCAAGAATCCGTAACACGCAAAAAATGTGACTGCACAACAATCCAAACTGCTCAAACCTGTTGCAGTTACACTTAACAGTAACATCCTCCTCGCGTATCCTAACCTGTAACATTTAATATCCATAAAACACATTTCATAAAAAAAAGATGGATACTTAAATAAAACTACAAATAATGTATACAATAAGTAAAACAAAGTATCACCTCGAAGAACGAAGAACATGGCTGATCGAGATCCTTTATAAAAAACTTAATGAAATCACCGACGTGATCTATTCTGACACTGGTACAACGATGAATAGCATGTTGAATCTCGAGTTGAACATCAAGAAATATAGTTCTGGTATATATCTGAGCTGCTTGCTTCTCGAGAACAAAATCACTCCACTCTCCAGGGTTGGTGTATCGAGTGTCATGATCGTTTTTTCGATGCTCGTGTCTTTGCGCTTCAACAGCTGTGTCGAAGTGGCTAAGAAATTCAACCAACGTGCACTTTGGATTGCTAATCTTGCCGAAAAAGTGATTCTCGCTTTCGGACCTAGATGATGTCCGCATAAGACCAGACATTTCTTCTTTGCGATAGTAAGCAGGAATCCATGATTCACGTAGCCCGTATATGTACGTCAGCCATTCATGGTCGGTTAAACCGAAATCATTTAAAATAGCTGCCCATTCAGTCTCAAACGCTTCGGGCAACAGAGAATTAGTCCAAACAACTGCAGACAATCGTTTCCTGAAATCTGTATTTGAACACAGGGCAGCCCCGACCTAAAGGAACATTATACGCATGTATGTTAAAAAAACAAAAATTAAAACACAGTAAAAAAATACACATGTAAAAAAAAGAAAAACATGTCATATAAGAAACAGACCTTTGTAGTGAGTTTATCCATGATGTGCCACATACATAATCGATGCCTAGACTCAGGCCAAACATCCGCTATAGCCCTTTTCATCGCAGGGTCTTGGTCAGTAACGATTACGGGAGGCGCGTACCCATATGCGTTCTTGATCGCCTTAAGTAACCAGCTATACGTCTCTGCCGTTTCAGAACCGAGAATTGCAGCACCAAGTGTGATGTTCCTATTGTGATTATCAATCCCAGTGAAGGGGACAAACATCATGTTATACCTGCAAAACAAACAAATCAGCAGAGACAAATATATAATGTTGTATTTAAAACACAGTAGGTTTTAAAACACACTGAATATAAAAAAAATGAATCTCGTCGTTACTTGTTACGCTTGTACGTGGCATCAAATGATATAACGTCTCCAAACATATAATAATTCCTTTTCATATCCTCGTCGGCCCAAAAAATGCACTTCAACACACCTTCATCTGTCATTTCATATTCACACGAGAAGTTAGGTAAAAACTCCTTTTTCCTCATCAGTCGCTTCACAAACATTTCAGCGTCAAACTCTCCGATAAAAAGATTTAATTCTATCTTGAAATTTTTAAAATCGACTTTCGTCGCTCCGACTTTGTCGAACCCACCATACACCTCCTTCATAATGTTAAATGCACGAACATGACCAATGTTGAGATGTGACATCTTGTTTATCATCTCTTCGTGTGCGCGATTAATACCTCTGTTTTCCTTGAGAAGATGTAAATCTTCTTCGTGCACAAAATCATGGTTGTGCGCCTCTGTAAAATGATACAGCAAATACTTATTGGCATCGGTAAGCTTGATTCTGATCGCAGCTTGGCATCCGGTCCTTTTGGAGGGTACCCTACGTACCCACCTATCAGACGGCTGTTCGACTAAAGTATCGACCGGTCGAAAATCTTTTTGACCCTCCTTTGAACAATAAAAATACTTGTTTATAACAATACCACGGTTCTCGTGCTGTGTGCCCTTCCTTACAGTCCACCCACCAGCTTCTGCGTAAGTTTTGTAGAAGTTATAAGCATCATCAACAGAGTCAAATAACATACCCTCTGCTGGCGTCAACGAAGAGGGTGAATCTGGTATATATCTTTTTGTTCCAGAGTTTGGAGAGACTTGTTCAATACCTCGTAATTGGTAATTGGGTGCATCTACAACACAAGACAAAAAATGAACATATAAGACATTTGTAAAACACATAACTGTTAAAACACATTACTGTTAAAACACAACATTCATCGTGGAACAATAAACAATATTGACTTCAACCTCAAATAACTGTTAAAACACATTACTATTTAAACACAACATTCAATGAGATTAAAAAAAATATTAAATTCAAACTCAAAATCTGTTAAAACACATAACTGGTAAAACACATCATTCAATAAGAAACTATGAGAAACGTTAACTACAACCTCAATATCTGTTAAAAACACATAACTGGTAAAACACATTACTGTTAAAACACAACATTCTTGGTGGAACAAATAACACATATTGACTTCAACCTCAACAACTGTTAAAACACATTACAATTTAAACACACCATTCAATGAGATTATAAAAAAAATATTGACTTCAACCTCATGATCTGTTAAAACACATAACTATTTAAACAAATCATTCGATAAGATTAAAAAAAAAATTGACTTCAACCTCAAGATCTGTTAAAACACATAACTGGTAAAACACACTACAATTAAACACAAAAAAAAACTGAGCCTGTATGACAGTTAAAACACAACACCAATAAAAAGATGATGGTTTGGCACATAAATTACAAATATGGATTTTAAAACAAACAATGAACCATCTTAATAAAACCTCAACCTCTATAGCTGTTAAAACACATCATCAAGAACAAACCGACGATTTGCAGAAAAATTATAATAAACAGCCCAAAAAACTACAAAAGTAAGTGTAATTACCATCACCACCATCAACAAGTGTGTTCGATGCCATGGTTTATCACACTGAAAAAAATATTGAATATGAACGAATCTGGTGAAGAATAGAATGATCGAAATCACTATATATAGATATATGTTTTGTGATCGTGTTATTTGGAAGAGATTTGGATTCAAAAAAAAACTATAATCCCGAATATCATGCATGTAATCGGTTACACATATTATCATGCGAATATAATTTATTTGAGATAATTACCAAAAATAAAATTAATATATGAAATTACATGTGTGCCCTTCTAGTTAAAATACATCAATGACACATGTCCAATTACTATTGCTTCCTAGACTTTCTAGGAAACATAGACTTTCCACCCAACTCCTCCCCTATATATATATATATATATATATATATATATATATATATATATATATATATATATATATATATATATATATATAGGGTTGAGTTCATTTCAGAAATTTAAATAACTACAGAACTTTCAGAACTCCTAATAAACAATCATTTTATATACAAGTTTTTGTATTTAGGATCTTTTTATCATCTATTAGATGTATTTCTTTGATTACATACATGTTAAAAGTAGTTTACATATGTTTAATTGCCAAAATTATATATATGTGTCATAACTAATTACAGGGTTAAGATCAAATAGAAAGTTTATTTTGGCTAGTAAGGATATGAAGCAATAGGATTAGGACATGTGGCAAAATTTAAAATAAAGAGGAAGGGTATTTTAGTCAATCTTATCCTTTCTTCTTCCTTCTTCTCCCCAGTAACTTCAAAACCCACCATCTTCAACCATTTCTTCACTTTCTATCTCAATAATCACTACATTATTGTGCAATTTTTATCACCAATCAATGATTCAAACACCCGATCAACGTGTTCTTCAGCTTTTTTGAAGAAAACCCAGTTTAATTTCATATAAAATCTCGTTTTTTCTGGTGATTTTGAAGATAATCACTCGATCCGTTCGATTCGATCGCTGATAAGTGTTTGAATCATTCAAATTTCGTCAATCGTTGAAGAAATCGGCTTCGATCCATGTAAGAAATTCTTTAATTTCATTTTTATGATCTGGGTTTTTGATTTAGTCATTGCGTTTTACGTTCTTGGCAGAGTCCAGGGGCAGCGCCCCTGGTAGCAGGGTCCCAGGGGCGGCAGCCCCTGGCAGGGTCCAAGGGGCAGAGCCCCTGGCTGGGGTTGAGCTGCATCAGAACATTTAATTTTCTATAAATTGCCTCTGGAAAACTGCATTCGTAGACAGCCTTTTGATCTCTACTTCCCGGTTCAGACAATTCACAGACAAAACTATTGTCCTGGTTCAATGCGTTTTAGAGAGATAATAGTTTCTTTGGTGTTTTTAGGCCATTGCGTTTTAGAACTAAGACATTTTTATGTGTTTCCTAGCCATTGCATTTTAGAAAAAACACATTTTTGAAGTGTTTTTAGTCTTTGCGTTTTAGGTAAAACACAATTTTAGATGTTTTCAGTCCATTGCGTTTTAGAGAGAATTTTATTTGTTTTTTAGGCCATTGCGTTTTAGAAAGGAGACATTTTTAAGTGTTTTCTGGCCATTGCGTTTTATAAATAAGACATTTCTTTGTGTTTTTGGTGCATTGCGTTTTAGGTAAAACACATTTTTATGTGTTTTCAGTCCATTGTGTTTTAGAAAACACACATTTTAAGTGTTTTCTGGCCATTGCATTTTAGAAATAAAACATTTCTTTGTGTTTTTGGTGCATTGCGTTTAAGGTAAAACACATTTTTATGTGTTTTTAGTCCATTGCATTTTACAAAGTACACTTTCTTTTGTGTTTTTAGGCTATTGCATTTTAGAAATAAGACATTTCTTTGTGTTTTCTGGCCATTGCGTTTTACAAATAAGACATTTCTTTGTGTTTTTTGAGCATTGCGTTTTAGAAAAACGTCATTCTTTAGGGTTTTTTTTCCATTGCGTTTTACGCAACTAGGTTTTTTCCATTGCGTTTTACGCAACAGGGTTTTAGAAATTTTTTTTCCAAAATATAGCAATAGTATACTCGTTTTAAAGATAAAAAAACGCTCGTTTTTTTTGTGCAATTTTTATAAAAAAAATAATGTCGTATGAAAGAGTTATTGACATTTAAAAAATGGGGGTATTGGAGTAGAGAGAAACTATTACCATGCATTGACTAGAATGCCCCTAAACAAACTCACGCGCTTCTTTTATTCCCTTCAATTTCCCTCATTTAATCTTAGCCATTGATTAAATAAATGGATGGTCAAGATTACTTCCTAGCCTTCTTAGCCAAATGAACTTCCTATTATATCCTAACCCATTACATATATGTAAAAAAAACTAGTTTACATATGTGTATTTATAAAACTACATATAAAAAATTATAAAATTACTCTTAACATGTATGTAATCGTAAAAATACACATAATAAATGACAAAATTATCCTAAACATAAAAATATATAAATAAAAAGATTGTTTATTAGGGGGTCTGCGAGTTCTGTAAATATTTATGGTTATGAAATGATCTTTTATGGTTCTGAAATGATCTTGGCCATATATATATATATATATATATATATATATATATATAGGAGAAGGATCCGTTAGGAACCAACCTTTACTGCGAGAACCGTGAGAACCAATGTGAACACAACCAAAAAATACCTAAAAAACACTCCAATTTTTTTTTACTGTTTTTTTTTTTTGGAAAAATCGCTATAATTTGTCACTAATAAAAAAATTTCAAGTAACAGTTATCCATGCACATGTGCATTTGTATCATTTCTTTGACAAATTCCATAATTCATTACAAATATCATACAATTGCACTTTCATTTACACTACCAATCATAATACACTACTTTTTACATTAACAATAATAGAAATGCACATGTGCATCTATATGTATGAACTTGTTATAACATTTACAACACTAGAAATGCACATGTGCATCTATATATATAAACATATTATAACGTGTTTTAGTACACCACTTTGAATACACATTCTCTTTCATCTATCATACCATCCATACTGCACTACCATTACCTCCTACCATCCGTAATACAATAGCATTGCTTTTTACCATCCATAATACAATACTATTACCAATATTTCAGTTTATTATATGTACACCAACACCTTTTATACCATCCGAACAACATATTACATCATAAAGTTACAAATATAATCAAACCATCAACCACTAGATATAACTAACCAAAACACATGTATATGAGCCTACTTCATCATTTACAATCACAAACTTTTTGTACCAAAACACCTTATTTCATGTTGATACATATAGATGCACATGTGCATTTCTAATATTGGTAATGTAAAAAGTAGTGTGTTACATAAGGTAGTATAAATGAAAGTTCATTTTTATACTACTAGTAATATATTATGGAATTTGTCCAAGAAATGATACATATGCATATGTGCATCCATAACTGTTACTTGAAAAAAAAAACGTTTTTTTTTTGTAACAAAATATAGCGATTTTTGTTAGAAAAATATTAAAAAAAAATTGTGGGTTTTTGGATTTTTTTTTTAGGTTTCTTTTTGTGTTCACATTAGTTCTCGTGGTTCTCGCAATAAGGGTGGTTCTCAAATGAACCGTACTTTATATATATATATATATATATATATATATATATATATATATATATATAGGGTTGAGTTCATTTCAGAACTGTAAATAACTACATAACTTTTAGAGCTTCTAATAAACAATCATTATATAAGTTTTTGTGTTTAGGATCTTTTTATCATCTATTATATGTATTTCTTTGATTGCATAAATGTTAAAAGTAGTTTCATAAGTTTAATTGCCAAAATTATATATATCTGTCATAATTAATTACATATATGTAAAAAAACTAGTTTACATATGTGTAATTATAAAATTACATATAAAAAATGATAAAATTACTCTTAAGATATATGTAATTGTAAAAATACACACAATAAATGATAAAATTATGCTAAACATAAAAATACATAAATAAATAGATTGTTTATTAGGAGTTCTGCGAGTTCTGTAAATATTTATGGTTCTGAAATGATCCTATATATATATATATATATGTATAGGAGAAGGATCCGTTAGAAACTATCATTTATTGCGAGAACCGCCTTCTGGTCCTTGAGTACTTAAGTGTCTCTCTTCCAGACTTTGATATTGGCGGTTTCTCTAATATGGACACCGCCCCCTCAAAGCCACAAAAACTTTGGCAAATGCTCTATTTGACAAAATCGCTCGGAGTCTGGAAGAAGCATTTGATTTGTCTCCCCGCCAGAAGGCGTTGATTGAGTGCTTGAAAGGCCCCCATGTGCAAGACTTTTTGACTGTTATCCCGATCAAGGGGCTGGGGCAATGCATGTCAGCTGTTGAGTAAAGGGCTATCCTTAAATACCGGCTGATGATCCCTATGTATCCAGAAGACGAAACCTGCCCAATCTGCAAAAACCCTGCATGGATAAATACGGGGAGCTTGCTGTTCATTGTAAGGAGCTCCCTGGTTTCAAATATCGGCATGACTGGGTGAGGGATGTTTTGGGGAACATCTTGAGGGTAGCAGGGATTTCTGCCAAGAAGGAGCCCCCTGTGAATTTCCTTACAGATCCCATGGAACGGAGATCTACATTGAGACCAGCGGATCTGCTCGTCTTTGGCTGGACGGGAGGGAAGCATGCTTGTGTGGATCTCACAGGAGTCTACCCCTTAGCTGGCTTAAGGGAAAGCGGGTTTGTAGCAGGACCAGCTATAAGGAAAGCGGAATCAAAAAAGGTGGATAAACACGCTAAAGCCTGTGCTGATAACCAACATGCATTTGTCCCCTTCGCCTTCGACACCTTTGGCTCCCTAGCTCCAGAAGCTATCCTTTTGTTGACTAGGGTCTAAAAGGTTGTCCACAGCAGTGGCTCATCAACAAGGGGCAGGGGTTTGTCTTTAATAGGCTAGGGTTTGCTATTCATAAAGGGGTAGCGGCGCAGCTTGTTGCTCGCTTACCTGCGATATTGATGTAACTCGGCCAGTTCATATATATATATTTAATTACGTTAAAAAAACACTCAAATTTTTTGTTTTTACTATTATCCATGCACATGTGCATATGGATCATTTCTTTGACAAATTCTGTAATACGTTACTAATATCATACAATTGCACTTTCATTTACACTATCATTCATAATACATTACTTTTTACATTAACAATATTAGAAATGCACATGTGCATCTATATGTATGAAATTGTTATAACATTAACAACACTAGAAATGCACATGTGCATCTATATGTATGAACATGTTATAACGTGTTTTGGTACACCACTTTGATTACACCTTCCCTTTCATCTATCATCTATCATACCATCCATAATACACTACCATTACCTCTTACTATCCGTAATACAATACCATTGCCTCCTACCATCCATAATACAATACTACTACCAATATTTCACTTTATTACATGTACATCAATGCCCTTTATACCATCCAAACAACATATTACATCATAAGGTGACAAATACAATCAAACCATCGACCACTAGATATAACTAACCAAAACACATGTATATGAGCCTACTTCATCATTTAAAATCCCAAACTTTTTGTATCAAAATACGTTACATGATGGTTATACATAATGATGCACATGTTCATTCTTAATATTGGTAATGTAAAAATTAGTGTATTGCGGATTGTAATGTAAATGAAAGTGTATTTTTCTACTACTGGTAATATATCACGGAATTTGTCCAAAATTGATACATATGCACATGTGCATCCATAACTGTTACTTGAAAAAAAAGTTTTTTTTTTTTGTAACGAAATACAGCGATTTTTATTAGAAAAATATAAAAAAAAATTGTGTTTTTTGAATTTTTTTTTTTTAGGTATTTTATTGTGTTCACATTGGTTCTCGCGGTTCTCGCAATAAGGTTTGTTGGATTCATTTCAGAATAACTCTTATTGCGAGAACCATAAGAACCAATGTGAACACAAAAAAAACTAATAATACCTAAAAAACACACAATTTTTTTATTAAAATCACTATTTTTCGTTACCCAAAAAAAATTTCTAGTAACAATTATCAATGCACATGTGCATATGTATCATTTCTTTGACAAATTCCGTAATACATTACCAGTATTAGACAATTGCACTTTCATTTACACTACCGTGCGTAATACACTACTTTTAAATTAGCAATATATAAAACGTACGTGTGCATCTATATGTATGAACGTGATATAAGGTAGGGGTGTGCATGGGTCGGTTTGGTTCGGTTTTTACTATTTACCATAACCATAACCGCTAGTTCGGTTATGGAGTTTTGGTAACCATAACCATAACCAAACTTCGGTTACGGTTAATCGGTTATGAAGTCGGTTATGGTTCGGTTTTGGTTAATTTCGGTTAAGTAACCAAGCTAGGTTTGAAATAAATAGGGTTGTGCACGATTTGAGCTTAGCTTGAGGCTATTTTGTAATACAACGGAGACTAAACTTTTTGGTTAAACTGCCGACTTGGGGTTCCTTTTAATAAGGTAATTCTCAAACAAAAAAGAATTATGGCCATAACACCTTAGTTCTTTATCAAAATAAATGGCATCTACATCAAGATCATTTTGTTACTAACATACTTTTATCTTAGTAAAAACCCTCTATATGGCTTTGTAAAACCCAAATCCATTATATAAAGTTAACATTACAAGTTCGGTTCGGTTTCGGTTATATCGGTTAACCAAAGCTTCATAACCATAACCATAACCGATTGAGCGGTTATACAAAGTTTCATAACCATAACCATTGGTTATATTGGTTATCGGTTATTAGTGGTTCGGTTATGTCGGTTATGGTTCGGTTATCGGTTATGGTGGTTAATTTGCTCACCCCTAATATAAGGTGTTTTGCTACAAAAAGTTTGTGATTTTGATTGATGAAGTAGGCCAACATACATGTTTTTGGTTAGTTATATTTAGTGGTTGATGATTTGGTTATATTTATCATTTTATGATGTAATATGTTTGGTATGATATGAATGGTGTTGATGCACATGTGTACAAAATGAAAAATATTATACATATTGGTAATGGTAGTGATTATGGATAGTATGAGGTAATGGTAGTGTATTATGAACAGTAGGAGGTAATGGTAGTGTATCATGGATGGTATAATAGATGAAAAGGAAAATGTTTTCAAAGTAGTGTACCAAAAACACATTATATCTTGTTCATACATATAGATGCATATGTGCAATTCTAATATTTGTAATGTAAAAAGTATTGTATTATTGATGGTAGTGTAAATGAAAGTGCAATCATCTAATATTGGTAATGTATTACGGAATTTGTCAAAGAAATGATACATATGCACATGTGCATCCATAATTGTTATACCAATTTTTTTTTAGAAACTAAAAGTATAGATTTTTATATAAAAATATTAAAAAAAATTGTGTATTTTTTAGGTATTTTTGGTTGTGTTCACATTGGTTCTCGCGATTCTTGTAATAAAGGGTTGTTCCTAACCGATCCTTATCCTATATATATATATATAGGACAAAGATCCGTTAGGAACCACCCCTTATTGCGAGAACCGCGAGAACCAGTGTGAACACAAACAGTAATTCCTAAAAAAATCTAAAAAACACCCAAAAATTTTTTTTTTTATTTTTTTACTATTTTTTTTGAAAAAATCTCAATATTTTGTTAATAAAAAAAAAAATATTCGAGTAACAGTTATCCATGCACATGTGCATATGTATCGTTTCTTTGTCAAATTCCGTAATTCATTACAAATAATAGTCAATTGCACTTTCATTTACACTACCACGTGTAATACACTACTTTTTACGTTAACAATGTTAGAAATGCACATGTGCATTTATATGTATTAACAGGAAATAAGGTGTTTTGGTACACTACTTTCTCTTTCATCTATCATTCCATCCATAATACACAAGCATGCACATGTGCATTTTTGTCATTTCTTTGACAAATTCCGTAATTCATTACACATATTAGACAATTGCACTTTATTTACACTACCATATGTAATACACTACATATGTAATACACTACTTTTTACATTACCAATATTAGAAATGCACATGTGCATTTATATGTATCAACATTAAATAAGATGTTTTGGTACACCACTTTGAATACACTTTCCTTTTTCATCTATCATACCATCCATAATACACTACCATTACCTCCTACCATCCATAATACAATACCATTACCTCCTACCATCCATAATACAATACCATTAACAATATTTTCACTTTATTACATGTATGTAAACACCATTTATACCATCCAATCAACATATTACATAAAAAAATTGACAACTATAACCAAACCATCAACCACTAGATATAACTAACCAAAAAACATGTATATGGGTCTACTTCTCCATTCAAAATCACAAACTTTTTGTACCAAAATACGTTATATCATGGTTATACCTAATTATGCACATGTGCATTTTGAATATTGGTAATGTAAAAAGTAGTGTATTACTAATGGTATTGTAAATTAAAGTGCAATTGTCTATTCCTGATAATGTATTACTGAATTTGTTGAAGTAATGATACATATGCACATGTGCATGGATAACTGTTACTCGAAAAAAAAAAAGTTTTTTTTTTTTTTTTTTTTTATGGTAACGAAATATAGCGATTTTTTATTAAAAAATATTAAAAAAAAAATTTGAGTGCTTTTTTGATTTTTTTTAGATTTTATTTTGTGTTCACATTGGTTCTCGCGGTTCTCGCAATAAGGGTGGTTCTCGCATGAACCTTACCCTATATATATATATATATATATATATATATGGGAGGGTTTAAATAAGAACGCTAAATATTGCGAGAACCGTGAGAACGAAATTAAAAACCACTAGGATTTGGTCAAAAACAATTCAAATTCAAAGTTTTTTTACACTTATCATTATTATTCGAATACAATATTAGAAATTAAATTTACACGTTCAAAGCTACATGTATTTGTAAATAAAGAAAATTTACACACTTGTAAGTTTGTCATTTACACATGTGTAAATTTGTTGTATTTACACATATGTAAAAAACTTACTAAGAGCGATCTTAATAGGAAAAATAAATTATTTAAAAGGTAAAATCCTTTTTTTAATGTTGTATTTTAATTATAATAACATTTGTTGTAAAAAAATTGATTTTGATTGGTTTTCTCATTCGTTCTCACGGTTCTCATAATATTTAGCATTCTCAAGATAATTCTCCCCTATATATATATATATTATGAATAAATAACTTATATATAGAGAAAACTGATTGTTTTTAACTTTGCAACAATTTTGCCAATGAATTCGCATTAAAACTCCATCAGAAAAAATCAGTTAAGGACCAATTGCTAAAAGTATTGTAACACCCCTACCGCGTGGAACGCGATGGAAATGACGGGGAGTCACGTTAAAGCATTTTTCACAACACATGGAATTATAAAAAATTAAAATATTATATTTATATTTTTCTCAAAATGTCACATAATATATGTTTTTGATAAAGGAAGGGTAAGGCAAGGTCCATTTCCTATGTGTAGAAAACTTTGATAGATCATCAAACAATAGCACCTGAAACATATGTGAAAATAGAGGGTTAACATAAGGTTGGTGAGTAACACAGTTTTTATAGTCAAGTACATGGCGAAAAGTTTGGTATTGCAATACGTTGGCCATCTACAAGAGTTAGTGTATAAAATAGTTTTTGTAGCCAAGTACATGGCAAAAATGGTTAGTATTGCAACACGTTGGGTTTGATAACAAACTTGTAGCAAAAGTGTAGTACAATTTGGATGGCAAAAAAATTAGGCAATTTGTATCAAAAAGATATTCACACAAACATTTAAGAACAATTCGTATCGCTTTATATAGAAAACTTTGCATTTTGCATAAACAAGTGTGGTCGTGTTGAATATACATTCAACTCTTTCTTGGCTTATAGAATAAACCCATAAGGGTTTACCTAGATCGAGTGAATCAGTTTCTGTCATTCCCAAATGACACTTCCTCAAACTAACAAAACAAACCGGAAGCGGGGAATAGGTCGACATTCCTATAGTGCTATTTCTTACTATCGTTCGACTATTTAAAGTTAATGGATGTATTTAGTTATGGATACATGACACACCACCAAGTTTCATACAAAGAAACATACATTTCACATAAGCCAATTGTAGTAAGTTTGTAAATTTAAAAATAGTTTAGCACATATGAATCACCCCAAAATAGTTTAAAAACGGAAAAGTGGGGACTATGTACTCACCTTGATGTCTTGGTGATGAGTTTTTGTGTTCTCAAGGTTCTCTAAGATTACAAGGAATTCCTAATAATAAGGAATGTTCGTTAACGTTTTGTTGCGATAATGTTTGTAGAAGGTATGGGTTAAAAGAACCCTTGGCAAATTGTAATTTGTTTAGTTTTTAGAAGATATATTTTTTTACAGCTTTCAAAATTGTTTCTGTTTTATGTTTAAAAATAATAAACGACATCAAAAATTATGAAAATTTGTAGTATACTAAATTATAATGTGATTTACAACTTTCGTTCAGAAAATAATTTTGTTTGATTAAGATCCTCGCTATTATTTTACGGTTTTTGTACAGATTACGAAAATAAACATGTAATTATAATTACATATACAATGAAAATACATGTTAGTTAAAACTTTTCTAAATTTTAAAACGTTACATCATGATTGGTAAAAATTCGTCGTTTAAAAATAATGATGAAACTATGTGCGGAAGCTTGTAACTGCATCGTGTTCGGTTCTTCATTGAGCTTGATCTTCATCCGAGAAGTCTTGGCATACACCTATGATCAAAACCAACTTAAAAGTTAGTTTTGATAGGTTATAAACAAGTTTAAACAAGTCCGGAGTATAAAATAAACAAAATACAAAAAAATCGCCAGCTCTGAAGTTTGCGCGGGCAGCGACAGATTTGGCTTCAGTCTTTCGATGGCCGCGATAGCCTGTGGCGGGGCGCGACAACCTTTGAGTACTCCATCGCGGGGCGCGACGACCAGTTTTTGACTGAAGGTTTGTTTTGTTGAGCTGCATTTGCTCAGCTCAATCCTTAACCAAAATTCCAACTTAAAAACCTCATAACTTTAGTTCTACAAGTCCGTTTTACGTAATTCTTTTTCCTACGTGTCCATAATTTAATTCTCCATAACATGGAGTTATAACCCGACACCCGAACTCATAAAATATGGGATTTCAAGCCCTCGGCTTGAAATTGATTTACTAAGACTTTTGACACGTTTAAGTTTAAAAACGCCAACTTGTTTCAACTAATCAAAATACATACGCTAATGTATTTAACACAAAAGCTTTAGCTCGGGTTCATAATTTTTTTTATAAATTGCGCGACTAGTATGCAAGCTATGCGCATAGATCCGTTTTGACCCGTTTAGGGGATTTAAGCTATTTAGTCTAAACTAGCTCTTTTGTTCCACCCTTCGCATTCCCATATTAATTTACTACTTATATCCCACCACACTATTTTGTGGTGGGTTTAACATAAAGAACTCGCTATCCTGAGATTTTACCCTTTGGTTAATCATTTTACGCATGTGACCCATTCTTAGGCATTAGACCTATGAAAGTTTATGCCTATAACGTTTATACTAATCGACGGATTACATAATCATAATTCAATTTCCTAAACAACCTCTAAGGGTGGTTTGTCCCGTTTTCCCATCAAGGGCTTCTTGGTCAATTTTAGTCCCCCGTTTTTATGACGAAGGACTTTCGCTACTAAATTGACCAAAAATGTACATTCAACCATAATCATATTTATACGTACCTGGATCGGGTCAACCTATTGACCCGTTTTAATACCTTGGCTCCATAATATGCTAATTCATAACATTGCTAATTTATAAACCATTTTATCCTTTAAGCATAAGACTTGACAAGCACTTATTAGTCATTATTTGTCAAATGGCATCAACATTACCTTTGACCCGTTTGGTCTAAATGACCAACATTTTGCGCTTAAATTAAATGGTATTTATTTACCATCTCATTTAGTAACTCTCTTCGAATTTCTTTTCACCATTTAGTTATGTCCTTAACCCGTTTCTCGCGCGATTAACCCAACATAGTTTATGCCACTTGGTGTCTTTTAAAACTTCGACTTTTATACATTTATATGTGGCTAAAATCATCGTTTACCATTTTTATCCGTTTAAGCTTACTCATAAGGTAGCCATTTGAAAACTCATTTTACATATGTCATTTCACGACTAAATTGCCATTTCGTCCTTTTTACCGTTATACATGATTTTTCAACTTTTGATATGTTCCGACCCGTACCATTTCGCGTCGGAAACCATATCTTGAATATTATTCTTATAGTATATGTGATTTTTAGAATAAGCTCATATTCTAAAAAAAGGTGTAAGTTTCACTTACCCTGCATCCGGTTATGCTCTTTTTTCTGCGCACTCGATTCGTTTGACTCGCTTCTTTCCCAAGCCTCCACCTAGCTCGTTAAGCGTCAAACTATTGTCATCATTTACAAGGTGGTTAGATTAGTCATTTACAATCACAACTATTCCACCTTACGTATTTTTCTATGTCTAAACTACTATTCGACTTCGTCATTGGTTAGTTTAACTTTCCAAGAGTTAACTACCTTTGATTACATGATATACACAATTAAGCCTAAAGCAACATCATGTTTAGAATCATTACTATTTCATATCACACACAATTAGTCAAATTAGCCAATTATGTGTTTCCTTCATAATCTCAACATATCAACATTCATTTAGGCATTTTAACAAACACCTTATGTGCATAATTTTTATACACCTAAAATCAAGTTCTTGATTAGTTATTTACCCTTTATTAAACATCTTTCACAAGTGCATATGTCTAGTTTGCATAAAAACACCTAGAATTAGTTCATGAAGATCAAATAACATTAAATTGATAATCATATTTCTAGTGTTCATCATCATCATCCTACAAAACCCATTTAACATCTAAGTGGGTTAACATGAATTTCATAGTTATGAACACGAATGCATCAAATTATTGACTAGGGTTCATTCCTAACCATGAATTTATCATAATTTCATTCAAACATCAAACATTCAAGTTCATATTTCAATTTCATGTGTTCATCAAGAATTCAAGATATAACTAGAAGATGAAATTTGATATACCTTGTGATCCCTTCACTGAGGTGATCACTAATCTGAGCTTGGATTTCGATTTGGACTCGATTTAGCTTCTCAATTTGATCAATTTTTGCAAGTTAGGGTTAAGTTGGAGGAACTTGTTCGCCCCTGTGTTTTTTTTCATGACCAGAACACACACTTTGGTGTGTGTTTTGGTGCTTTGTGTTTAATAAATTAAAACCTTTTTCTCTTTTAGCCATATTTAAGGCACATATTTAACTAGGTTGATATTCCCAGTTACTTGGTGGGTTCGGGAAAGTCATAAACCGTCTTATTTTAAGTCCCATTAACTCGGGCCTTTTATACACTTTATTTTCTCAAAACCATTTGTTCTTCTTTTATTTATTATTAGGTTTATTTACTTAAATCCTAATATTTACCGGGTAAATTTTTCACCACTAACGGTATTTTACCCGTCGTTAATATTAATGTGGTTTGATTACCAAATCCGTTTTTGGGGTATTACAGTTTGGAACCCAGAAAATGGTCAAAACCGTGGATCTTTGCAGATCATTCAGTTTTGCGCTTCGGTTTGGTTTTAAACAGTTGAGGGTCTCAACAGAAGTGTTTTTATGTGTATTATACATCGTTGGAACCGTATTTCGGAGTACTTAATCATGAAATATGTGTTTAATTCATTTGGTTAAGTTTTGATGAAGTTATGGTCATTTAAAGTGACAAAATAGATCTGGCCAAAAAAGGAAAAACACTTATGTGTTCTCGTTGGTAGTTTTATTATACGTAAAAAAATGGGGTCGGACAGAAATAAGCTATGAAACTATTTGTTTATTGAAACAGCTAAAGTAAGGGAACTTACTACTACTTAGGATAACTTCAAAGGACTCCTTCAAAAGACCAAGAGAAGCTTGCACATTAGGAACTAGAGAACTTACCCAAGACTTTGTCTGTGTTTTGAGTTGGTGTGAAGAAAATGCTGATCAAAGGATGCTATTTATAGTGAAGGGATGTTAAGGAGATTAAGACAAGTGTCCATGAAGGCTTAAGAATGTGATTAGTGTCCATTGAGGTGTCAATACTAGAAGAAGTATGGAAAAGGAGAAGATAGGTGGCAAAACATGGGCAAGACAATTGTTCATGGGTGTCTTTGGAGATTATTAGTGTCCTATGATGTGTTTAGAGCTCGAAGATGGCTAGGTGTCGCAACCCCTGACCCCTGCCCCGGGAGGCGGGCGGTCGCGGCCTACTCAGAGATGGTGGTATCGGTGTTTATCATTATTTGGCAGCGGAATTTACATCAGGACCGTAGTTAGGAAATATTTTATCAGAGTAAAACACCACATTATATAATAATAAATATATTGGGTAAGACCCAAGTTTCCATTACAAACATATTTATAGGGATAAACCCTAATTTACTGAAATAAAACTTCTTCTTTATTTAGGTAACTTTTATATCCACTTTTCCAAGCCTTCAGGGCTGTCCAACTGGCTTCTATTTGGCTGTCACATTTTGTTACCTGAAACTCATTTAAAAACATTTTATCAGCAAGAAATACTGGCGAGTGAATCCCAGTTTAAGCAAAACAGGTTTTATCAGTTTACAGCATTGAGGGCGGTCGCGCAATTACATTTGTTTATATTTCTACCTTAATTACCACCCACGGTACTGTCTTCCCAACTTGTGGTCATGTTACTACTCACAGTGTAGTAACAAATTTTGTATGCAAAACCCCAACATACCGACGATAATTGTAGAATACAAATACTCAATCACTGTTAAATATAAATTAAAACAATTTAGGTTTTGTAAAAACAGTATGCAAAAAGATGAATTACTCACATTGCTATTTTAGGTTTTTCCGTGTAACTTCCTGATTATAATCTATCAAATTTAAATAATGCACACGCCTTAGTATAATAACCCAAATTTACATTAGTTATACCCTCCCCGAGACAGAAACTCCAATGACTGAGTCAGGCAGAGCCTCGACATGCGTTACGGAGCACTAGATCAATCGGGCAGCGTATCTAATACGTAACCGGGGTTAAAATACTTACAACGAGGCAGAGCTTCGCTAATTAAGGGGTATAATACCCATGAATTTCTTTAATTATTCAAAAATTTAGAGAGAGAGAATTGTGATGAACGATTTGTGAACTGAGCCGATCCCATCTATATATAGGGCTGATCAGCGAGTCTGTTGCGCCCCGCGACAGATGAGGGTGGGGCTTACGCGGCCCGTGAGAGACCACGTGTCTCTTATAGGGTTGCCGAGTCAACTCACTAGCTTCGACACGTGGCAGCACCGGATTAAGCCTGGTGGCCAGGCTGTCGCGTCCCGCGATGGACCACGGGGTATTTGTCGCGCCCCGCGATGAACCATTAAATTTTGTTTTTATTTTATTTTTAATTATATAAAGGTGTTTAGGGCCATTTTACGTATACGGGGTGTATTTTATGACGTATAGGGATGTTCTAAATATTTTATGACGTATAGGGATGTTCTAATAATCTCAAAGGGTCCAACATACATGGGGCTTAGCTTTCCCCTTTTGATGAATCTGACTACTCCTTTCCATGGAGAGACTTTTAATAATACCTTATCTCCTACCTGAAATTCCAATGGTTTTCGCCTGTTATCAACATAACTCTTTTGACGATCGCGTGCTGCTTTTAGTCTATCCTTAACTTGAATAATCTTGTTTGGGGTTTCTTGTACTATCTCTAGTCCAGATAATTGCTTTTCTCTTATTTCCGCCCAACAGACTGGAGTTCAGCACTTTCGTCCATAAAGTGCTTAAAATGGTGCAACATTAATACTGGTATGATAGCTGTTATTATAGGAAAATTCTATTAATGGTAAATGATCGTCCGAATTTCCTCCGAAATCACTTACACAAGCTCTAAGCATATCCTCCATTGTCTAAATTGTCCTTTCGCTTTGTCCATCCGTTTGAGGATGATAAGTTGTGCTTAGATTTAACTTGGTTCCCATTGCTTTTTGGAAACTAGTCCAAAAATGAGAAGTAAAACGGCTATCTCTATCAGAAACAATAGATAAAGTAATTCCATGTAATGAAACTATTTCATTTACATATAGTTTAGCTAACTGTTCCATACTGAAGGTTTCCTTCATTGGTAAGAAATGAGCAGACTTGGTTAATCTATCTACAATCACCCAGATTGTATCATTACCCTTACTTGTCTTGGGTAATTTGGTAACAAAATCCATTGTTATCAATTCCCATTTCCATATTGGCATTTCTAATTGCTGCAATAAACCTGAGGGTTTTTGATGTTCAGCTTTAACCTATGAACAGGTGAGACACTTGGCAACATAAGCTGCTACATCCTTTTTCATTCCTATCCACCAGATATTCTTTCTTAAGACTTGATACATTTTATCACTTCCAGGATGTATCGTATACTTAGATTTATGGGATTCTTCTAAAATTCGGTGACGTAGGTTTCCTCGTTTGGGTATCCAAATTCTTTCTTTATGGAATCTCCAAATTTCATCTGTTCCTTGTTCTAATTCCTTAATCATTCCTTTCAATTTTTCAGTATCGTCCTTGATTACTGATTCTTGTGCTTCTCTAATCTGTTCATTTAAATCTATCTGCAGATTTAATTTAAGGGAACGTACCCTTTTTGGCTTTTCGTGATACTTTCGACTTAAAGCATCAGCTACTACATTAGTCTTTCCTGTGTGATACTGGATATTGCAATCACAATCACTAAGAATCTCCATCCAGCGTCTCTGCCTCATATTTAACTCCTTTTGCCCAAAAACGTATCTTAAACTCTTATAATCGGTGAAAACGGTGAACTTACTACCATAAAGGTAATGTCTCTAAATATTAAGGGCAAAAATTATGGCTCCTAATTATAAATCATGGGTTGTATAATTTTCTTCATGATTTTTAAGTTGTCTAGAGGCATAGGCTAAAACCTTCTGAAGTTGCATCAACACACATCCATAACCTAATTTAGAAGCGTCACAATAGACTACAAAGTCTTCAGTTCCTTCTGGTAATGCTAATATGTATGCGTTGGTTAATTTTTGCTTAAGAATTATAAAGGATTATTCCTGTTTTGGTCCCCATTCAAACTTAACATATTTACAGGTTAGTTTAGTTAAGGGAATGACTATTCCAGAAAAATCTCGGATAAACCATCTATAATAACCGGCCAGTGCTAGAAAACTTCTAACCTCCGTTGGCGACTCAGGGGTTTTCCATTCAGTAATTTTCTCGATCTTTGTGGGATCCACATGAATTCCTTCATGATTAACTAAATGTTCAAGGAATTGCACTTCTTCTAACCAAAATTCACATTTTGAAAATTTAGCGTAAAACTTTTCTTTTCTCAATAAACTTAGGAGTGCATGTAGGTGCGCTGCATGTTCCTCTTTACCTTTAGAGTAAATGAGAATATCATCTATAAAGACAATTATGAATTTATTCAGATATGGTTTACATATTCTGTTCACCATGTCCATAAATGCGGCTGGGGCATTGGTTAAACCAAATGGCATGACAGTAAATTCATAATGGCCATACCTTGTTCTAAAGGCAGTTTTAGGAATGTCCTCTTCCTGTACCTTCAATTGATGATATCCTGAGCGTAAATCAATCTTAGAAAAGAATCGAGCTCCTTGCAATTGATCAAACAAATAATCGATTCTCGGTAATGGGTACCAATTTTTAATCGTGACCTTGTTCAACTCTCGGTAATCAATGCACATACGCATTGATCCGTCCTTTTTCTTGACAAACAAGATTGGTGCTCCCCACGGTGATGAACTAGGCTGTATGAATCCTTTTTTCTAAAAGTTCATCCAACCGTTTCTTCAGTTCTTGCATCTCTGCTGGTGCCAAACAGTAGGGTGGCTTGGCAATCGGTGCTGTTCCTGGTAGCAGCTGAATTCTAAATTCGACTTCCTTGTCCGGCGGTAGTCCTGGTAATTCTTCAGGAAAAACATCTGAGAATTGAGATACTACGGGAATACCTTTCAATTCTTTTCCTTTAGTGTTAATGATTATGGAAATCATATACATTAATGATCCTTTTCTTGCACAAGTTGCTTTTTTCATCACAGAGATGAATTTCATGTATCCAGTTGGCTTATCTCCTTCAATTGTGATCTTTTCACCTTTTGGTGAATTTACGTGTATTGACTTTTGATCACATAGAATACTGGCTTTATTGGCTATTAACCAGTCCATTCCTAATACAATATCAAGTTCTGCCAGATTCATTGGGTAAAGATTTGCAGCAAAATTATGGTTTAAAATTTCTATTCTTCCTCCCTGCAAGATTTCAGTGATCTTAATAGATTCTCTATTTGCTATTTCTACTATGTATTCTTGTGGGAGTTTACTTAATGGTTGATTGAGAAGTTTGCAAAATGAAGTATTAATAAAACTTTGGTTTGTACTAGAGTCAAATAATACTTTAGCAAAAACATCATTAACTAAAAACGTACTGGCAATCACGTCCGGAATCATCTTGGCTTCTTCTGTAGTCAGAACAAATGCTCTAACATTCTTAGTAGTATTGTTGTTCATGGTTGGAGCTAGTTTCGGACAGTTCGGCTTGATATGCCCCTTTTCTCCACAATTGAAACATACTCCATTGCTGGGTTTCTTTCTGCAATCTTCTTCCTTGTGTCCTGGTATCTTGCAGAAATTGCAGTAGGTGGAGCATCTTCCTGAATGCTTCCTCTTATAGGCTTTACAGTAAGTTGTAGAGGTAGAACCTATATTTTTCCCACGGTTGGTATTACCGTAGCGAAATTCCAGGGTAAGCCTTTAAGCTAGGTTCTTCCTTTGGTTTTCTTCTTGTGTACGTACCAGTTCATCAGTCAAGGTATTTGCTAGTTCTACAGCTTCTTCTATAGTTTGTGGTCTAGCTGCCTTGACTACGTGTCTAATCTCACTGATTAATCCCCAAATGTAATGGGAGATTAATACTGGTTTTGGTGAAGCTAGGGTTGGCACTATTCTAGCATATTCGAAGAATACGGTAGTGTAACCCTTACAGTCTACTCTAGTCATTCTATGATTTAAGAATTTATTAGCTATTTGTTCCTTTTAATTGGGAGGACAGAATTTCCTTTCAACCATGTTCTTAAACTCATTCCATTCCATATTATAGGCTCTGTCACTTCCTCTAGATTGGAGAATAGTGTTCCACCATTCTAGAGTTGCATTCTTAAAAAGATTGGAAGCAAACATGATTTTATCTTCTTCTACGCACTTGCTTATTTTTAAGACTGTCTCAGTCTTTTCTATCCAGCGCAGAGCTTTAATGGCTCCTTCATTGCCCGAGAATTCCATTGGTTTAAAAGACCATAATTCTTTGTAAGAACAACCATAAGACATGGTTCTTCTTCTTTTTGGAATTGGCAATTGAAGTAAGGGTCCATTGTTTACGCTGTGACTGGGTTCAGTAGGTGGTCGTTTACTTCCACTATTACTTTTATTATTTTCTGCTTCCTTAACCGTTTTGATAGTATATGGCATAGCGTCTATAATCCCTTGTGCCACTATGTGTTGGATGGCACTGTTATCTACTTGGTTTCCGTTATTATTGTTTTTTGGGTTTTCTTGATTCACTTCATTGTCCATCTGGATTATAAACATTTACCCAATATTAGTATCGTAGAACAATATTTAATGCAACCAATCACACAAGCACAAACAGGTTGATCAAAATGGTCGTGCATTGCGACATTTACTCTATTTTATAGATATCTATATCTATTACTAACTGCAACTGGAATTTAAAATACAATACTAGTATGCATCAGTAGCTATTGGATTATCTATTTTAGTGGATTTTTTTCAACTACTCACACATATATATATATATATATATATATTATTACTACTAGTGGGGGTTCATCCAATACTGCATGTTACGCTCGTCGTACTTCCAAACGAGCCTCTCCCCTATTTGCGTTATCCTTTCACTTTCATCTAACAACTCCTCACCAACGGTACGGAGTTCCTGCACGTTTTCGGTACTCATGGGTGGTGCTGGTGCTGGTATCGGGTTAGGGTACTGGGGCATCGGTTCTTCGTATAGGTATGGGTTCTATAGTATTTACCGAATATATTGGTCATTATCCCAATATGGATCTAGAGGGTCATGGTTGGGATAGGGTACTACTGGGTTTTGTATGGGTTCCTCCAGTGGGTAAAGTCTCGATAATTCCTATGGTCGTCATTCCATGGGTCGTAGGCTAGAGGGTTTGGTGTTGGGACTCTAGGGATTTCGTTTGGGTCGAAGGCAGGTGCTGGAATCTGGTCCATTGGGTCTGGCTCAATTTCCATAGGTTGAGTGGGAAACAACGGTAGTGGCTGTGGTGCAAGGATTTGTTCTAAATTTGGGTCTGCGGCAATGGTAGCTAAAAAGTTTACGTTCTACGTTAAAAAGTTTACTGTTTAACTTTTTTTTTTACAAAAACGTTTTTACGCAAAAACGAACGCACCAAGAAATCGCAAACTCGGGAGGTGTCTCAGATAGATTGTTATCATCATCGACTGGGGAAAAAATAAAAAACCAACAACATCAAAACAATATGTATCTAAAAAAAACGGGGCTTGGCACAGATTTTCCGATAATCAAATGGCTGCAAAAGTGGGGTTGCAGGTTAAAAAACCTACCCTCCACCGTCCTTGCAGCGCCATAGTCATCAAAAGCTACGGTTTTTTTTTTTTTTTTTTTTTTTTTTTTTTTGCATCATCGCCGCCCCAAATCAATAACAGAAATCAAAACCCACAGATTTAAAATACAAATAAAAAACAGAAATAAAAAAGAACACATTAGAATCAAGAACACACCACATCATCAGATTTAAAAAACCCTCAGATTCAAAAAACATCAGCTTCAAAAAACCATCAGATTCAAGAACACACCACCATCAGATCAAACCCCAAAACATACCAGAGGTCTGCCGAGGCTGCATCGTTCACCACCATCAGATCAAACCCCCAAAACATACCGGAGGTCTCACAATCACCAACGGATTTGATTTGATTTTCAGATATAGATGAGAGAAAGGGAGCAATGGCGGTGGTGTCAGAACCCTAGCTGTCGTCGTTTGAGATGAGGGTCCATTAACGCCGGAAAAATGACAGATCTGAAAACGGGATACGTCGCTTCCAACCGCCGCCGACCATCCGTCGTTTTGTTTAGGGTTTGATGATGGGTTTGGTCTGTGTTTAGAGAAGGTTTCATGAAGCAGGTGGGCGGTGTCGGATTTGCAGGTGGGATTTGTACCCACGGCCATCTTCCGTTGCTGGTGGGGTGTGTGGGGGGTCGGAGTTGCAGGTGGGGTTTGTTCCCACCACTGTCTTCTGTTGCCGACCAACAACCTCCCACCACCGTCTTCCACCGCCGACCAAACCACCTCTCACCCACTGATCAACGATCTTTTTTGTTCCTTGATTTGGGTATGAAACAGAGAGAGATGAAGGAAGATGATAAGAGAGAGATGATGAGAGATGATGTTTTATTTTCAAAGAAAGAGATGGTCTGCAACAAGAAAAGAAAGACAAAGGAGAGAGAGGAAGGATTTGACATTTGTCGTAAATGACCATTATACCCTTTATGTTGGCATAATCTGATTGGTTAAGAGTGGTTCTCGCGGTTCTTACAACTGGAGGTGGTTTTCATTTTAGCGCTCCCCTATATATATATATATATATATATATAGGGTTGGGTTCAATGCAGTACTCACATTTTATGCAGAACTCTTAAGAACTCTTTAGATCCATTGATCAAAAAATCAATGGTTGAAAATAGATCATGGTAAACTTGTAATTAATTGAAAATTTGAGGTGTCAATTATAGGAGGTCTAAGGGTAGAATCGTAAAAAACTTTACTAAACGCAAAATATATTCCGTTTTTTTCTCCACATTTGCTATATCCACGTTTATTTTCAAATAAGGAATTTATTTGATGGAGTCCATTAAATATATGAATGGACTTACCGTTCCTCAATTTTCTTTTTTGATTTTGAAGCAAGTGTTATACATATATGTAATAGTTTCTTGTATTTTTTTTATTAGAACCAGAAGTTGTAACAATTCAGTTGATTACATAAGTGTAATTGATTTTAAAGCATAAATGCATGTATGACCAGACTTTGACTTTCAGTTTCATTTCTAAGATTTTACGCTTCTTAGGTCATGTGTAGTGGGGCGCCATGTGGCCTCATAACGCCCCCATAACGCCCCGAACACCATTACGGGGGGCGTTATGAGAAAAAAATTTTGAGGAGCGCGATATGCATAGCGCGGTTATGTTGGAATCTTTCAAACTTTCCACCAATCAATTTTAAGCATTGTTTTTTATAATTAATTAATAAAATTGAAAATTAATATTTAGGTAATGATGAGTAGGGGCTTTATGACTACGGGCTTAAATGCATAACGCCCACCCGCACACGTGGCGCGCCACGTGTCGCATAACGCCCCCAAAGGGGCGTTATGACTACGCATGGCCTTACATATGTGTAAAGTGTTGTATATAGAAATGGACTGGATGTTATTAAAAAGTATTACATAACTTTGTGTCCTAAGTTTTGATTAGTAAAGACCATATACATGCATTAAAAAAAGGGTGATGAAAACCCTATTTTGCTTTGGTATTATATTTCGTAAAAAAATGGGTTTTATACAATTTTGGATTTATGGTTCTTAAAAGAATTTAATTTGATATCTGTAGACACTTGTTATGTGGTAATTAACTATTACATACGCAAATAATAATTAAATTTGTCAGTTGCATATATGTAAATTACATAATTACATATATGTAAATAATTAAATACGTCAATTACATATATGCAAATAACATATTTACATATATGTAAATATCATACTTGTATGTACTCTACTAAAATTATACAATGCAAGCTCCAAGATTCTTTTCAAACATCAAGGGTTAGTGGTGCTCAAATTTGACCATATGCTCTACTACCGTTCATCAATTTTCAAGTCTGGGTTCAAACCATTAAATAGGAATATGAAAACCAAAGATTTCAAAAATCACTATCGGGTTTTCAAGAATTTGATTAGTATGGTTACTCTAGTACCTTTTTAATATGCGAAGATAAATATGGTTAATCTAGTACCTTTTAATTAATCTTTGAAAACTGGTTTACATTTCCACTCACTTTACTACATTTCCACTCACTTTACTGCTAATATGAATTGCATTATTCAAATTTAAAGGGTGTTGGTTTACGCTAATTTTTAATTTATACATGTGTAAAACAATTAAGTTGGTCAACGGAAAAAGATTTAATCATGCTGAAAATTAGGGGCTACAAATCTGGGAATTATAATCAAATATTTATTAATTTACCATCTTACCCTTTATTTTAAAAATAATAATTATGTAGATCAATGGCTAATATTAGTTCTGCAAGTTCTGTAAAAATTTAGGGTTCTGAAATGATCTTCACCCTATATATATATATATAGGGTTCTAGAATGAACACTAGGTTGAGAGTTAACTGTGTGAACTAATCTGAACCATTAGATTACATCATCTAGAGATTTTTAACAATGACAATATTGTAATTATAATGTTGTAACTTCCCTTTAAAATAAATGACATAAGGGTATTTGTGTCTTTTGTAAATTACATTGGTTAAACAATATTATAAAAATCCATAAAATCTCGCTAGTTTCCGTATATACGACATACACAGCTGTTAGTGTATACATATATGTACAGTCTCGCTAGTATCAGTTTATACAAGATACACATATGTTAGTTTATACCCATGTATACAGTCTAGCAAACTATCAGTTTATACGAGATACACATGTGTAAGTTTATACATCTGTGAATTATATTCAGAAATGGTTACATATGTGTATATTAACAACATATAGTATATTATACATGCACACGAATAGATTTATATAAAAATTATGAAATTAATGAAAACGAAACAAGTCACATGTATGCAAAAATAAATAACTTCATCACATATTCAAAAAAAAAAAAGTTAATGCCCATAAATAGTTACAATTTCAATTTCAGAGAAATTTTTCAATATTTATTGAAAATTATAAAAAGTTAAAAACTATATATTATCATATCTATATATACGATAATAAAAGAAAAACAATATTTAAGTTAAAATTAAAACAAAATCTATGGATAATGAAATGAGTGCTACGAATATTTGGAAATTAAATAATTTGTAAATAGAATATTTCAAAAAAAAAACATTTGAAAAAAATAATAGTTTTATCTTTATCATTTTCTTGAGTGATAAGAATACTTGCAATATTCATTAATCAACTTCAACATATGAGTTGAAGATAAATGATGTCGTAATCCATGATGGTCTACCAAATTCAATTTCTTATAATTAAAATAATAGAGAAATAATTAAAAATGAGAGAGAGAGAGAGAGAGAAAGAGAGTTAAGAGATGAGAAAATTAAGGGATTTTAATTAAACATACTTGGCTAATGTCAATCTTACCCTTTTAATTTAAAAAAAAATGATCAAGGGCCAAGATTAGTTCACTTAGTTCACTCTTAAGAAGTTGTTCACTCTTGAACCTAATCCTATATATATATATAGGGGATCGCTAAAATGAGAACCACCTCCATTTGTAAGAACCATGAGAACCACACCGTACGGGGCGAGTTGGACCAATTTTTTTTTCATAAACGTAGATGCATGTATTATAAACACATTTGTAAAAAAAAATTAAAAAAAAAAAAATGTCGTGTGTGTAGTTTTGAGCACCCCAAGTTTGTGTTTACGGGTACTGTAAAATTTATTTAAAATTTACGGTACCCGTAAACCCAAACTTGTGGTGCTCAAAATACACACACGACATTTTTATTTTGATTTTTTTTTTTACAAATGTGTGTATAATACATGCATCTACGTTTATGAAAAAAAATGTTTGTCCAACTCGCCCCGGATCAAAAAGTTCTCACGGTTTTTACAACTGGAGGTGGTTCTCATTTATATATATATATATATATGAGGGATGATCATTTGAGAAGGAAATTTAATTAATAAGAAAAAGAAAAAATGATATACCTAGTAATTTATCCTACACTTTTATTCTACTCACCTAGTAATTTATTCTACACTCTAAATTTTTTTGTTTGAATAAATATATTTTTTGAAAATTAGTTACAAATTTAATGTATTTAACTATTAAAGAGGAAAATTACAAATTAATGATCCATGTAAGTTTACAAATATACCATTACAATAACATTAAATACAAATATTAAATAAAATAAAATGAAGCATTATTATTGGTTATTGCTTATTTTTTCTTATTTGTTTTTTACAAAGAATTTGTTTTTATTTAAACTCTCCACTATAGACCACTATCTGAATACTAATATACCCTTACAATAACATTAAATACAAATATTAAATAAAATAAAATGAAGCATTATTATTGGTTATTGGTTGATTTTTTCTTTTCACTTTTTACAAAGAACTTGTTCTTATTTAAACTCTCTACTATACACCACTATATGATATAATCGTTTTTATATCCTCATAATATTTGCATATTTTAGTTGAGGACGTATACAGCTCGTTTAATATAATAAATTTTCAGCTCGAATCAAGTAATCTTACATATGCAAGTTCAGCATGTACTCAACTATTTTTTTAAATATTATTTCCATAATATAAATTAGCAACACATTGTTGCATTGTGTTGTTATACCCTAAACATGGGGTGTTTTTCAAAAACATTTTTTGATTTTTCACTTTTAACCCAAAGGTTTTCATGTTTTGTATTTTAACCCTCTTAATTTGTTTTCTTTTAACACAAAACTTTTCATCTTTTGTAATTTAACCTAAAACTTTTTTATTTACAACTTTGGTCCCCCATACTTTTTATCTTTTGCAAGTTTTTCGTTTTGCGTTTCGTTCTAAAATTTGCGAGTTAATATGTCGCAACGTGCATGTGTGGTTTAACGGTTTTGGTCTATTTTTTCACATTTGACAGGTATGTCGCAACGTGTCTATTTTCTCTCTTTGGCGAGTTCGCTGAAACGGGCGGAACATACATCGACTTAGTTATTCTTTTCTACGTTATTTTGCGAGTTAACACGGCGCAACGTGCGTGTACGGTTCAACGTTTTTACGTCTATTTTTTCATTTAAGCAGTTTGTCGCAACGCGTGGGTCCTAAATCGACATAGTTATTTTTTATATGTTATATGTTTCAGTTTTATTTCTTCGCATTAACACGCCGCAACTTTAGTGTTGGTGATCGCTACCTGCGGTGTGGCATTGATGTTATTTGGCATAGTTTTAGGCCCCCGCCGCAACGATTGGGTACTTAATTCTAGTTGTATAACTAATTTCTTCTAGTCTAGCGGTATAGATTCTAATCTCGAAGTGGACATTAGGTTATAAGGGTTGCTCCTTGAATGTGGAGTCGTAAACTCTCCAACTAGTCAATCACTTTATGCTATGTCAACTTCCATCCCCACTCACCATTTTGCACTAAAACATAAGGAGTGCTTCACCCAAACATTTTTTTTTCTTAAAAAAGATAATGTGATTATTTGAAAGAGAGTGAGACCCACCATTAACCCTCTCTTTCTCTCCTCTTCCTTTGCACGGTGACTACTCTCCTATTCCATTCAATCACCTCACTTAAACAAGGGTTGGTGGTGGTGTGCCCGCTTGGGGAATTCACTCAATCACCGCCACTCCCCGCACCCACTCCGTGTACCTAGCTTTAGTCTAATATTTGTAAGTAGATTTAGTGGACGTGTGAGTTTCATAAACAAGAAAAGCTCTATCATAATTCATAAGGCTATTGGTTCTGGGGCCCGTCCCCGGGACGGCGAGCCGAGTCGAGTCGAGGGCTGGTTACACCGCCCCCTCCTATTGCGTCGCGTTGTCATAGTACCCTCCTAGCCGTTCTCGACGGGGCTCTCTTTTTTTATCACACACAAGTACACAAATATAGATACATATGTACATATATATAAATAAAAGGAGCTCATTCCCCACACCTTAGGCCCATCACTTTAAGCTCATCCCCCACACCTTTTGACATAGACATGTATGTGACGAATCATCCTAAAAAGAATACATTCCTTCACACCCAATAGCCCCGATAGCCTAAGCGTGTGAGAGAAAAAAAGGTGGACATGATTTCTAAACTTTTTCTATCCGGACAACTACCAACCTTCCACGTGTAATCTGACATAAACCAACCTTAAAAATGACCCCACTTACTTTCATCCAAAGAAAGATGGAAACTTAAAAGACAAAAGCATGATCATGATAAAAAGATCAATATAAAGATTTGCGGGACATTGGCATTATTAATAGTAACATCACATCAATTTCTTATATTTAAGAATACATCAACAAAAGTGTCTTGTTTTTGTTTAAGGTATGCATATTTGTTATGAAGATGTAGATTTATTCTACCTAATTTTCGACCATGTTGAGCACTAGTATAGCTCTAGAAAAGAAAGAAAATTATACGTTTACCCTAACAAACGACCAAAAAGTTACCTAACATAAACAAAGATGGCCACGTTGTTCAAAGAATTGATGTTTGGCAATTACGCAAACCAATAAAATTTCTTTTAAACAAAGTGACGGCACACCACATAATTTCATTCCCTACATGATAACATAACACAATCGTTTCCTAAATGACTTCATGGTAGAAAAGGCCATATCAACTTGTTACCCCATACAAATGTTCAAGAATAAGAATAACTTAAAGGAGATACAAGAATAAACAATGTGGGAAGGTACCATTGCTAATCATTGGCTTTGCAACCACGAATATACGGATTCTCAAATTAGACGTAGTTGACCTGACATGCACAAAATCTGGTCGTCTTACTCAGCTAAAGCCATGGTTTTATATGTTTCTGTTGTAGTGAACGGAGGCTGAACTAATGACGCAGAATAGAAGTAAAAAAGAAAAATAAAGAGCGGCTCGTAATAAATTTTATATAAAATGAAATAAATAAAACATTACACCGTGGGCCTTTTAGGGGTGTTCAACCGTTCGATTAGTTAGGTTGGTTAATTTAGTTTTGATATTTATCCATTCTTAACAGTAAGCCATGTAAGATTAAATATATTATAATGTGATACTTAATCTAGTAGTCATATAATCAGTTATATAATATCAAGATCAAAATATATTTAACCTATTATATAATTAGTTGGTAATTGTTAATGGACAATATTACCCTTATTAACTAATTAGGTTTCTTCTTGGATGTATATATCAGAAGATAATTAGAGAGGTAAAAGGTTACACAACTTGGACTCCCATAACATCATCAAAATCATCCTCTATCTCTCTCTCTGTAATCACGAACTCAAACCCTAGAGTTCGGTATTACCATCAAGAACTTACATACTAAGGAGGAACCAGATCATACTGACAACTATGTCGAACTCCACGGCTGCGTCTATGACTGGATTCTCTGCTGGCCTGTCTGCTGTTACAAATATTTCTACATGTTTTTCATTATGTTTATATATAACTGATCAACATGTGGTATCAGAGTATATGTTGATAAATGAGGTCTGTTTGTTTCCATGAATCTTGAATTAAAAATCTGGAAAACAAACTTTATGAAAACCTAATAAAACTCAAGAACATGAAATTTGGTTAAAGCTTAACATTCACGTTTTTATGTTCTAAATAAGATGTTTAATCACATCATAAATTATCATTGTTTCGAAATCTGTATAAGGATATGAAATTTCTAGATTTCGGATTCCAGAATTTAATTTTATGTTTTTAGGGTTCATCATTTTCTTATGAAAATTCGAATAAATTCCTTATTTTGGAATGAATTCAGGATCAAAGAGTGTTTTTCCTTGTTTTGATCTAGTTTTATATGTTAAAATTTTTGAAATATTTTTTAACTTAATGAATAAAATTTTAGAAATATTTATATGAACATAAATCAGCATTAAAACAGGAAACATGATCTCATGATCCCTTAATTTTTGGATTTTCACCTTTATCACAACTAACTTCTATAATCAGCAGATTTCGAATCTTGGAGAGCAAGTTTTGTAAACCATAAGAGATTTCGAGATTTCATTAAAATTCAAAACTCAGAAAATTTAAAATCTCATTGTAATTCGAAGTCACAAGATTTTCCGAAATCTAATTCAAAATCACATTTTTTCGAAATCTCATAAAAAATTCGAAATTTCAGTTTTTTCGAAAACATACCCTATTTCGAATTTTTTTCGAAAACTTACATTTTTTCGAAATCTAACTTTTTGGAAATCTAACATGTTCTCGAAATATCATGATTTTTTCAAAATCTCATTACTTCATTAAGCTGTTATTGTTGTGAATGCATATGTCTGCAGCCTTCGTCACGTATCAAGTCTAATTTTATTATGTATTGAATTGTATAGATTAGATTGTATTTCTTATGAAAAGGTCGGGTTTTATTGTAAATGAACCTTTCACACGAAAGAGACTTCCGTGCGAGAGGGCCATAAAGTCGTTTCGTACAAGAGCGACCCACTCGTCCTAGTGGTTTCAGAAGGATGGGATCTGCTTATAAATAGGAGAGTTGAGTCATTCATTTGTTACTTTTGGCAACTTTGAGGTGAAGCTCTGCCAAACTGATTTCTTGGATCTGTACTTGTTCAATATCAATGAAATCGGTGTTCAACGGTGTCTTTGTGTATCTGTCATCTTTATACTTGGATTCCGTACGAGATATGAAGACGTATTAACCGGTCAGAGCATTCGGGAGCTCGAAACGGTCCTCACAAGTGGTATCGGAGCTTGGAGTCTGAATTTAACTACTAATAGCACAAGTTACCAACAAAAATAAGCTGATTTGGATCAAATCTCATCATTTTTCTCATAATATCCCTTCTACTCACATTCTTTCTACTTAAAACGCAAAATTAACGCTGAATTCATGGACAAATTTTTCTGATTTTTGGATATAACGTACGAAAACATGATCTAATCAATCCTTGAAAAAATCAGATCAAAATTCAAACTAATTCATTGGAAAATCTTGAAAAAACCATGAAAAACACAACCTGAGTCTAGAACAACTGGGCAAGTCGTCCGAATCGTCCATATCGCTTTCGTACGAATCGGCCATTTAGACGAAAGGGTTAAAGAAATCAGTTTCTTGTTAAAATTTTCCCATTCGCACAAAAAGGATTTATCCATCTTGTACGAAAGAGCTCAGTCTTTGTCAGTTTAGTCAAACATGACAAATTCGCACGAGAGGCATTCCCTCTCGCACGAAAGTAGTTTATCTCTTTTGGACTAAAGTTTGGTTTGACCGATTGTTGACTTTTTAGGTACTTTTCAGAAATTCAAAGTTTGTAAACCTGGAGTAAGAGTTTTACAATGAATTCGGTGACGCATTCACGACCGCACAAACATCCACACCAAGAACAGCAACGAAATTCTATATCTGAGAGTTTGAGCAATAACAATGCTTATGGAACTTATCAGAAACCACCAAAGTTAATGAACATGGAGGATTACAATGGATGGAGAGAGCATTTTGAAAACTGGGTCAAAGCATATGCATTTGAAAGCTGGAGAATGTTAAAAAAATGAATACGAACATTCAAGAAATGATCATAATGAAGTAATAGCAATTGAGTCTATAACTGCAGAAGAAAGAATAAACTACTCTTATGAGATAAAAATGATTACACTTCTGCAACAATCAGTCAAAGATGATATATTATCTTTGCTTCAACATACAGGATCATCAAAATCAATTTGGTAAGCATTGAAAAACAAATACGAGGGTCGAGCAGAAATGATGAAAAACAAGAAATCATTGTTAAAGAAAGAGTTTGATCTTTTTAGTTGTTTGAAAGGTGAAAACATCTGACAAATGATAGAGCGTTGTTGTCATCTGTTAATCGAGTTAGAAAGATTTCCGATAAAAAAGGATCAAGAGGAGATAATAGACAAGCTCATAGATGCCGTACCAAATGAAGATGATTGGTCTACTTACATCATGATTTTCAAGAGTAATTCAGAGTTTGGTACGATGAATTTACAGATGCTGATTCAATAGCTTGAAGGTCACAAGTTAGAAATTCGAAAGCAGAATAAGATGAATAACTCAAATCTTCAACAGAATGTGAATCTGTACTATCGAGGGAGCATATTGTTAAACAACCAATCTTCCAAAATTAGCACAATATTCAGTGTAGAAAACTCGGTTGGATTACCAAAAAGTAGTTCATCAAATGATGGTTCATCGAGTAGTGGTTTTGGTTTTCTAAACACAAATGCAAATTTAACCAATCAATCATCTCATGCATCGAATAATCATCCAAATGAAAACAACTCCAATGAAAATGTGATTCAATGCAACATAGTTGTAAACATGAACAACTCACGAAGCACGAGTTCTAATGCAGCTAAACAACAAATGATCTTGTTGGCATCCATCTTGGAGTCTTATGAAAGTCTAGGTGCGGGGAAAATCAGAAACCCCAACATGACTAAAGAAGACTATGAACAAATTGATCCAGAAGAAATGTAGTTAATTGACATTCGTTGGTGCATGGCCAGTGTGATCAGACGGGCACAGAGGTTCATGGAGATTGCAGGGCGACAATGTGTTGGAGGTCCCAATACTAAACTTGGATTTGATAAATCCAAAGTTATATGCTTTAAGTGTAAACAAAAGGGACACTTTAAACAGGAATGCCCGAACCATGAGGTAGATGAGAATGCTAACCCATTTCATGATGATTATTATCGTAAGCTATCTATCATCAAAATAAAGAACAACACCGAAGTTCAACCGACAATAGATCGATGATGGTTTGATAAAAGAGAAAAAATATGCATTGGTGGTAATCCAGGAGGATGAAGATTTTCATTGGAACAAATACATTCCAAATGATGGTGTGGCTTTAGTGGCTGAAGTAAAGGAAAGAAAGCTAACTCAAGAAGAACTTCATGTGGATCTTGAATGTTGGAGATTAGTCAGAATCTTTTGTGAAGCACAAAATGCCAATAGATATGATGTTAAATGGCGTTGTTATTTAGACGAAGATGGGAATCTTGTTGTGGATCCTAGAACAATTTCTAATCCTAAATCTTCTTCTTCTGCAGGTATATTCTCAAGTACTTCTAATTCGAAGAATGAAGAACCTGAGAAGAAACATGTTGAAGAGATCATTGACGTGAATCAAGAAATGACGGCTGAGAATTTGATGAAGATCACCGATAAAGTGATGATGGCGAATCTAAAAGAGTTAGAAACACAAACTGAGTCTGCCAAGTCGTCACAAAAGGTTAAGTCAATAGGTAATGATGTTGAAAGTGAGAAGAAATCTGAGAGTATAATCGAGGTGCAGTGTAGGAAATGCATGGAAACATACAGTGCATGTACTGAGAAAGAAGAAATTTTGAAATCCAAAAGTATTGAATTCACCAAAACTAAAGATATTCTAAAAGAAAGATGTGCAAAACTTGTTTTACTAGAAGTTCTTAAATTGAAACAAAAACAAATCGACAATTTGAATAAAAAGATTAACCTTTTGAAAAATCATTTGATACAGGGTGAATATGAGAGTGATATAAAGGATTTCAAAATTCAAAAGCTTAAAGAACATAACAACATGCTGAGTTAGGACTACAAGACCATGAAAGAGGCATATGATACAATGAACAGAAAAACTAATGATTTTATTACACTCATTCATGAACAACATAAAACAAATGAAATGTTAAAAATAACTGTTCAAGATAAGAAAAAGTATTAACAAATTTATTGATGACATTGCTGATCTTAAACAACAATTTGAAAAAGCAAAAATTGAAACTGAACGAGTAAACTTGAAACTGATTAGTGTGAGTGCATAATGTCTATCACTTCCATCAATCACGTATCATAACAGGAAATGATCAAGACATGGTTTGGAAATATAAAATTTAGGAGAAATGTCCATACGGTCGAATGGAAACTTCATTCGGACGAAAGGTGGCATTATTGTAATTAAGAAGTCCATCCTTAAGTGAGAGCCTATAAATAGGAGGTGTTTTGTTTCATTTTATAACTTTTGGAGAGTTTGATAGGGAAACTCTTGTAAATTGCTTTTGTGGGTGTAAATTGTCATTTCAATCAATAGAAAGCATATTATATTACGTTCTTGTGTCCAATCCACACACGTACACGGATTCCACACGTGATACGTGTTCTTCGCAATCATCGAGAGTTTGAATTCGATCCGAAAATGCACCCCCAAGTGGTATCAGAGCGGGAGATCGATTGCACGGATTAGAGATACAAGATTTCACGAAATTTCAGCGGATTCAGAGCCGAATTCATCAAATTTTCACCTTCTACTCATCTTCTTTATTTTTTACACTTTAAAACTCAAATTTATAAAGTTTTAACGAATAAAAACGCTTGAATTTTTTAAATGATGTGCGAAAAAACTTTTGATTAACCCTACAAAGTTTCACAACAAAACTCAAAAGATTTCATATTCAATTTGTCGTAAAACTGGTCAAAAAGTCGTAGTTGTTTGCTGATTGTGTTGGTACGAAGCCGTAGCTTCATACGAACCCTCTCACTTTTATGAACCTGCATGTGTTTATATGAAGCCACGTGTTGCAAACCCACATGCATGTTGTGAACCAGCATGCAAGTTAAAAACTACAAGTGAGAAACTACGAAGCTAGAGTTTGTTTTTTTACGAAGCTACAAAGTCTTTATTTAGTCTGAGTCATTAAGAGCTTAGTCTTTATGAAGCTACAAAGTCTTTACTTAGTCTGAGTCATTAAGAGCTTAGTCTTTATGAAGCTACAAAGTCTTTACGAAGCTATGACTGATTTGTCATTTGGCTTAGTCTGAGTCATTAAGAGCTTCTTTGACGGACTTGGGTTCTCTCTTACTTAAGAACCCAGCAAAAGCAAACTCATGTGCTGTTGCAGATCTTGTTCTCACACCATCTTCTGGATTTCAAATGATGTCAGAATGAACATGTCCTTTTATCCATCTTAACTTGTTGTGAAAAGTTGTTGGTTATGATGGATTTGAAGTTTCCCCTTGAACATTTGCCTCAATTGTATGGAATGTATCAGAATTTTGATTGTCATAAATGTTTTTATTGTCCTGATTCAAGGTTTCTGATACATTTTCCATTTGTTCTGCAGGGTCAGCACATGAATTATCTATAGATTTGGTTGTGAGAGATTGATCATGTTCTAGGAAATCTTATTTTATCATTTCAAAAACATGTTCAAGTTTTTCTTGTTTATCAGAAAAGCATATTTCCTTCATATATTCATCAGAAACTTCTGTTTCTGATGAATCATCAAAAGATACATATAAACTTTCTCTGATTGTCCTTGTGTTTAGAATAAAAATTCTATATGCTTTTGAGGACATAGAATAACCAAGAAAAATACCCTTTTCTGCTTTTCTATCATATTTCTCAAGACTTTCAAAATCATTGAAAACAGAACATCTACAACCAAATATGTGTAAAAATTTTACACTTGAAATTCTTCCATTGATAATGTTGTAAGGTGTTTTATTGTGTCTTTTGTTGATTATGGACCTGTTCTGGGTAAAACAAGCATTTGCTATTGCCTCTGCCTAAAAAAGAGTGGACAGTTTTGCATGAGCAGGCATTGTTCTAGCTGCTTCCACTAAGGTTCTATTCCTCCTTTCTACCACTCCATTCTGTTGGGGTGATCTTGGAGCAGAAAAGTCATGAGAGATTCCTTTGCTTACAAGGAAGCTCTCAGCTTTTGAATTCTTAAATTCTGTTCCATTGTCTGTTCTGATCCTTCTGATTCTCAAATTTAATAGATTTTCATTTTTTCTGATAAAATTTATGATCTGATCAGGAGTTTCACTTTTCTTTCTTAAAAACTCTACCCATGTGTATATGGAAAAATCATCTACAATTACAAGTATATACTTCTTTCCATAAAAGCTTTCAGTGCTTATGGGTCCACAAAGATCCATATGCAGAGTTCTAAATTTTGTGTTATTGAAGATTCAAAAATTGTTTTGTGTGAGCTTCTTTTAGATTTACCCATTTCACAGGCTTCACACATTTTATCCTTCTTTGAGGATATGAAAGGTAATCCTTTTTACCAGTCCTTTGCTTGCCAATTTGCTCAAATTTTTAAAGTTTAAGTAGGCTAACCTTTTGTGCCACAACCAGCTACTACCTTTGTTAATTTTTTAAAATAAACACAATTTTGGATGTTCAGTTTCCTCTTTAAAATCAAAATAGTAGATTGACTGTCTTATTCTTTTTCCACTTAAATAGATCTTATTATCATCCATGCCAATTAACAGGCATTTTTCTGGTAAAAAGGTTACCTGAAAACCTTTATCATAGAATTGACCACAACTTAGCATATTGTACTTTAAGCCTTCTACATAGGCTAGTTTTTCTATGGGCAAACATCCATACTTTATACATCCATACCCCAAAATCTTCCCTTTTACTCCATTCCCAAAACTAACCATTTTACCCAGTTTTGAAACAAAATTACTGAGTAAGCTCCTATCCCCAGTCATGTGCTTGGAGCTTCCAGAATCGCAGTACCAGATCTACTGCACATGATGGTCCTGAAATGGAAAAATTAGAGGGTTTTTGGTACCAGACTTGTTGGTCACTTTTTCTGATGAGATTTTAATCAGATTATCTTCTTTTGATGAACTTTCATCAGAACATCTGTTGCATGCTGAGCCATGAACAATTTTTTCAATTTTTATTTGGAGATGGTGTTGAACAAGCTTTAGAATGTCAACACACATACAAGTTTCTCTATCAGTATTCTCTGATTTCTCTACTTGTGATAGAATTGTTGGATAATTTTGAAATTTTGAGTGAATCACTTCTGGAGTTTTTAAATATTTTTGTTTGGATTCAATCCTTTTTGCTTTTAAGTTGAGTTTTGAGATTTCAAAAGAGTTCTCAGAATTTGTTGATCTGCATGATTCAGGATCAGATTCTGATGTAAATTTATCAGAAATCTTTTGTATTGCTTTCACAAAGGTGGTGGGTTTAATTCCACTTGTTTTTACATACCCTAAACCCTCACCTCTGTTTTTTGGTGTTTTTTCAATAAAGTTAATGAATTCCTTTGCTTGTTGAAAACCCTTTACATTTATTTCTTTATCATGAATTTCTTGTATAAGTCTTTTCTTTCCTTTTCATAAAATTCAATTTTTGCTCTGTGATCTAAGCTTTTTTCTATCAGTAACTTGTTTTCAAGTATAACTTTATTCATGGTTCTTTGCAACTCGTCAGATTTTTTACATATCTGATTTATGTTTATCTTGTAGACTTAGAAAATCTGACATAAGTTTGTTTAATTTGTGTTCAAGGTCGAGATTATCTAGATTTACCTTGTGTTCTGATGTTTCAGGTAGTTCATCAGAAAGTGCCATGATGCAGAAATTAGCCATCTCTTATTGTTCTTCATCAGAAGAGTCATCTGACAGCCATGTATCTGTCCCTGCTATCAAACTGACTTGTTGTTGCTTCTTTGCTTCTTCCAGCTTCTTATCATAGTATGCAACATCCTTTAGTTTTTTGGTTTTGTATTCTGATGCATAGTGACCCTTTAGTTTAAATTTGTAACACACAACTTCAACTTTTACCTTATCCTTTGATCTTCCTTCGTCCCTAGATCTTCATTCAATCCTCCCTCTATCACTTTTCTAGTATCTTTGGCCTCCTCCCCTTAACCTCTACTCAAACGTTTTGGTGAGCAGTGCAATTGCTTCAGCAAAAGCTGAAAAATCTGATGATGTATCAGAATTTTTGTAACGCCCATAAATTTTCTAAATATTCTTACTATGCTGAATGTAGACCAATTTTTTTAGCTTCAATTTCTAGAAACAATTATAGTGTCTTGACTTTCATTTGATAGTTACCATCATTTAAACACTTACATATTTCATGCCAATTTTTATAAAATTTCGGCATGACCCGTTCGTAATACGGATAACCGTTACGGTAACAAAACCTGTTTACAATCCATTTTACAACTCTAAACTTGAACATAAACCAAACAAGACACTACGTCTGACTCATGAAGCTTACACGGTTTAAAATTACCGAATGCCTAAAAAGGCAAGTAAAACATGATGACCCATTTAAGTCGGCGATATAACCTGACGGATGGATGAACTGACATTGCTGACCCGATCTCGGATTTGTCGCCAAACCTTGTTCCATTCATCAGTCCGCGAACCTCTAGTTCCCATTATACCTGAAACCCAACATGCACGTTATGAGTTGTATATATAATATATATTAGATAACTCAAACAGGTGGATTTTGATCTATATTTTTCACAAACTCCAACGAACTCGACTCCATTAATTTAATTGTCAACTATCGCTACCAACTTATGAATCAACCTCCACTAGAATTCAGAATTAAGCCACCTGTGATAAAAATCTCATTCAACTATTAGACCATTAATATTTATTTCTAACAGATCCAAAGATTTCATTAATGCTTTACTTAGCCAGAATCCAAATCTTTTTCATTCATGTGGATCAAGTGACCCAAATCTACTTGCTTACCCCAAGTTAAATAATTCGAGACAATAGTTTAACCAGTTACCACTGTAATCTAACCCACTTACTAAATAAACATCATGGTTATGATATTTGTACACAACTTGGAATCATGTGCATATGTACTTATTTAATCCAAAGCATCCCATTTATTAAGATTGTGGTTTGGAAGCCACGTACTAATTTGACTTTTAATAAGTCAACAACCCTTTATTAGATTAACCGTTATCAACACATCTAAAATTCTACCCTTAGTTTAAAAAAACATAAATCACCAGGCAAGTCATGTACCCATGACTTGAATTCATCTTACCAATTAAATAGTTTCAAATCTATGATATAGATACTTACCATACTCGTGGGTTATGATTCCCTTGTCCATGGTATTCTCCTATGAATACCTCCAATTTAACATTTCATACTTTAATATTCTCATATAAGTTCCACATTAAACCACAAGATGTTCTATGTATACAAGTACAAGAACCTGTAAACAATTAACCTATGTTCCTGCATACGGTGACAACCGTCCAATTTGCATCCATCCGTACAATTATTAAATGATGATTAGTGCTTATTGACTGTGCTGATTTACAATTTATAACTAGAATTGCTTTCTGATTACTGCATTATACTTACATGTGCATCACATATTGCATACTGTCACATCATTTTTACATACAAACTTTACTGACATAAACGATGCACAAAGCACAATTAGCACCATTAACGGATAGAACAGGAATATGCTGACGAGGTTCAGTACATAAACAGACAGTGTTTTGAGAACCAGTATGGGCAAGAGAGTAAGCACTACACTAGTATGGTGTGTAGGAAAGTAAGGACCACAAAACTGCTTCACTAGGTAATAGTTTAAGTGCCAGAAAGTGCCTGAAACCCACTAAAAGTGCTGAAATCAGCATTTTTCAGCAAAATTCAGCATTTTAGCAAGTTTTTACCATGTAAAAATATGTGACACCCCGTTGAAATGTTCGCATTTGCACTAGCTTGTCAGTGGCTGCCTTAACTTTCGGGACGAAAGTTCTTAAAACTTGGGGATAATGTGACACTCTAGGTTTTCCGAGCGAACATCTTGTAATCAATTAGTGCGTGTATATATATATATATATATCTATTAAATGGAAGGTGTTATTCTTCTCGTGCTATGTGTCAATAACGTGTACGTAATATATGTGTGTGTGTGTGTATGTGTGTAAGGATACTTGTGAACCGAAACCATGAACCAACTCGAGACCACTCGGTCTCGAGTGAACGATTGGGCCGGTTGGGCCTTGCACATCTCGAAACCCACTCTCCTTAGCCCACTCGGAAACCTTTAGAGTGCACCTCTTGTTATATATCAACCTTAACTCTCACACACTCTCCTTTCCACTCTCTCTCATTTCATCCTCACTCTCCTCTCATCTTTCCCTCACTAAAACCCTAAAAGCTCCACCAACACCCTCCTCTTTTCTACTCGGAATCACCATCGGCTAAGGAAGGGCTCTCGGACCTCGGTGAATCCCTACACACCTCCACACTTTAGAACCGGTTAGTGTTTCACTCTATGCTAAGAAAATTATGTGTGCTTAATGATTAAGATGCATGATTAGTTTAGAGGTCTTGTTGTATGAATTCTTGTATGACTAGCGACTTGGTAATGTGATGAATGACGTGTGTGAGCTATGATATGATGATGTCTTGTTAGGATGTTTTTGTAGGGAAAATGATTAGGCTATCCGATTCATGTTAGATGTTTTGTTAGAAAATTTTGTTAATCCGATTTATGTTAACCGATTTATGTGGTATGATCTTGTTACCCGATTTATGCTAGATGTTTTGGGACAAATGTGTGTTCAATAAGATGATGCAAGATTTACTTGATCTTTATATTTCATGCTTAAGTGATCTCATGAAGAACCTTATGAATATGTGCCAAAAAGGGATATGAACACATGATGAACAATGTTGAATGTGAGATGAACATTTGAATATGATATGAATGTGTTTTAAATGTGCTTTGAACATGAAAAGATGCTTGGTTTGATCTGTTTTGAATTGCATTTAGACAATAAAACATGTTTAAACTTTCTGGTTGGTTAGTACAAAACCTCATGAAATTGCAATCTCATTGGCTAGTACATCAGAGGTTCTAGAAGGATTCTTGTGCACGTATCCAAGGTTGCGACTCGAAACCCCCGGTTGCGACCCGCAACCAAAACATAACAACTCGAGACTACGACGGTTGCGACTCGAAACCCCCGGTTGCGACTCGCAACCAAAACATGACAACTCGAGACCGCCCGGTTGCGACTCGTAACCAAAACGTGACAACTCGAGACCACGGCGGTTGCGACTCGCAACCAAATCATGACAAGTCGAAACTCCGGTTGCGACTCGAAACTGTGTGTTCTCGAGTCGAGACCTCCTGGTCTCGACTGGGCTGCTTGTCTCCGTTATTGGGCCAAGGACGTGTGGGCTGCGTATACCGTTCTATTTGGATTCTGTGAAGCTGTTAACTGCTAGTGTGATCTGATAAGCCCAATAACACTTATGATTTGTATGATAGTTGTTGATGTTCACTGTTTCACTACTACGTATCAGAATAGGCCCGATAACTTGCTGAATGACCATGTGTTATGTACGCTATGTGTTAGTTATGTGTAGATTATACGTGAACACTTGTACCCCAACTTGACCTATATTGGTAACCATGCTAGGACGTGGTGACCAACGTGATTGACCAAGTAAACAACCTACCGAGCAACCCAAGGTGAGTTCACAACTAATAAAGCATGCGTTCCCGGTGGTTGGGAAACGGAAACTTAAGCAACGCTATCCCCTCGTAAGGGATACAAACCTACTTCTCTCCCCTTAAACGGGACTTTTAGTTAATTACTGTTTATACTGGATGCAACAAGCAACACTAAACAAAACTCTATCACTCAAGTCCTCACTTCTTAATACCGATTAGTCGCCGGGGTCAGGCGAACGGGTTATTAGTTGATAGCGCTATTTAGGTCTCACCAACCTCACACCGTGCCCGCGTATGGGATCGGGCGTGAACTAATGTACTCTGGCAACCGTCAATGATGATAGGACATTGACAAACGGGGCACTCTACGGAAACGTACGGATGAATAGTATTCGGTATTATAAAAACAGTTTAGTCGCTTACTTGTGGGGTAGCTCCCCATCGCATGTATAAACGGATAAATTAACTGGTGAAACAAGTTTTTGGAAATTAAAACTGGACAACTCGTGAACTCGCCAACAATCTTTGTTGATACCCTACTGCATGCTTTGCAGGTACCCAGTGACTCAGGAGCTTGCAGCTTGGGAAGTGTAGTGGTCGTCTAAACCCGCGTGTTGGGTTCTAAATAACCTGAACTATGAACTTTGTTTAAACTGTTTTGCCTATGCTTCCGCTATTTACTTAAACTGTTATTTGAACCTAACTATCGAACTTTAAACTATGATGCTTACTAACTAATAAGGTTGGTGATCATCTTTATTATTATCCAAATACTCAGTATAATTGGTGGCTGGATCCTGGTCAGTCACGCCTCCAAGCGGTAGTACTCCGCAGGTGGATTTTGGGGGTGTGACAGATTGGTATCAGAGCCATTGGTTATAGTGAACTTGGTTTTAAAAAGGAAAGTCTTTTTGAGAAAAACCAGACTATAACCCGTGACTCGTGACGACACTACACTCCAAGGGCAAGACTCGGCATATTAGACCTCATAGCTCGGACTTGTGCTTACATGCTTATTTATCCTATGTTGACTGCTCTATTATACATACTAGTGTGCCTGATTAGATAGATACACGTCTCCCTTCTAACTCATTCTCGCTACATTACGACATCACACTCATACTGTGTTTTCTGGTTATGAAGACAATGAGTGGACGCGGAAGAGGAAGCGTTAACATGACTCAGGCTCAATTCGCTAACTTGCTCAACACGGTGGCTGCAGCTTTCGCAGCTCACCCTGGAGGTAAACTCGTTACTTTAGGGTGTTTAGATCCTACCCCCACATCGTCTTTCCACCTCTAAACCTATTCGCTTCACTTCTCGCAACAGGTCAGCCTGCGCCTGCACAGCCACGTGTTTGTACTTTCAAAACCTTCATGGATGGCAAGCCTCTCCCCTTCAACGGCACTGAGGGTGCCATAGGCCTTCTACACTGGATTGAAAAGGCCGAAGCTGTCTTTGCTGTCTGTGAGTGTCCCCCTGCTAACTGGGTCAAGTTCGCGACTAGTACGCTCGAAGGAAACGCGCTTTCATGGTGGAAAGCGCAGATTCAGATGCTTGGTCTGGAAACTGCTAATGCTACCGCATGGGAAGATTTCAAAGATATGATCAAAGAGGAGTACTGTCACAGGGATGACATCCACAAGCTCGAGAACGAGTACTATGCGCTCAAGATGGTTGGATCAGAGATTGAGACCTACACCAAGCAGTCCAACGACTATGCTGCACTTTGCCCAAACATGTCCCAACCTATGTACCGAAGGATTGAATTGTACATCAAAGGCTTGGTCCCTGAAATCAGAAGTCATGTGACCTCAGCCAACCTCAATACCATACAGCCCGTGGTTCGTCTTGCTCACAAACTCACCAATCAGGCTGTGGAAGAGGGCAAGCTGCCCAAGAGGATCGGTACTACTGCTGGAACTTCTGGCGATAACAAGCGAAAGTGGGATGGAAATCAGGGAAAGGATGCTAACCCCACTCAGGCCCCAGTTCAACAAAGGAAGACTGAAAGCAACAAGGGCCCTCAGCAACAGGGTGGCTATCGAGGAAACCACCCTAAGTGTAACAAATGTAACCGACATCACAGTGGGCCATGTGGAAAAGGTCAGTGTCAGCGATGCAACAAGATGGGGCACGAAGCCAAAGACTGCCGAAGCCAGTTCCCAGCTAGGCAGAATCAGCAACAACCACAGCAACAGCAGCAACAAGGAAACAACCGTGGATGCTTCAAGTGTGGAGCAACGGGGCACATACGAAAGGATTGCCCTGAACTGAATCAAAACAACAACAATCAGGGTGCTGGGAACAATAACAACAATGCTGGAAATGGTGCTAGAGGAAAAGCTTTTGTGATTGGAGCTGGGGAAGCAAGGAATGACCCCAACGTTGTGGCGGGTAAGTTCCTACTTAATGATCGTTATGTTTCCATACTATTTGATTCCGGAGCAGATGCTAGTTATGTATCCCTACGTATTAGAAAGAAACTTAAGCTCACTCTTACGCCGCTAAGCTCTAAGCACACCGTTGAAATAGCTAATGGTAGAAACCTCGAGGCCTCACACATAATTCGTGACTGCAAATTAGAGTTGTCTGGTCAGACCTTCTGTATCGATCTTTTCCCCATCATTCTTGGAAGCTTCGACGTCATCATTGGTATGGATTGGTTATCCAAACATCGAGCCGAAATCCTCTGCCAAGAGAAAGCTATTCGTATTCCCCGTCCCCCTGGCAAACCTCTTATAGTTCAAGGCGACAAGAGCGGAGAAGTCACGGGCATCATTTCATTCTTAAAGGCCCAGAAGTATCTACGAAAAGGGCACACCGCTATCTTAGCACTCATTACCGACACACAGAAAATGGAAAACAGGATTGAAGATTTTCCAATTGTACGCGACTATCCTGAGGTATTCCCGGAGGAACTACCTGGACTCCCTCCTCACCGTCAGGTCGAATTTCAAATCGAGCTAGCTCCCGGAGCAGCGCCTATAGCTCGTGCACCTTATCGATTAGCCCCCGCGGAGCTCAAGGAGCTTTCTACTCAACTACAAGAACTTTTGGACAAAGGTTTTATCCGTCCTAGTTCATCACCCTGGGGAGCCCCAGTGCTCTTCGTCAAAAAGAAAGATGGCTCATTCCGAATGTGCATTGACTACCGCGAACTTAACAAGGTTACCATCAAGAATCGTTATCCACTTCCCCGTATCGACGACCTGTTCGACCAGCTGCAAGGGTCGAGCTATTATTCCAAGATCGATTTGCGATCGGGTTATCACCAGCTGAGAGTCCGCGATGAGGACATCTCTAAGACTGCTTTCAGAACCCGCTATGGTCACTACGAATTCCTTGTCATGCCTTTCGGAATGACCAACGCACCTGCAATCTTCATGGATCTCATGAACCGAGTATGCAAACCCTACCTCGATAAGTTCGTAATCGTATTCATCGACGACATCCTGATCTACTCGAAGAGCCAAGAGGAGCATGAACAACACCTACGTCTTATTCTCGAACTTCTTCGCAATGAGCAACTGTACGCCAAATTCTCGAAATGTGATTTCTGGCTTAGAGAAGTCCATTTCCTTGGGCACATCGTCAATCAGGAAGGGATTCATGTTGACCCCGCTAGGATTGAGTCCATTAAGAATTGGCCCGTACCTAAGACTCCGACCGAAGTTCGCCAATTCTTGGGATTGGCGGGATACTACCGAAGATTTATCAAGGGATTCTCTAAGATCGCTCAACCACTTACGACCCTCACTCAGAAGGGTGTTGCTTACAAATGGGGCGATGCTCAGGAATCTGCCTTCCAGAAACTAAAGAAAAATCTTTGTAGTGCTCCTATTCTTTCCTTACCTGAAGGTACCGACGACTTCGTCGTTTACTGCGACGCTTCTATTCAAGGACTTGGCTGCGTATTGATGCAACGCGAGAAAGTTATTGCTTACGCCTCGCGACAACTCAAGGTCCACGAACGGAACTATACGACGCATGACTTAGAATTTGGAGCTGTGGTCTTCGCGCTCAAGCTTTGGAGACACTACTTGTACGGCACCAAGTGCACGATTTACACTGATCACAAGAGTCTCCAGCACATAATGGGACAAAAGGAGTTGAATATGCGGCAACGCCGATGGGTCGAACTCCTAAATGACTACGAGTGTGCAATCAAATATCACCCAGGCAAGGCTAATGTGGTAGCCGATGCCCTCAGCAGAAAGGAGACCAAACCCAAGCGTGTTCGTGCCTTACAGCTCACTATCCACTCGAACCTCCCTAATCAAATCCGGAATGCTCAGGTTGAAGCATTGAAAGCCGAGAACATCAGGGCCGAGTCCCTGCGAGGATCGAGACAACGATTGGAACAAAAAGAAGACGGCGCTTACTACGTAGCCGGACGCATATGGGTTCCGCTTTATGGAAATTTACGTGACCTTGTGATGGATGAAGCTCATAAGTCCCGTTACTCAGTACATCCAGGGTCAGATAAGATGTACCACGACTTGAGGGCTACCTATTGGTGGCCTGGCATGAAAGCCCACATAGCAACCTACGTCAGAAAATGTTTAACTTGTGCAAGAGTCAAGGCCGAGTATCAGAAACCATCAGGCCTGCTCCAACAGCCAGAAATCCCGCAATGGAAATGGGAGCAGATTTCCATGGATTTTGTTACTAGCCTGCCTAGGTCTCAACGCGGAAATGACACCATTTGGGTAATAGTGGATCGCTTAACTAAGTCTGCACACTTCCTGGCTATTAAAGAAACAGACAAATTCTCTACCCTAGCAGAGGTATACTTAAAAGAAGTGGTCTCGAAGCACGGAGTGCCTACCTCTATTATTTCTGATCGAGATGCACGTTTTACTTCTGAGTTGTGGCAAGCTATGCACAAATCTTTTGGCTCACGTTTAGACATGAGCACCGCTTACCACCCACAAACGGATGGGCAATCTGAACGCACCATCCAAACCCTCGAAGACATGCTTAGGGCATGTGTGATCGATTTTGGCAAGAATTGGGAGAAGCACCTACCGTTGGTGGAATTCTCCTACAACAACAGCTACCACACCAGCATTCAGGCAGCACCCTTTGAGGCATTGTACGGCCGTAAATGTCGATCGCCTCTCTGCTGGGCTGAGGTTGGTGACAGCCATATCACAGGCCCGGAACATGTAGTCGACACCACAGAAAAGATTGCCCAGATTAGGCAACGCATGGCGGCAGCTCGTGACCGTCAAAAGTACTACGCTGATAAAGATAGGAAACCGCAAGAGTTCCAGGTTGGTGAACGGGCCCTACTTAAAGTCTCACCCTGGAAGGGTGTGGTTCGTTTTGGAAAATGGGGCAAGCTTAATCCAAGATATGTCGGACCCTTTGTAGTTACCGAAAAGGTCGGCACGGCCGCTTACAGATTGAATCTGCCTGAAGAACTGAGTGCTGTGCACAACGTCTTCCACGTATCTAATCTGAAGAAGTGTCTATCAGACGAAACACTCATCATTCCTTACAAGGAACTTACTATTGACGAACGGCTACACTTTACTGAGGAACCGATTGAGATCACAGACCGTGAAATCAAAACCCTCAAACGTAGCCAGATACCTCTCGTACGAGTTCGTTGGAACTCACGCCGTGGCCCAGAGTTTACCTGGGAGCGGGAAGACCAGATGAAGCGCAAGTATCCCCAACTGTTCCCAAATGAAACTCCCAGCACTGAAGCTACGACCGAATTTCGGGACGAAATTCCAAATTAACGGGGGGATGATGTGACACCCCGTTGAAATGTTCGCATTTGCACTAGCTTGTCAGTGGCTGCCTTAACTTTCGGGACGAAAGTTCTTAAAACTTGGGGATAATGTGACACTCTAGGTTTTCCGAGCGAACATCTTGTAATCAATTAGTGCGTGTATATATATATATATATATATCTATTAAATGGAAGGTGTTATTCTTCTCGTGCTATGTGTCAATAACGTGTACGTAATATATGTGTGTGTGTGTGTATGTGTGTAAGGATACTTGTGAACCGAAACCATGAACCAACTCGAGACCACTCGGTCTCGAGTGAACGATTGGGCCGGTTGGGCCTTGCACATCTCGAAACCCACTCTCCTTAGCCCACTCGGAAACCTTTAGAGTGCACCTCTTGTTATATATCAACCTTAACTCTCACACACTCTCCTTTCCACTCTCTCTCATTTCATCCTCACTCTCCTCTCATCTTTCCCTCACTAAAACCCTAAAAGCTCCACCAACACCCTCCTCTTTTCTACTCGGAATCACCATCGGCTAAGGAAGGGCTCTCGGACCTCGGTGAATCCCTACACACCTCCACACTTTAGAACCGGTTAGTGTTTCACTCTATGCTAAGAAAATTATGTGTGCTTAATGATTAAGATGCATGATTAGTTTAGAGGTCTTGTTGTATGAATTCTTGTATGACTAGCGACTTGGTAATGTGATGAATGACGTGTGTGAGCTATGATATGATGATGTCTTGTTAGGATGTTTTTGTAGGGAAAATGATTAGGCTATCCGATTCATGTTAGATGTTTTGTTAGAAAATTTTGTTAATCCGATTTATGTTAACCGATTTATGTGGTATGATCTTGTTACCCGATTTATGCTAGATGTTTTGGGACAAATGTGTGTTCAATAAGATGATGCAAGATTTACTTGATCTTTATATTTCATGCTTAAGTGATCTCATGAAGAACCTTATGAATATGTGCCAAAAAGGGATATGAACACATGATGAACAATGTTGAATGTGAGATGAACATTTGAATATGATATGAATGTGTTTTAAATGTGCTTTGAACATGAAAAGATGCTTGGTTTGATCTGTTTTGAATTGCATTTAGACAATAAAACATGTTTAAACTTTCTGGTTGGTTAGTACAAAACCTCATGAAATTGCAATCTCATTGGCTAGTACATCAGAGGTTCTAGAAGGATTCTTGTGCACGTATCCAAGGTTGCGACTCGAAACCCCCGGTTGCGACTCGCAACCAAAACATAACAACTCGAGACTACGACGGTTGCGACTCGAAACCCCCGGTTGCGACTCGCAACCAAAACATGACAACTCGAGACCGCCCGGTTGCGACTCGTAACCAAAACGTGACAACTCGAGACCACGGCGGTTGCGACTCGCAACCAAATCATGACAAGTCGAAACTCCGGTTGCGACTCGAAACTGTGTGTTCTCGAGTCGAGACCTCCTGGTCTCGACTGGGCTGCTTGTCTCCGTTATTGGGCCAAGGACGTGTGGGCTGCGCATACCGTTCTATTTGGATTCTGTGAAGCTGTTAACTGTTAGTGTGATCTGATAAGCCCAATAACACTTATGATTTGTATGATAGTTGTTGATGTTCACTGTTTCACTACTACGTATCAGAATAGGCCCGATAACTTGCTGAATGACCATGTGTTATGTACGCTATGTGTTAGTTATGTGTAGATTATACGTGAACACTTGTACCCCAACTTGACCTATATTGGTAACCATGCTAGGACGTGGTGACCAACGTGATTGACCAAGTAAACAACCTACCGAGCAACCCAAGGTGAGTTCACAACTAATAAAGCATGCGTTCCCGGTGGTTGGGAAACGGAAACTTAAGCAACGCTATCCCCTCGTAAGGGATACAAACCTACTTCTCTCCCCTTAAACGGGACTTTTAGTTAATTACTGTTTATACTGGATGCAACAAGCAACACTAAACAAAACTCTATCACTCAAGTCCTCACTTCTTAATACCGATTAGTCGCCGGGGTCAGGCGAACGGGTTATTAGTTGATAGCGCTATTTAGGTCTCACCAACCTCACACCGTGCCCGCGTATGGGATCGGGCGTGAACTAATGTACTCTGGCAACCGTCAATGATGATAGGACATTGACAAACGGGGCACTCTACGGAAACGTACGGATGAATAGTATTCGGTATTGTAAAAACAGTTTAGTCGCTTACTTGTGGGGTAGCTCCCCATCGCATGTATAAACGGATAAATTAACTGGTGAAACAAGTTTTTGGAAATTAAAACTGGACAACTCGTGAACTCGCCAACAATCTTTGTTGATACCCTACTGCATGCTTTGCAGGTACCCAGTGACTCAGGAGCTTGCAGCTTGGGAAGTGTAGTGGTCGTCTAAACCCGCGTGTTGGGTTCTAAATAACCTGAACTATGAACTTTGTTTAAACTGTTTTGCCTATGCTTCCGCTATTTACTTAAACTGTTATTTGAACCTAACTATCGAACTTTAAACTATGATGCTTACTAACTAATAAGGTTGGTGATCATCTTTATTATTATCCAAATACTCAGTATAATTGGTGGCTGGATCCTGGTCAGTCACGCCTCCAAGCGGTAGTACTCCGCAGGTGGATTTTGGGGGTGTGACAAAATATGACTAATTGGTCCTGAATGCTTTCCTAATTGTCGGGAATTAAACGTGTCACAAAGGGGTACATAAAGAATACTAAACGATATAGTTTGACACTTTAACGAACCGGTATCTAACCGAAAAACGGACACTACCCGAAACACCAAAATTATACTAGAAGCATTGTTTTATTATTTCTGAGCATAGTTATGACCCTCGAACATCATATCCCATGTTTTAAACACCTAACATACTTAACCTTGAATTTTTAACACTTTTAACCTATTTAACTTAACTTAACCATGGTTAAGGCTTAACTATACCCCCTTGTAATCTACGGTTATGGTGGTGGCCCCACACCATAATCTTATTTGATTCACCTAGATTTGTATAGACATGCTTGTATGTACTATTAAATCCATGAAGATCTTTATATGATGGATATTAGATTATATAAACCATTGATCTAACCTTTCATTCTCATTCATCACCAACATCAAAAACCTTCCTTCCTCCTCCCATGGTTCACGGCCAAACACCCCTATAACATCATCATCTTCACCTTCCACTTTCCATTAAATCCATGCATATACAAGGGTGTAAGAAGGTATATTAGGGAGCTTGGAACTTTCGGAAGTAGAAGGACCTTCACCGTTTGCTTTTATCCACTTCATTTCTTCACTTGTTCATCCCTAGCCTTGAGCTAGTAGTAATATCTTCTACACACCCTTTTACATCTTGTTTAGATGGTTAAAAGATGATATATATTGAAAATCATGAAGAACACTAATGAACAAGAAGATGAACCCTTAACATAAGCTTAATAACAAAAGAATATATGTTGTTTTAGTGTTGATTTGCTTCTTGATGATTGATTGTTTGTGTTAGTGATGTTAGACATCAAAAGAAACCTACTAGATTGTGATTAAACACATGATCTAGTAAGTTAAGAAGATGATCTTGTGAAAGATCAAGATGATTATACCCTATGAATACATGAACTTGAATAATAAAGTTGTTTTCATATGTGATGATGGTTTAAACACAACATAAATCTTGTTACACCATGGATCTATTAAATACATGAACTTGAATAATAAAGTATGTACTATTAAATCCATGAAGATTTTTATATGATGGATATTAGATTATATAAACCATGGATCTAACCTTTCATTCTCATTCATCACCAACATCAAAAACCTTCCTTCCTCCTCCCATGGTTCATGGCCAAACACCCCTATAACATCATCATCTTCACCTTCCACTTTCCATTAAATCCATGCATATACAAGGGTGTAAGAAGGTATATTAAGGAGCTTGGAGCTTTCGGAAGTTGAAGAACCTTCACCGTTTGCTTTTATCCACTTCATTTCTTCACTTGTTCATCCCTAGCCTTGAGCTTGTAGTATGATCTTCTACACACCCTTTTACATCTTGTTTAGATGGTTAAAAGATGATATATGTTGCAAATCATGAAGAACACTAATGAGCAAGAAGATGAACCCTTAACATAAGCTTAATAACAAAAGAATATATGTTGTTTTAGTGTTGATTTGCTTCTTGATGATTGATTGTTTGTGTTAGTGATGTTAGACATCAAAAGAAACCTACTAGATTGTGATTAAACACATGATCTAGTAAGTTAAGAAGACGATCTTGTGAAAGATCAAGATGATCATACCCTATGAATACATGAACTTGAATAATAAAGTTGTTTTCATATGTGATGATGGTTTAAACATAACATAAGTCTTGTGAAAGATCAAGATGATCATACCCTATAGAAAATGTGCTTGGAAGTTGTAAAAACCCAACTTCTTTAAAGATGAAGTTTTTAAAAAATAAATACATTTCAAAGGGTAACTAAACCTACTAAGCACACTACCAAGTTACTACAAGTATTTATAAAAGTTCAAGTTCATGTTGTTATGTAAAAAGCATTGTTATTGCATTTGGTAAGTATAGGTTTAGTTGTTGATTGTGGTGATGATTTTAAAAAGAAAATGATATGCTTTAAAAGCATGGACACCTCCATTTTTAGGGGAAACTATGGCAAAATTTTCTAAAAATATAAACACTTAGAAAGATATTTTCTAAACAAATATTTACGAGTGTGCTTTAACTATGGTTTTCAATATAAAGTTTGCCATAGATTTTGTTACAAAAATACAAATATTGGAGGTTGGTTTTTATAAATAAAAATGGATAAATATGTATTTAGAATATATATATATATATATTTACATTAAAGATACATTGTGTGTGATTATTTGTATACTTGGTGTAATAGTTATATTATTTTAGGATTTAAAGTAATATAACTTAACAAAATAGCAAGAATTTACAATCCAAAATAATACCAAAAATCACAAGGGATAAATATATAAGTTACGGTGAAACCGAACGCAAGAACGTAACTTATGAAATATTCCGAAAAATACCATTATAAATATATTTTTGGCAAATATTATTTTCGATACAAGAAATGAAAATATGATTTTTGTAAATGTTACAAAGTTGTATCATATTTTTGACAAGGAGAAAATATATTATTTTTGGAAGTAAAAATATATTTTCCTAGTATATTTAGAAGATATATGATTTTTGTGAAAAATATATATTTTCTTGAAATACATTATTTTTGGACAAAATAAGTTTATATATATTTTCTAAGTGAGACTTGAAAATATATTGTTTTGGAAATATATATGGGATATTTATTAAGAAAATACGTACACACCGGAATACGACGCCAATACATGGCAAGATATACAAATACAAGAATACAAATATACGTGTATGAGATACCCCCATCCTTGGGAAGGAAATACGAAAATAAATACTTGAGAAGTATTATTACAAAATATTGCTTAACAATTATTCCAAAATTAAATATAATTTAAAGTTAAAATCATTATTATTTTAACAAGTAATTATAACTTGGAATAATATTGAAGGCATAAAAGAAACGTAACTCAAGAATGTAAATACTAAGGCAAGGCACGACCCGTTCGTCTAATAGACCCTAGTACATTGTAGGGAGTCGTGTTTGCTGAGGAGATTTGAATTACGAGTATCAAAGACGCAAAACTGTGAGTTCATGTCCCCCTTTTCTTTTAACTGTTTTCAGTTTTATAACTGCGGGGGTGAAATACATGTTACAAACTGTTTACGAACATTTTACGTGGTATGGTTTGCTATGGAAGGGTACTGCTTGATCATGTGAGTGGTGGGTATGACGCTTGAGGCCATTAATCCTCATTGTAGGACCGAGGGACATGAGTGATAGATCTATTTGGGTGTAGCGAGCCCCACCCCTGAGTCCGTTGAGTGGACCATGTGGTGACTATGTGTTACTGACTAAATCTGCTAGGTTTGAGTTTTCCTGCATCACTTCACACATATCAATGGCCTTGCAAACCATTGGTGATCTGTTTTTCCTTATTGCTTTCATACCGGGATTTATAAACTTACATACATACTTACAATGATTTCAAAGGTTTACTCATGCACACAAAACAAACACATGAAATCGCTCAACGTTTGTTGATGTTTTCAAACTACATGTATTTCAGGGAATTAGTAAGTGGATCTGGCGGGCGTTGGAAGTTTTTATGCTGCGTTAGGGATAAGGATGTCATCCATGGTCTTTGAGTTTGGTCAATGTGTCTTATTCCTGGACGAGACACGTCTTCCAAACCCTGGTGTTTTTCAATATCTTTTGATGAGTCCTTAATGAACTCATAAACAATTTGTACGGTTTATAAAACTTAAATTTGAAATCTACTTTTCAAAACAAGGTTGTTATGTCTTAAACTTATTTAATGGATGACAAATCTATGGATTTATCATATATTTGTTGTTATGATTGAATGAAATTATATTAAGAAAGTCACACCATAATCACGCTTTCGCAAAAGTCAGGGTGTGACAGCTTGGTATCAGAGCTTCGATCGTAGCGAACTAGGATTCTTTCTTGAGTCTAGACTACGATCATTAGGGCTCTCACGAAAACATTTATACAAACATGTTTTCATTACATACATGAAACGCTCAGATCCAGGAAACAAACATTTTTACAAACAAAAGACATGAAACACATTTCAAGATTTATGTTTATGGTTCAGTCTGAGAAACTGGGAGTTTAATCTGAGAGATTCAGTCTGAGAGACTGGGTAGTTCAGTCTGAGAGACTGGGTAGTTAGTCTAAGAGACAAGTTGGGACAGTTTGAGAAACTGGGGAGTTCAGTCTGAGAGACTGGGTTTAGTCTGAGAGACTAGGGAGTTCAGTCTGAGAGACTGGGAAGCTTAGTTTAAGAGGCTAGGTGGCTTAGTCTGAGAGACTGGGAAGGATAGAAAGTTTCATGAAGAATAATGTGAATACATGATTGCATGATGAATTGTCTTTGCTTACGATACACTAAGTGTTAGTAATTTTTATGGATATACATGCTATGATTATTATGTACCGGCACACATGTCACCTTCATCAGAGAGTGAGTTGTCAGACGTTGATGACCCTATGGCCACCGCCACAGATAATGAGATTGCACCTGCACCGGAGATATTTACGTCAGACACTGAGAGTGACCCTGACATGCTGGCCAAGGACGAGGATGACTTCCAACAGTCCGCGCTACCAGATTTTGGGTGATACTCTACCCTTGCTGATGGTTTCTCTGACAAGAATCCTTCTGTCATTCTTGTTTCAGTCCATGACCACTTCATCACTGGTCATCCCAATGGTAAACACACTATGGCTCTGATCCTCGACGATGCGCCTCCTGTGGACATTCCTTCCGAAGGTTGGCTACTCAACGAACAGTTGATGATGACGTTGACATGTTTATGGTCCTCATGCTGACGCCCATGATGATAGAAGACTCCTTTGAGTCTGTGACACCTGCAGCCTTACAGACGGCCGGATTGCAGCTTTCTACTACTGACTCAGACGGCGTCGTTATGACTGCTGCACTACCACCTGCTCGAGATGCCACACCTTTACACAACCCAGACCCTGCTCCTGAGCCAGCTCCTGTTCCTTTTGGGTCAGCTTGATGTGGCACCTGCTGGTCCTGCATCCTCACTTGATCATGACCCTGTTTCTTTTGGTCTACCAGACATTGCACCCCTTATACCTGACCCAATACCTGCACCTGATGATCTCCTTATTGGTTGAGACGTTTGTTCATGCACCTTCACCCGCTGATGTTGCTCCTATGGAGACCGACGTCCATTGCGCCAACCGTTATCAACACATCTAAAATTCTACCCTTAGCTTAAAAAAACATAATAATCACCAGGAAAGTCGTGTACCCATGACTTGAATTCATCTTATCAATTAAATACTTTCAAATCTATGATACAGATACTTACCATACTCGTGGGTTATGATTCCCTTGTCCATGGTATTCTCCTATGAATACCTCCAATTTAACATTTCATACTTTAATATTCTCATATAAGTTCCACATTAAACCACAAGATGTTCTACTTATACAAGTATAAGAACCTGCAAACAATAAACCTATGTTCCTGCATACAACTATTAAGTGCAAGAAGCACTTACCTTGACCCGTAAGTAGTTGATACGTATTCCATATGTTCCTCTCGTTGCCTCCCGCGTTCGCGCCCAAAATGGCATGTACCTATCCTTTCATGTCCACGTTTACATGTCATTATTAGCAAATGTTATAACTCATATTATCAATTACTTTATTCATACATCGAGAAATTCTACACATGGTTCTATATACCACATACGCATGTTATAGTACACATTCCACCATACATTAAATTAAATACATTCATACATGCATAATTACCAATAATTACATAACAATACATACAATTTACAATTCATAATGCCATAGACCATTACTAGTAGGCAACTGCTAACATAATATGTCATAGATCCATTATCACATCATTCATAACATAACCAATTCAACTTACCGTCATGTACGCATATAATAATCTAGCAAATATTCACATGATCTCCTTATTCTCACAATAGTGTTAGGAAGTCTAACCTTATTATTCATACCTTGTTGAATTTCTAAAAAGTCAACTGTCACTCATACACATTTCCAATCCGACAAACATATAACCACTTAGTCACATTACTTTCATTAATCAATCATTCACTAACATGTATAGCTCAATTCACTGAAAATAGACTGTTTTGTGACGTCTGTTTACTGTACTTACGAGCTTGAAAAAATACAATATTTTTATATGACGTGCGCCTCGGAGGGGTTATCATTGTGTTAAATTTTTAGAGTCTAAATCTCTACCAAAAATTTATAAAAATTCATTTACTAAGCTGCAATCAGATTCGTCACTTCTGACTGCATCTTAAGGAAAAGTTCATTTAAAATTCTTCGTTTATCCGATTGACGAAATTACAGTTGGAGATTTTTGGAATCACCTGAAGCTAGCTACAGTAAAAATTAGAGATCATAACTCAATTCCTAAATTGATTTATGACATTCGTAATGGGCTGCAAATTCTGCCAGAAAACGCAGCCTGAACCATCGATACAAAAAAAATTCATAAAACGTTCTTTTTTCGTCGAAAAAATGCAATTCCAGTTTGGTTTGAAAGGTTTTTCCTGGAAGTTCATAACAAACTCAATAAACATCAGTTTTTGACCAGATTTGACCCAGTTACAGCTTATTAAATTCGGTTGTAACTTTTTGGACAAATTCTTTTTTATCAAATCTCTTCCAAAATCTCACCTATGCATTTATCAAACACTTGGTGTGCATACAACTTATTAAGCATAGTGTACTAGTATTTTAAGCATGTTTCTTCCCAGTTTCATCTCATGAATTATCTTATTCATACAAGATCACATTATCAACAATTCTACATCATAATCACTATTAAAACTTAGTTCCTAACATATAGTGTATCAACATAATCATGATATTAATATTTACTTGTTCATCATCATTACCCTCATACTCATACACTTGGGTTTCACTCTAAATCATACAAATAATTAAAATTAAACAATGATTCATCTTCAACACAATAGGGTTAAAGTACTCATTCTAATTTCAACTAAATTCATGGAATCATCATAACCCATGTCATCAAACATCATCAAAACATAAAAATTTTACTTACTTGATGTGTAGAATACTTGGGTGATCACCAATCTTACTTCATGCATCAATTTTTTTGGCTAATTCCTCTTTCAATTTGAAGTTTCTTCATGAATTAGGGTTTTCACCCCCTTCCCCATCCCTCTGGTCGTTCATACGCACACACCCAGTGTGTGTGTGTGTGAATTTTGATTTAATAAAATTCAATTTCCAATTTGGCAACCTTAGTCCCTCAAATTAGTTACTTAATCACATTGGCACCCAATTCATTCCCTTACTTGTTTTTGTTAGGCATTTAACTAGGCATAATAACCAAGTTATTATATTTCATTTAATTAACATGGCAACATACCTACGTATTAAATATTTGAGTTTTGGGGTGTTACAAGTCTACCCCCTTAAAGAAGGTTTCGTCCCCAAAACCTACTTCATCTATATCGGTTAATACATTAGTAAGGTCATAACTTTAAGAACATTATTTCTAGAAATCCTTTCTCCATCTCATTCAACAAATCAGACTACCTAGATTTGTACGTAACATTCCTTAAACATCAAACATACAGTCCATCCGACTCGTTCACAACAGGCCAAAGTTTTGACCATTATCCTAGCCCATCATGCTTGTCTTAATTGACCCATCCATAACGGGTCAATACATACGTTTTTCATCATTATCCTAATTTCATCCCTTGTGACCCATTACAACAAGTCACTACTTATACAATTTTTTTATTATGCTTTCTACATCACATCGACCCGACCGTAACCGGTCGACTACACATACCTTACATTTCCATTCTTTATCAATTTCTTCTTAAATTTTCAACTCATCACATTATCGTACTTAAACTAAAGTGTGCAAACTAGTAGCATCCTAAAGAGTCTAATACCATGATTTACATTACAACAATTTGAAGTTCATATCAACTTACTAACATCCTTCACCGTTAGTATTAGTCCTAATAGTTTCACTTATACCTGGAGTTTTATTTCTACCTCCTTACTCATTCACACACTGCTTACTACATAAGCCTAAACTCAAACTCATTTTTAATCAACTTCTAAAAGCCAAGCCTTCCTTTTCATAACATATTCTGCGCTACATTATTTCGTACGGAAGTAATTTTTCAACCATAGTTAAAATTTTACATTCATATATTAAACAATTTGCTAACCTTACTATTTTGGCGCAGTACTTCAACATGCAGCAATGAGCCGGTCCTCTTCATCACCATTCATACCATGTTTCGGATTGACCTCATTCATCCGTGTGATCAGCTTTCTCTTATGAGCATTCTTCCACTGACCTAGCCAGGTTTATCATATCCTGATTCCTGCCATTCTCATTATAAGATTAGGGGTTTACACATTTTATTCGATTTCATTCAGACATGATGTTTATTACATCACCTTAATTACCTATAAATCCTTCCTCGATTCCTTTTTATAACATTAGTACGTTTGACCCGTTCATGACTGGTCAATACATGACCATTTCCTAACATATCACTTTCGTTGTGTGTGTAACGCTCCGCTTTTTCTCACTTTCTTATTTTAGCAAGTCGTGTTGTACCTTCTATATTTAGACACTTGTACTCTCTTTGTAATCTACTTTCGTTTCATTTGTAATTCGAGACTATTGATCATAATGAAAACGAAGCTATTTTATTCATGTTTGTGTTAGACTTATGTGCAATGTTCACGTTTGAACGATATATTATCATAGACTCCCGATTCGTTATTACGCTCAATGCTCGTTAAACTAGTTGAAACTCGTAAAATAGTGAAACTCGAAAGTTTCGTGACATGAATAATCGTTTAAAGATTTTTGTTCGTTATAAATAATTACCCAAATTATTTAAATTAATTAAATTAATTAATTTTGGTTATTTAAAAAAGTTTATTTTATAGTAATCTAGTTAGACTCGTTAGATTTTAAAGTTAGTAAACTAACCTAGTTAGTTTAAACTATATAGTTCTTTTTTTTTTAATAAAACATAACTTGGTTAGTTTAAGTTAAGGGGTTATTTGAGTAAATAACTTAAACTTTAATTACAGGGACTGTTGGTGTAAGTTCATGAAAGTTCCATGTCTCTAAGGCAAAAAGAAATTAAAACATAAATAGGTGCCAACCGCGGGACTCGAACCCGGGCAGCCCATCTCTCACACTCACGCACTAACCACTAGGCCGCGGACTCATCATGGGTTGAACTCGGCTCCTTTAATTCTTAAGCACTCGCCCAGACTAGCCCAAAATCGCTGAAATGTTAACAGACTCGGATTTTAGCGCGATTTTGGTGTTTTTATTGATTTTAAACAACTTTTTAACATTTATTTTACAACCACAACCTACCTTAACCCTTCCCTATAAATACAAGACCTTCCCCAAGCTCTTTTCACTTTGCAAACACAATCAAATCACTCAAAATCACTCTCAAATCATCCAAAAACGCAGCTGCAAATCAGTGTACGAGTATATTCATCCTACTTCACAAAAGTGAGCATATCTCACTCGTTTCTTGTCCGTTTTTGCTCATTCTTCTTAACTTGCTTGGATAATCCTTGGGTTCGATTCCTTGACTTCTCCTTGGAGAAATCAGACCTGGAAATGCACTGAAATTGTCCAAAAACTTTCTGTTTTGATTTATGTTCTTTCAAACTTGTTTAAACTTCATCAAACTTGTGTCTAACACATCGCATGCCTATGTCCCAATGCTTACAACCTCTTCTATGGTTGGTTAGGCTTAAAAACAAGGTTGAGACACTATAAATCGGAGGTTAAAACCTCAAATACTTTCTGTTTTGTTTAGGGTATTTCACCCACAAGTCATGTTCAAGCTAGTTCTTGATGTAGAGTGATTATGGAACAACTTGGGTTTTTCCAACATAAAATCCTCACATGATTTGATGATTTCCTATTAGTTAGATTGTTTATATTATTGTATTAATCTTAGTTCTTGACCCTCCTTGGTTGTTTTTACATCAAGTGTAGTGGTGAACATACAAGGGGTCCCTAAATGGAAGCATGTTCTTCCTACCCCATACATGACATTCATGATACTAGAGGTGCCTAAATGGAGATTTAATCTCCTACCTCCTACTTGAATCATTGGACCTAATAATATACTAACCTAATTATTATTTACATATACTTATTCGAACCTTTAATGATAAACTTATGTTTATATGTTGAAGTAGTAGGATATCATCTAAGACCTAAGACTCTAAAGTATGATTCTAATGGGTGTATTTCCCATGAAAACATTTTTACCACATTGGTTACATAGTGTCATACAAGGATTACTAAGTCAAAGATGATTATTTTCATATCATGATACTTTATGTTACATTTACAATCCGAATCTTTAATCTACCGTATACGCCAAACTCACACACCTATGTTTCCTCGTGTAAAAGGACTAGGTGCTCCAAAGTAATTCATCACCAACTCACTCGTGGGATTTCAAGTAGGAAAGCTTGCAACCACCGTAAGTATACTCGATCCCTTTTTCCCCTTTACACTTTGGGATGCAACATGTATAATTATGCAAACATCTTTAAACTAAACTAAACATACTCAATCCTTGTACAAACATGAAACTAATGTGCTTTACTTATGATTCTTGTATGCTCTATTTGAACGATTTGGAACGTATATGCTCATTAACTTTGCTAGCCCACCTTAACAATTATAGCGCTATAGGATTTACGCACCGCCCTTGAGACTTGGGGGTATTGTTAAGTTAAACATTTACTATCCCGCTATCAATTGGGATTAGGCTATTTTATGCGTTGGATTCTTGGGTTTGACCATAGTGTACGCCAAAATTGCATACTAGTAATTCACATATTATGAATCATGTTGGATTTGAGCTTTTATTCTATTGTGCTATGTAATCAAACTTGTATACTCGCCATTGCTTTTGCATTGAAACTTTATTTTAATACATGTTGCAGGTTAGATTGTTGAAGTATGGATGAACGATGAAACAAGTTTAGGGTGGACTAGATACACACCTAAATTATCTATCTTTCTTATGTTATGTTATTTGTTGAATAATGTTGTATTTCTTTTTGGGGATTTTGTATGACAATTTAGTATTGAAATGAAATTTGGATCTAATTAAATATTGTCACATAGTGTTATGATGTTTTGAGCAATTTGTTCGTCTCATCCCGATGTTTCCGCCATCGGTTGGGGTGTGACAGATTGGTATCAGAGCCATAACTATAGGGAATTAGGAAAATTGCCATGCTTTTGCCCTAATCTATAGTTCTAGGAATTTTGCCTCTTATGTGTTGTTTAAAACTTTTGTACTCTACCATGCATGCTTCCTAGCTACACTTCTTGTTGATTTAAATTTATATGCCTTTCCTAAGGTTAACATGAATACACTTTGTTTATTTGTATACTCTTGTAACACAAACGAGACAACTTTACCAAAATAGGCGTGAAACCCACAATTTGGTAAACGACTCTCATTCTACCTTGAACTATTTCTTTTGCACGAAATTACGCCATTAAGCTAGGAGTGAAATCCACAACTTAATGGTAATTTCCATTTCAACTCTAGTGGACCCTTGTCATAGTGTCGAAATTTTATTTTGACCTGACAAGTACCAACCACATTTAGGGTACGAAATCGTCAAGCTAGGGGTGAAACCCGCATCTCGTCGATTAAGTCCCATTCCTCGATTTTCGATCTCGCCAAAGTCCTGATTGTTTCAATCAATTAGAGATGTGTAGTAACCGGAAGGGTAAGATACCGTTAATTGCTTCTCGACGAGAGTATCTTACCTATAGGCCAAAGCACGTTTTCTCTAATTCGAAAGAACTTTCGACCCACTTTGGAATAGTCGACATTTCTCCACCCGAAACAATCCAATGTTTTATTGAGCCTTTCTTTTATGTATCTCAATCTATATGTGATTTTATACTTGAACGTTCGTTCATTTCGAAATTTCTTTTTAATCATTTTGCACGTTATCGCAATCACAAACAATAATAATCCCTCTTGAACAAACTAAATTTACAAAGCTTTCAATTATCCATGTTATGCTATGTTGGACTCATGACCATGCTATATGTGACATCTAAACTCTTTAAGCTATGTGAATCAATTTGAAACTTTTATGCTATGTGACACTTTTGCTATGTGAATCAATTTATGCAAACGATTTTTCTTAAACAAACATTATGATCAAGTCTCACCTATTCGTTCTTTTGAATCATAGATGTCTTCTCGTCACTCCAACTCGTCTAAGAAGTCAAAGTCCCGTGCTACGATGAAAATGATGGCTTTCATGGCCGATCAATTTGCGCGCGTCGTTCCAAAGGTCATTTCTGAAATTCGAGCTTCTGAAACTCCGAACTCTTCCGTCGACTCCAAGGTCGAAATACGCAAGCCCGCTTCGTTCAACTTCAAACACTTTTCATCGTGCAATCCCAAGCCATTCACCGGCAATGATGGGGTGACCGCCATGCTCGAATGGTTTGATAGCATGGAGGTCACGTTCATCAACAGTGATTGCCCCAATGAGCTCAGAACGCGTAGTGCGACTGGGGTATTCCAAGCCCGAGCTCTCGAATGGTGGACGAACGAAAGGAACATTCGTTCAAATGAACTGGCATATGCGTTGGAGTGGGAAGAAGTCAAGGCCCTGATGATGGACGAGTTTTGTCCTCCGCATGAGCAACAAAGGTTGGAGGAAGAATTTTGGGCCCTAAAGCAAGTGGGAGACGAAAACCTAGCCTACACCACCCGTTTCAAACAACTTAGCTTCATAGTTCCTCACCTTGTTATGACCACCGACCGCAAGATACGGAAGTATATCAATGGGTTACCTCCTGCTATGCGCGACACGATCGAGGCTGCCAAACTCGACAATATCGAAGCTGTTTATCGTTTGGCCGCTTCCCTGAACAACAATCGTGTTCGCGATAAACAAGCCGCAAACCCCGTTTCTTTCAAGCCAGCTCACCAAATTACCCAACAGTCGAGTAGCAATAGGGGGAAGAAGCGAAAGCAATCGAACCCTGTTTGCAATGCGATTGTACCACCCGTTAACCCAAACCCTGTTGCTCCTGATAACACCCAAAGGTCGTACATTGGGATTCACCCCAAGTGTGCCACTTGTAATTTCCATCATCCCGCAAACGCTAGGTGCCGTCGTTGTAACTATTGCAACCGTTATGGTCATACCTCCAACTTTTGCCGCTACAATCAACAACAACAAGCACCACAAGCACAACAAGCACCACCAGCTCAACAAGCACAACAAGCTCCACCTGCTCCTCAAAACGCAAGACCCGCTAGAGCTTGTTTCAAGTGTGGGGACGTCAATCATCTTCGTCCTCAATGCCCACTATGGAATCAAGAACAACTACAACCTCCTCGTGGACGCTGTTTCAATCTAAACGCAAATCAAGCGCGCAACGACAATGATGTCGTTAACGGTACGTTTCTTGTTAACCATCTTTATGCTTCGATACTATTTGATACTGGTGCGGACAAAAGCTTTGTGTCCTTAGAATTCGAACCATTGTTAAATTGCACACGCTCTAAGCTACCTAAGTCGTTTTCCGTTGAAGTCGCCAATGGCAAATCCATCCTAGTCGATTCCGTCCTTCGTAATTGTCGCCTTACTCTTAACGAGCACGTCTTCCCTATCGATCTCATACCCATGCAATTGGGTAGTTTCGACATCATCATAGGCATGGATTGGCTCCAAAAGAACCATACCGAAATCGCTTGTCACGAGAAATACGTTCGTTTACCCCTCCCATCTGGTGATGTTTTACACGTCTATGGAGACCGACCTTCAAAGGGACTGAAGTTGATGTCCTGTACACAAGCGAACAAGTATTTACACAAAAAGTACCTTGCCTTTTTAGCCCACGTTGTGGAAGAAAAGGGCAAGGGAAAGAGTGTAAGTGATGTTCCAGTGGTGCGCGACTTCCCTGACGTCTTTCCTGAAGATTTACCCGGTCCTCCTCCACCTCGATCTGTTGACTTTCGTATTGACCTCATACCTGGCGCGACTCCTGTTGCAAAAGCTCCTTATCGTTTTGCACCATCTGAGATGCAAGAATTATCTACGCAACTTCAAGAACTCCTCGATAAGGGTTTCATTCGTCCAAGTACCTCACCTTGGGGTGCTCCTGTACTCTTCGTCAAAAAGAAGGATGGTTCCTTCCGCATGTGCATCGATTATCGTGAACTTAAAAAACTCACCGTCAAAAATCGTTACCCTCTCCCGCGTATCGACGATCTCTTTGATCAACTTCAAGGCGCTACTTGTTTCTCCAAAATCGATCTTCGTTCTGGTTATCACCAACTTCGTGTCCTCGATGAAGACATTCCGAAAACCGCTTTTCGCACTCGCTATGGGCACTACGAGTTCGTGGTTATGCCTTTTGGTTTGACCAACGCACCCGCTGTGTTCATGGATCTTATGAATCGTGTTTGTAAGCCTTACTTGGATCGTTTCGTGATCGTCTTCATTGATGATATTCTCATTTATTCTAAAACTCAAGCCGAGCATGAACGTCATCTTTGTCTTATACTCGAGCTCTTACGTATGGAACGATTATACGCTAAATTCTCTAAATGCGAGTTTTGGATTAAAGAAGTCCAATTCCTTGGACACGTTGTTAGTGAAAAAGGAATCCACGTTGACCCTGCAAAGATCGAAGCCGTAAAGAATTGGACCGCGCCTAAATCTCCTTCCGAAATCCGTTCTTTCTTAGGATTGGCGGGTTATTACCGCCGATTTATCTCGAACTTTTCAAAAATCGCCGTTCCTCTCACTTCATTGACTCAAAAAGAGAATCCTTTTGCTTGGGGTCCTGAGCAAGAGGAATCTTTTCAAACTCTCAAAGACTTGCTTTGCAATGCTCCTATTCTCACTCTCCCTGAGGGGAATGATGATTTCGTGGTGTATTGCGATGCCTCGAACCGTGGTCTTGGTTGCGTCCTCATGCAACGAGACAAGGTCATCGCTTATGCCTCTCGTCAACTCAAAATACATGAGAAAAACTATACTACCCATGACCTTGAACTTGGCGCAGTTGGTTTTGCGTTGAAGATTTGGCGACACTACCTTTATGGTACTAAGTGTGCAAGTTCGATTGTTGAAGTATGGATGAACGATGAAACAAGTTTAGGGTGGACTAGATACACACCTAAATTATCTATCTTTCTTATGTTATGTTATTTGTTGAATAATGTTGTATTTCTTTTTGGGGATTTTGTATGACAATTTAGTATTGAAATGAAATTTGGATCTAATTAAATATTGTCACATTGTGTTATGATGTTTTGAGCAATTTGTTCGTCTCATCCCGATGTTTCCGCCATCGGTTGGGGTGTGACAGTTTGACCCGTTCATGACGGGTCAATACATAACCATTCTTTCCCAGATCTTTAACTCATTTGTCAGCTTTTGCAGTTTGACTTTTCAAAGTCAAACCTGTACTTCTTACTTATCATAGACGTATCAAAGTACAAGTTCATAATTCCTTTCCATTCTTGCATACTTGCAAATACTATATTTCATCATTTTAATATTAGTTGCAAGATTTTACCCGTTCCCGTCCCTACTTTAATCATTTGTCTAGGTCGTAATCGTCATTCATTCTGACTCCCAAGAGTCAATTTATGATATGTCTAACACGTAACTTATTTCAAAGCTTATATCTTTCGACTAGGGTTTCTTGCTACTACAATAGTTTTCATCGGTCTTACCTACTTAGTGAATCAAATACTTCATGCTATTTTACAATTACTTTCTTAATAATCATCAACTTACTTTGTTTGACATTTCGAAAGTCCATTGTAAATACATTCTGACCTATGTTTACCAATTACCCATTTCTGACACATCCCTCTCTAGTCGAGCTATAAGCTCCTATTAAAAGCATAACCTTTATACATACCTGGCGCGAGTCAAATCCATTGACTCGTTATCCATGCCTTGCGTTGACTATTTCCTTCCAATTTGTGACATTACATAACCATACATTATGCTCACCTACAAATATATGACTTGACCATTTCAAACATTAAATACCGGGTACAAATGCCAATCACCATTTGACCCGCATAACTCATTTGTCCCTCTTAACCATCTTGCATACAACGCATTTGCATAATTATATTTATATATAGTAAAAAGTTTTAAAACATAAATTGCTTAATATTTGCCTTAAAATAATTACCTCTTCGGTCCGCATTTACTTACGAATTCGGACTTTTCATTCCACTTTCCATTCCTTTCTATGTTTTGAATCCGTCTCGCGGATTTAAACATCTCATTCATATTCGTCACTCCTTCTATGTTTTGAATCCATCTCGCAGATTCTAACATATCATTCATTCTTTCATATTTCAAATCCGTCTCGCAGATTCTAACATATCATTCATGCTTTCATTCCTTTCATGTTTCGAATCCGTCTTGCGGATTCTAACATATCATTCATGATTTCATTCCTTTCATGTTTCGAATCTATCTCTCGGATTCTACCAAATTATTCATACTTTCTCATTCCTTCTATGTTTCGAATCCGTCTCGTGGATTCTAACATATCATTTATACTTCTCTTTCGTGTTTGGTACTTTCAATTTCTTGAGAGTCTTACATTTCCTTTCACCCTCACGTCCACCTACTCCCTAATTCTAACGGACATACCTGCAACAATTATCATGGTCTCATGAAAGTCATATGTTTCTTGTGTACTGGCCAGGTACACAATCCACATACTAGTTTCGTGTCTTCGTGTAATCGTCACCTTATGTCCGAAGAATTAGTTTTCAGCACGTGTAACATTTTCAAAACCTCATTACTATTCCATTATTATCTTTCATTTAAAATTCTCCTTCTATTGATATGTTTTTACCATTACATGTACTTATATATATTAAATCTACATACCTGGGATCATTTTGTCTTATTACATGCCTTGGTGTCGATCCTAGACCGCATTCGCGGATCATCCTCTCTAAACGACTATGCTTACCTTACACATAAAATACTGTTAGTTTTCTTCATATACATACTTAAATACCTACTTACATTCTCTTCTACCTTTAGATCTTGATCGAGTCTTGGATTGTACGGGTTCCTTGTCACAAGAGCACACAGGTTTGAGTTCAAGTATTTACCTCCTCATACTTGATTTCCCTCAAACCAGGGCTCTGCTACCAACTTGTAACGCTCATAAATTTTCTAAACATTCTTACTATGCGGAATGTAGGCCCATTTTTTTAGCTTCAATTTCTAGAAACAATTATAGTGTCTTGACTTTCATTTGATAGTTATCATCATTTAAACACTTACATATTTCATGCCAATTTTTATAAAATTTCGGCATGACCCGTTCGTAATACGGATAACCGTTATGGTAACGAAACCTGTTTACAATCCATTTTACAACTCTAAACTTGAACATAAACAAAACAAGACACAACGTCTGACTCATGAAGCTTACACGGTTTAAAACTACCGAATGCCTAAAAAGGCAAGTAAAACATGATGACCCATCTAAGTCGGCGATATAACCTGACGGATGGACGAACTGACATTGCTGACCCGATCTCGGATTTATCGCCAAACCTTGTTCCATTCATCAGTCTGCGAACCTCTAGTTCCCATTATACATGAAACCCAACATGCACGTTATAAGTTCTATATATAATATATATTAGATAACTCAAATAGGTGGATTCTGATCTATATTTTCACAAACTTCCAATGAACTCGACTCCATTAATTTCATAGTCAACTATTGCTTCCAACTTATGAATCAACCTCCACTAGAATTCACAATTAAGCCACATGTGATAAAAATCTCATTCAACTATTAGACCATTAATATTTATTTCTAACAGATCCAAAGATTTCATTAATGCTTTACTTAGCCAGAATCTAAATCTTTTTCATTCATGTGGATCAAGTGACCCAAATCTACTTGCTAACCCCAAGGTAAATAATTCGAGACAATAGTTTAACCAGTTACCACTGTAATCTAATCCACTTACTAAATAAACATCATAGTTATGATATTTGTACACAACTTGGAATCATGTGCATATGTACTTATTTAATCCAAAGCATCCCATTTATTAAGATTGTGGTTTGGAAGCCACGTACTAATTTGACTTTTAATAAGTCAACAACCGTTTATTAGATTTACCGTTATCAACACATCTAAAATTCTACCCTTAGCTTAAAAAACATAATAATCACCAGGCAAGTCATGTACCCATGACTTGAATTCATCTTACCAATTAAATGGTTTCAAATCTATGATATAGATACTTACCATACTCGTGGGTTATGATTCCCTTGTCCATGGTATTCTCCTATGAATACCTCCAATTTAACATTTCATACTTTAATATTCTCATATAAGTTCCACATTAAACCACAAGATGTTCTACGTATACAAGTACAAGAACCTGCAAACAATAAACCTATGTTCCTGCATACAACTATTAAGTGCAAGAAGCACTTACCTTGACCCGTAAGTAGTTGATACGTATTCCATATGTTCCTCTCGTTGCCTTCCGAGTTCCGCCCAAAATGGCATGTACCTATCCTTTCATGTCCACGTTTACATGTCATTATTAGCAAACGTTATAACTCATATTATCAATTACTTTATTCATACATCGAGAAATTCTACACATGGTTCTATATACCACATACGCATGTTATAGTACACATTCCACCATACATTAAATTAAATACATTCATACATGCATAATTACCAATGATTACATAACAATACATACAATTTACAATTCGTAATGCCAGAGACCATTACTAGTAGGCAACTGCTAACATAACATGTCATAGATCCATTAATACATCATTCATAACATAACCAATTCAACTTACCGTCATGTACGTCATATAATAATCTAGCAAATATTCACATGATCTCCTTATTCTCACAATAGTGTTAGGAAGTCTAACCTTATTATTCATACCTTGTTGAATTTCTAAAAAGTCAACTGTCACTCATACACACTTCCAATCCGATAAACATATAACCACTTAGCCACATTACTTTCATTAATCAATCATTCACTAACATGTATAGCTCAATTCACTGAAAATAGGCAGTTTTGTGACGTCTGTTTACTGTACTTACGAGCTTGAAAAATTACAATATTTTTATATGACGTGCCCCTCGGAGGGGTTATCATTGTGTTAAGTTTTTAGAGTCTAACTCTCTAACAAAAATTTATAAAAATTCATTTACTAAGCTGCAATCAGATTAGTCACTTCTGACTACATCTTACGGAAAAGTTCATTTAAAATTCTTCGTTTATCCGATTGACGAAATTCCAGTTGGAGATTTTTGGAATCACCTGAAGCTAGCTACAATAAAAATCAGAGATCATAACTCAATTCCTAAATTGAGTTATGACATTCGTAATGGGCTGCAAATTCTGCCAGAAAACACAGCCTGAACCTTCGATACGGAAAAATTCATAAAACGTTCATTTTTCGTCGAAAAAATGCAATTCCAGTTTGGCTTGAAAGGTTTTTCCTGGAAGTTCATCACAAACTCAATAAAAATCAATTTTTGACCAGATTTGACCCGGTTACAGCCTATTAAATTCGGTTGTAACTTTTTGGACAGATTCTTTTTTCATCAAATCTCTTCCAAAATCTCACCTATGTATTTATCAAACACTTGGTGTGCATACAACTTATTAAGCATAGTGTACTAGTATTTTAAGCATGTTTCTTCCCACTTTCATCTCATGAATTATCTTATTCATACAAGATCACATTATCAACAATTCTACATCATAATCACTATTAAAACTTAGTTCTTAACATATAGTTTATCAACATAATCATGATATTAATATTTACTTGTTCATCATCATTACCCTTATACTCATACACTTGGGTTTTACTCTAAATCATACAAATAATTAAAATTAAACAATTATTCATCTTCAACACAATAGGGTTAACAAGTACTCATTCTAATTTCAACTAAATTCATGGAATCATCATAACCCATGTCATTAAACATCATCAAAACATAAAAATTTTACTTACTTGCTGTGTAGAATACTTGGGTGATCACCAATCTTACTTCATGCATCAATTTTTCGGCTAATTCCTCTTTCAATTTGAAGGTTCTTCATGAATTAGGGTTTGCACCCCCTTCCCCATCCCTCTGATCGTTCATACGCACACACCCAGTGTGTGTGTGTTAATTTTGATTTAATAAAATTCAATTTCCAATTTGGCAACCTTAGTCCCTCAAATTAGTTACTTAATCACATTGCCACCCAATTCATTCCCTTACTTGTTTTTGTTAGGCATTTAACTAGGTATAATAACCAATTATTATATTTCATTTAATTAACATGGCAACATACCTACGTATTAAATATTTGAGTTTTGGGGGTGTTACAATTTAAATATTTTGACTGTTTGAGGTTTTTGGATCATTGGTGGGTGTTCTTTGTGAGTTTGAGATTAAAGCTAAAGATCCGCCTCTCTGATTAAATTCTTCAAATATCTCATCTTCTCTGGGGACCAGAATGCTATATAAGCCATGAGGACTCATATTACCTAGTTCTAAGGTGGAGGACAAAGTCATGGTTAGACTTCTCCGTTCTCTAGGTAAGGCATCCAGAAATTTTATATTCCTTTCATCATTTGATTTTATAATCCCAAATTTCTTTAGCTCATTCAAAAGTTTTGAAAATCTGTGATATGTTTCATATAGTTTTTCTTTTGGTAAAGTTTTGAATCTCTCATAGGAGGAAACATAGTTTGTTCTTTTGTTTCTTTTCATCCTTTCCCCTCCTTCACAATGATTTTCCAACTGATCTCATATCTCTTTGGCCGATGCACATACATCAACTTGAGAGAATATGTAACTAGGAAGAGCCAATATTAAAAGTGATTTAGCCCTTTCATCTGTAGCCACCAGATCCTTGTCTTCAGGGCTCCAAAGTTTTTCACTTTTGGGAGCCCAGGAGGCAGGGATTCCTGGTGATTGATCAGTTGCTGGAGTCGCTGTTATTTCAGTCGTTGGTACATGTGGACCCCTTTCAATAGATTGAAACAGAGGTTGGTCATGTCCATTAAGGAAGTTGACCATCCTGATTTTCCATTGTGGGTATTCCTCTCTGACCAAGGTCAGAGGTTTAGACATTGAACCAATGCTGAAAGCATTATTCCATGTTTGAAAGTTTGCCATATTTAGAGAAAAAGAAGATGAGCAATTGATCATTTGAAAATAATTTATTCAATCTGCTCTGATACCAATTGTTGGTCCCAGTAGGACTTAAAAGCTTCTTTTCACGTAATATAGCAAGTGATTTCAACAAATATGAAAATAGTGTGCGGAAATAGAAATCAAACTTTCAAGAAACAAGACCTACATAATTTTCAAATTTATATCACTTTGAAACAAAAAGGTTTACAAGGTTTACAAGGTGATTGTGAGATTATTATCTATTACAAACGAATACTTGTGTAATTCTGAGGTGAAAGGACAATGGAGTTTTTGTTGTATGTAATGAATGCTTGGCTTAACTCATTGTCATTTGCTTGATAAGCTTTCTATTTATAGGGATCCCGGATACATGAATAAACATTTGTTTATTCGTGTATATGTCCCGCAAAAAGTAGCATCTTAACATATTCATTGGATCCAATTATCAAGTTGCCTTTGTCATCATGAGATCCAATAATGTCAAGTTGCTTCGGTTATTGTGGCAGGGTAGAACTCATTTTAGACAAGTGGGGTTTTATCAGAATTTCTGATAACCACTTCATCAGAAATTCTGGTGAACAAATTGCCAGAAAGTCTGATGATTAGATTTGCCAGAAACTGATGATATTTCATCAGAAATATCATCAGATCCATCAGAATGGCCTTTTCTAATAATATTCTTTAGTTATTGATTAGCTTCTGATTCTTTGAAGTAGATGTTGTTCTTTTTAGTTGCCCTATCCGGTTTTCTTCTTCTTGTTGTTTGATCTTCAGGACATTATCTTCTTCATAGATCAAGCTGAATTGGATTTTCTTTAATACTTACAAATAAAGTTTCATAACAACCATGCGAATAAGATCATGATGCACGTGGCTAAGATGGAGTCATTTCTGTTGAGCTTTTTCCTGAGTTTTTATGTGACAACTGTCACAAAACTGGTAATTTCCATACAGTTTTAATTATTATTTATTATCTGCAATTATGTGCATAAATGTCAACATTGTATGATTACATGCTATACATGTGAATTCATGCACGTTTTATACTTCAAATATTGCTTTATGCATTACTTTTAGCGTTGCGTTAGAAAGACTAGTCAACTCACCAGTAAGACACATTGTGTCAGCAGTTCTGCAGAAATTAGTCAGATAATAAAATTGGGGCCTAGGATTAGGTCCAACATCTAAAATACATTAAAACCCAAGTGTGGATACAAGGGTTAACCTATAAACTTTCCGGAAGCTAAACTATGCACTAAAAGACACCCGAAACGCACTTTAAATGCAGAATTCAACATAAATCAGCACAATTCAGCTATAATCAGCTTTTAAACACATTAATATCATGTAGAATTTATGTTTTATTGTCCAAAATAACTTACAAAGTGTCAGGAATTAAAACTGCCACAAAACTGCTTCATACTTAGTGAAACTGCGCAATTCAGCACTTTAACAAACTGTAACGAACCGAACAACCGGACAATAACCGGGACATCAAAATTTGACTAGAAGTAATGTTTTTATGATATTAAACTAGTATTGGTGCTAGAACACCTTAAACATCATAAAAACCCCTAAACACACTTAAACTAACTTAACCCTCCTCGTTTGCACTTTAAACCCCTAAACTACCAAAAAGTTACACTTTACCCCCTCTCTCTTTGGATGGTTGGGACAAGAGTCCCACTTTGTGATTTTATTTGATTTCTTTTGATTCTTTGTTGGGGTATATTCCAACACATATACCCTTGAAAGATATGGAAAATCATATAAAAACCTAAACTAATAACATAACATTCATTCATCAGCATCTTCTTCATCTTCTTCCCTTCTCCCTTCTTTGGTCTCAGCTCACCATCACCACACTACCACCACCATTTTCAAGCTTCAATCTCATAATCCAAGGTGATCTAGAGGTGTATGGAGGCTATCTAAGGAAGCTTGAAGTGTAGGAACTTGAAGGACCACCTTGTGGAGCTTTTAACCTCTCATTTTCTTCCTTGTTCATCATCTTCATTCTTGTGCCACTTCCCTTGCCATTAGAGCTAGTAGTAAGCCTCTTGATCACTAAAATAAGTCATGTTTATGTTATGTACAAGTTTCACCATCTAAACAACTTAACTTCTAATGTTAAAAATTAAAAGATCGAACATATTCATGAAGAAAATAAGTGATTACATGAATTTTTGGTTTATGTAATGAAGTTGATGATGTTATATCTTGTGTTTATGATTAGATCAAGTATGTTAAAGCTTGGATCTAACAAGTTTAAGCATGGATCTTGAAAGATCCATGGTTAAACTTGAAGATGAACATATGAAGCATTATGTGAACATGAAAAATGAATTTTGATACATAATCTTGTAATTTTGAAGTAATAAAGTCTGTGTAGAACTAATTTTTGAAACTAAAATTCATGGAAAGTTTGCTAAAAATTTAACATAAAGCTTGTTTTTGAAAGATCTAAAGTTATTAAGCATGGATCTTGAAAGATCCATGGTTAAACATGATGTTAAAAATAATGATCTTTCTAATAAACATAAAAGTGGCTTTAGAACATGATTTACAAAATTTAAAGATCATTAAACTCATGGATGAGTTGGTTAATGTAATAAAGTTTCATAAAAGTTTGTTAAAATACTCAAGAACACTTATTTTGGAAAGGTCACAATATGTTAAGGGTAGATCTAAAAGACTACACATTTTTAACAAGAATCAAGTTCGCCATGATGTTTCATATGAAGAAATTAGTATTATATGTAGTAGTGTATTAGGGACTTGAAAATACCTTAAATACTCCCAAGGAGTATGAATACAAAAATACATATACAAATACATGAGAATACATAAGTATACAAGTATACAAAAATTCCTCACAAGGAAATACATGGACGAATACAAGAAAATACATATTAATGAAAATAAATTCCTTGACATATTATCTAACTTGGACAAGTTATGAATTAAAAAATGTATTTTTGGACAAAAATATATAACATATACCAAGTATTGGAATTTATACAAAAATCGGGTGTATAACAAGAATAACTATATATATATTTTAGCATGACAAAATATATATTTCATACAAGTCTTAAAAATAAATTATTTTTAAGAAATATAATTCCGGAAAGTAATAAAAATCAAAGTATTGATTTTTGGAGAAAAATACAAAATACACAAGTATTTACATAAAATACAAGTATACTTTCCTAAGAATACTTGCACCAAATAATATTGAGAATATTATTTCACAAAATACTTATATTTATTTTTGGGAAAATAATATATGTAACTCACTCGAAAAGTTAAAAATATAATTTATTTTTAACAACTTGTTACCTTGAAAAGTCTACATGAACGTATAAAGAACAAATACATAAGCTAAAGACGGTGACTTGTACTTGTGTGATACAAGTCTAGTGACTAACATTAATAGAACACGTATAGGTCACGATGCTACGAAATCAACTGGTGGAGTTTACGGAGCAGGATACGCAAAGTTGTGAGTTTATGTCCCCACTTTTAAACTTTTACTTGTTTTCTAAACTTGGGGAAAATACATGTACTATGGTATGTAGAATACAAAACGAAGGAATGGCACATAGATCATTGATGCGTGTCGAGTGTGAGATATTTTTATGTATACTTTTAGCCCTTTTTAACACTTTAGTCAAGTTTTAAATTTATAAAACACGATATTCTGCTAACACTAAACACACATATGGGCAAGTGCACCCATCGTGAGCGTAGTATAGCGTTGTTAAGATACCGAGGTCATCCAAGGACACAAGAGCTTTTAATACCGGTTTATCCTCAACGTCTAATCATATCAAAAATTTAGAAAAAAGGTTTTAAACATGAAAATATAAACTAAAAATGCTGAAAATAAAAATAAAATAAAAACAGATAGACAAGATGAATCACTTGAATCTGACTCGCCTTTAGTGTAACCTTTGATGTTTTCCGCACTTTTGCACTTTTTAAGAGATTATCTTAGTTATAGTAGTAGGCCCCTCTTTTGAAGGTGACGTTACTTTCAACCCAGTAGTTTGAGTCAGCAAGGATACAATCCTAAAGGGTTGGATTATTGAAAGATAATTAATTAAGTTATTAATGCGTAATGTGGTAGGCCCCTCTTTTGAAGGTGACGTTACCCTCGGCTAAGTGGTTTGAGTCAGCAGGGATACAATCCCAAGTAGATGGGTTAATGTATTAATAGTAGTTTACATATGAGGGGATCAAGCCATTCACACCCCCGCCATCCAATACCAGTGGGTATTGAAGGAGGTCCTAGTAAGCTTGACCCAGGTCCTTGCAGGATCTATACACTAAACAAGGCAAGAACCTTACCAAACCATTCTCTTAACCCCCGACCAGGTAGCCAACATATCTCTATATAGACCATAGAGATATGAATGGTGTAAATCTTTTATTTTATATAGACAGCAAAATAACGCCAAGACACCACGGACAAATGATAAGGAAGTTTCACCTTCAACATAAGAAACTAGTTATTAAAGTCATTAATACAAAACCAAATAAAAAGTGTGAAAAGATTAAAAAACAAAAGTATTACACTAAATGCTTGTCTTCACCAAGTGATGTAAGAGACTTAGGCAAACATGGCCTTTGATTGTCAAGAACTCTTACTATCAATCTTGGATCCCAAGACTACTACACACACTCTATGATGGATGATGGATGATGGATGATGGATGATGGTGGTGGATGTGGGTGTTGTGATGGTGGTGGAATGTGGGTGAAGTGGGAGAGAGGTGGTTTGCCAAGGGATGCTTTTTAAGTGAACCAAGCACCTCTATTTATAGCCTTCACAGAAGCCCGGACACGGCCCCGTGTCCGTTGGGCACGGCCCTATGTCCATCCACTTTCTCTTTCTTCATTAATTGCCGTTTATCTGCATCAGTTGACCACGCCCCCGTGTCCGCTGGGCACGGCCCCGTGTGCAGAAGCGTATCTGTACTATCAAGATTTGTTTGGATTCTCCGAATTTTAGCGTTGACCATGGCCGTGTTGAGCTTTGCACGCCCCCGTGTTGGGAAATAGAAGCTTCTACAACTTTGTCTTTTCTACAGACACTAGGGCACGGGACGTGTGTGACAACTGGCACAAAATTGGTAATTTCCGTACAGTCTAAATATTATTTATTATTTGCAATTATGTGCTTAAGTGTCAACATTGTCTGATTACATGCTATAAATGTGAATTCATGCACGTCTTATACTTCAAATATTTCTTTATGCATTACTTTAAGCGTTGCGTCAGAAAGACTAGTAAACTCACCGGTAAGACACTGTGTCAGCAGCTCTGCAGAAATCAGTCAGATAATAGAATTAGGGCCTAAGAGTAGGTCCAACATCTAAAATACATTAAAAACCAAAGAGTGGATACTAGGGTTAACATATAAACTTTTCGGAAGCTAAACTATACACTAAAAGACATCCGAAACGCACTATAAATATAGAAATATGCATAAATCAGCACTAATTCGGCTATAATAAGCTTTTAAACATCTTAATATCATGTATAATTTATGTTTTATTGTTTAATATAACTTAAACAGTGTCAAGAATTAAAACTGCCACAAAAGGGTCTTCATACATAGTAAAACTACGAAATTCAGCACTTTAACGAACCGTAACGAACCGAACAACCAGACAATAACCGGGACATCAAAATTTGACTAGAAGTAATGTTTTTATGATATTAAACTAGTATTGATGCTAGAACACCATAAAAAAATCATAAAAACACCTAAACACACTTAAACATACTTAAACCTTACCGTTTGCACTTTAAACCCTCCACTTTCCAAAAATTACACTTTACCCCCCCCCCTTTTCTCCTTGGACGGTTGGGACAAGGGTCCCACCTAAAGATTTTAGTTGATTTTATTTTATTATATTAGATTTTTTATTGGGGAATATTCTAGCAAATATACCATAAAGGAGATATGGAAGATCTTATAAATCCTAAACTAATCACAAACTCATTCACTCCATCTTCTTCCTTGTTTCCTTCTTCTTGCTCACCGCTCAACACACACACACACACACACACTTATACATCCATTTTTAAGCTTCAATCATTCAATCCAAGGTGATCTAGAGGTGTATGGAGGCCATTTAGGAAGGTGTATGGTGCTAGAACTTGAAGGACCACCTTGTAGAGCTTTTAACCTCCCATTTTCTTCCTTGATCATCATCTCCATTTTTGTGCCACTTCCCTAGCCATTAGAGCTAGTAGTAAGCTTGTTGATCACTAATTTAAGTCATGTTTATGTTATGTACAAATTCCACCATCTAAACAACTTAACTTCTAATGTTAAAAATGAGAAGATCTAACATATTTATGAAGAAAATAAGTGAATACATGAAATTTTAGTGTATGTAATGAAGTTGTTGATGTTGTATCTTGTGTTTATGATTAGATCAAGTATGTTAAAGCTTGGATCTACCAAGTTTAAGCATGGATCTTGAAGGATCCATGGTTATACTTGAAGATGAACATATGAAGCATAATGTGAACTTGAAATAAGAATTTCTATGCATGATCTTGTAATCTTGAAGTAATAAAGGGTGTGTAGAACTAATTTTTGAAACTAAATCACATGAAAAGTTTGTTAAAAGTCTAACACAAAGCTTGTTTTTGAAAGATCTAAGGTTATTAAGCATGGATCTTGAAAGATCCATGGTTAAACATAATGCTAAAAATGATGATCTTTCTAATAAACATAAAAGTTGTTTTAGAATATGATTTACAAACTTTAAAGATCATTAAACTCATGGATGAGTTGGTTAATGAAATAAAATTTCATAAAAGTTTGTTAAAAATACTCAAGAACACTTATTTTTGGAAAGATCACCTTATGTAAAGTATAGATCTAAAAGACTACACGTTTTTAACAAGAATCAAGTTCGTCATGATGTTTCATATGAAGAAATCAGCATATGTTGTTGATGGTTGTTGTTGAAAATTGTTTTGATGTCGAAAAGAAAATAAACACATGTTTTGAAAACATGGGAAACCTCCATTTTTAGGGGAAACTATATCAAAATTTTTATAAAATTTTGACACTTAGACAAATATAAGTTTTGGTGAAACTTATTTCCTAAAAATTCACCTAAAAATATTTACCAAGGTTTCCCTAATTTTTGTGTAAAATTACAAGTTAGGAAATGATGATTTCTTCAAGTTAAAAGTAATATTAAGTATGTATATTTTTAGGGAAAATATATATATATAGTGATCACCAAATTTTGTGCTAAGTGAATATTATGTGTATTATATGTAGTAGTGTATTAGAACTTGAAAATACACTAAATACTCCTAAGGAGTAAAAATACAAAAATACACATACAAAATACATGAGAATACATAAGAAGCACATAGACAAATACAAGAAAATATATTTACAAAAATATATTCCTTAACAGATTTTTGAACTTGGACATTTATTGACTTAAATATATATTTTTGGAAAAATATATATAACCTATACCAAGTATTGGGATTTATGTAAAAGTCGGGTGAATATCAAGGATAACCATATATATTTTATAACATGACAAAATATATATATTTCATCCAAATCTTAAAAATATATTATTCTTAAGAAATATAATTCCGGAAAGTAATAAAAATCAAAGTATTGATTTTTGGTGAAAAATATAAAATACACAAGTATTTACATAAAATGCAAAGTATACTTTCATAAGTATACTTGTACAAAAATAATATTGAAAATATTATTTCACAAAATACTTATGTTTATTTTTGGGAAAATAATATAAGTAACATACATAGTTAAAAATACAAATTATCTTTAACAAAGAACATATACATAAATAAATGATGATGACTTGTACTTGTGTAATACAAGTCTAGTGACTAACATTAATAGAACACATATAGGTCACCACGCTACCGGTGAAGTTTACGACGCAGGAAACGCAAAGTTGTGAGTTCATGTCCCCACTTTTAAACTTTTACTTGTTTTCTAAACTTAGGGAAAAATACATGTGTTATGGTATGTGGATTTCAAAACTAAGGAATGATACTTTAGATCATGTCACGAATAGGGTGCCATAAGCACCATTAATTAGTTACATACCAAGACCGCAGAACAAAAGGTTAGATCTAATAGGTTTCAGGCAGCCACACTCTTGGCCACTCTTTTACCAAGCAGTGCTTTTGTGTCTCTAGTCGTAAATCAACAGTCGTGGACCGACAAGTAAAAACGCCTATGGTTTGGATGCTTCCTATGTCGTGTCATATGTTAATGCTCTTGCAAACCATTAGAGATCTCGATTTCCTTAAATTTACAGAAATCCTTATTCCATAAAATTTCATACCATGTTTTCCATAACGAATGCTTAAATGTTTGTCCCAAATCTGCATGAATTCACACCAACATTATGTTGACGGTTTTCCAAAACTCACATGTATTTCAGGTAACTAAAGTGGATGTACGCGCCGTTTCACTCTTGCTCTTGGATGTTGTTTATGTTCTTAGCTATGTTGTGTCAAGACTCTGATGCCTGTTTTTGTGAGAATTGGTTATTATATTCTATCCTATGTGGGATATAAGAATCAAAACCTTGATGTTCGTCTTTTAAATAAAGTTGTAAACTTTTCAGACAATATGTTATCTTATGATTTAAACACTAAACTTATGTTATATTTTTAGTTATGTAATGTCAATGGCATTTTGGAGTTATTTTACGAGCATGTAGGATGTTTACCATTCGTGTGCAATGAGAACCTTTCAGGATCATACCTCGTGCTTCCGCCTTAGAAAAGGGTGTGACAGATTGGTATCAGAGCTGTGATTGTAGTGAACCACGATTCCTTCTTGAGTCTAGGCTACAATCTTTAGGATCCTCTCACGAAAACAATTTTTCAAAAGTTTTCATTGCATAAAACTTTCTGCGACATCCACTACCTGAAACTGTTTTCAAAGAGTCAAGTAAGGACACTACGAGACTTAGGGTGCACTGGTGTAGCACTTGTCTTTGACTAAGAATTGCTTGCAACTATGTGTATAATTATATGTATATTAGTTAAGTAATAATTAATATATATATATATATATATTTATATATATACTATGAATAGAATATCACAGGTACACGTGTCTTCGTCTGAGAGCAGCAGCCTACCTGAAGGAAGTGCCCCGATGATGATTGCTCCTGACGACGAGATTCCTTCAGCCCAAAAGAAGGTCAGATGTGAACATCACTACCCCTCCATCCCTGACTTCGAGGCCGACCCTGAGATGATAACCGACGATGATGATCCCGATGATGTCTTAGCCTTACCCTTACCTCTTCCTGCCAGCAGATCGTAGGACATCCAGATGGTGGACATCTCGTTGAACCTATCCCCATCCCTGCTGTTCCTTTTGATGTTATCTCTGTTAGGACTAGTCTCTCGTCGATGACCTGGAGTATGATGTGGCAACCGTTGTGGTGCCCATTGCCGATATCCCTTCCGATTCTGACCCCGAGTCTGATGAGGATTCTTTCGATTCAGTGATTTCTTTGGCCCTTTTTGCTGCTGGACTGAGAGTTTACCCGACTGGTGATGTTGATGACGCTATGCATGTTGTGCCATCCACTCTTACCTGTGTTCCCACACTCCTGCTCAGACCAGCTTCCTCATCCGTCGAATTCAGGAGCCTGAGGATGAAGTGACTCATCTCCATAGTTTGATCATCCCTACACCCCCACCTCCTCCAGCCTATTAAGTACTCTGTTGGAGTAGTATTTTGGGTATAAAAACTAAAACCGAGCTTGGGTACAACTTGAAGACAAGAACCACCAATGTGAAGAAATATATTTCATCTCTTATATGTATTAAACTTGTACTATGGGGTGATGTAACCTTTATGCATTTTGTTTCTTCAAAAACAATGATGTAACAAGTTGTCCTAATATGTATAAAGACTCGGTGAATATCTTATGACACATCAGTATTTATCTGTTTATGCATGCTTGTTGCTGTATGAATTGATTTATATGTTGGCGGATTGTTTGATGCTACTTATGTGGGTATATGCATGTGTATATATACTACCACTATCTCGTAGGATGACATCAAACAAATGTCTAACTCTGTTTTGTTGTGTTTTGGAAGAACATGGCACCCAGAAGAGCTGTCAACGCTCGTGATCAACCTCCTCCCCCTCCACTACCAAGCACCGCTGAAGAACTGAACTCCCTGCTGGAAGAAAGAATCTCCGAAGCTATCGCCCAGTACGAGGAGAACCATACTGAACACATTGGAGGACCAAGCAATACTAGACGTAATGGATATGGAGATTCATCTGGAGGAAACACAACTCAAGGCTGCACCTTCAAGCAGTTTCTAGACTGCAAGCCACTGAACTATGACGACACTGGAGGTGCAGTGGCTTTCGTGCGCTGGACGGAGAAGACTGATTCCACTATCCGCATGAGCAAGTATACCACGGATCAGCAAGTCACTTTTGTTACTGGGTTGTTTGTTGATGAAGCCTTGACTTGGTGGAATTTTCAAGTCCAAACCTTGGGAGATGATGCAGCGTATGGTATGACTTGGGATGGATTGAAGGAGAGAATGAGAGAGAAGTATTGCTCTCGTGCTGAACTCCAAAGGTTGGAGACTGAGTTCTGGCACTTGTCCATGGAAGGTGCGGACATTGTTGGTTATACTCGAAGGTTCCATGATCTGTCAAGAGTAATCCCCTATATGGTGACTCCCAAATTTAAACGCGTTGAGCGCTACATATGGGGATTGGCTCTAGAGTTTCGCAGCATGGTAACTTTGGCTAAACCTGAAATGATCACTCTGGCTGTAACTCTGGCTGTCAGCCTTACTGAAGATGTTATCCGTATGAAGAAGTTATCATTGAACCCAACTGAGAAGACCGAGACGCATGCTGAGTCGTCTGGTGACAAGAAGAGGAAGCATTCGAGCCTGAATCAAGCGACATGTAACAACAAGGGTTCCAACAATAAGAAGTGTGACCCCAACCCGCCCAAGGAGGCGAAAGCCCTTGCAGCTATGAATGACGCTCCTGCTAGAGGATACCAGAACACCCTGCCCAAATGCAATCAGTGCAAGCGTCACCATGAAGGAGTTTGTAGCATCCCAAGATGTGACAAGTGTGGAAAACTGGGTCACCGCACTGAGAACTGTTGGGGAAAAGGAAATGGAGGTGGTAACAGAAACGAGAATGGCAACCATAACGGTGCTGTTAATGGAAATAGTGGTGGAAATGGCAATGGTAATGGTAATCGGAATGGTAATGAAGCTGGGCAGAACCAAGAATGCTTTGGTTGTGTAAGAAAGGATCATTTCAAGGAAGATTACCCAAGGGAGAACAATGCTCAGGCTAGAGAATTTGTGATTGGAGCAAGGAACGCACGCGAGGACCCTAACGTGGTTACCGGTACGTTTCTCGTTAACAATCACTTTACATCCATACTATTTGATACTGGTGCCGATTATAGTTTCGCATCTGTGGCATTTAAACGTATGCTTGGAATAGAATCTAGTAGATTAGATATTCCTTATTCCATAGAACTAGCCGATGGTAAGCTTGTTGAGTCGGGCGAAGTTGTTAGGGGTTGCACATTAGAACTTGGTGAGCGAAGCTTTAGTATCGACCTCTTACCTGTTCAATTAGGTTGCTTCGATGTGGTGGTTGGAATGGACTGGCTGTCCAAGTATAAGGCTGAAGTTGTCTGTCATGAGAAAATCATTCGCATCCCCCTTGTGAATGATGAAACTCTCATCGTGCATGGAGAGAAAAGAGACACACCTCTGTGGATCATCAATTGTATGAAGGCGTAGAAGTGCTTGAGGAAAGGATGTGTTGCGTTCCTAGCGCACGTTGTAGATAAGAAGGCTGAGGAGCCGAAACTCGAAGACATTCCTGTGGTGAAGGAATTTCTTGACGTTTTTCCCGAAGATCTGCCAGGACTACCTCCGCAATGACAAATCGAATTTCATATAGACTTGGTTCCAGGAGCTGATCCTGTAGCCAAGGCACCCTATCGGCTTGCACCATCCGAGATGCAAGAATTATCTACACAACTCCAGGAGTTGTTGGATAAAGGAGTCATAAGGTCGAGCTTCTCGCCTTGGGGAGCTCTGGTTTTATTCATGAAGAACAAGGATGGAACACTGCGGATGTGTATCGATTATAGAGAACTGAATAAACTCACTATCAAGAATCGGTACCCACTACCGAGGGTTGATGACTTATTTGATCAGTTGCAAGGATCGAGCTACTATTCCAAGATCGACCTTCGATCGGGACACCATCAGTTAAGGATCCAGTAAGTCAACAATAAATTTATCAAAAAACCCAGTTATGAACAGCAGGACAAAGCATACAGAACTGAAGTATCACTTCATTCGTGATATCGTCAATCAAGGGCAGGTAAATTTGGAGATTTGTAGCACTAACGAGCAGCTGGCTTACCTCATGACTAAAGCAGTTATAAAGGAGAAGTTTGTTTATCTCAGATTCAAGATTGTAGTACAGGAGTGTGCATTAGGGGGGGGGGGGTGTTGAGAATAATGTCACACTCCCGACATGCAATGATGATGTGGAAATATGCAAAGAAGATCGTGATGCACGTGGCTAAGATGGAGTCAATTCTGTTGAGCTTTTTCCTTAGTTTTTATGCAAGTTATTTGAATTGTTTCAGTTGAATAAGTTGTTAGGCTTTGCTATATTTAAGTTTAGTTCCATTAGTTTGTACTCCTATATAAGGAGGGTTTCCTTTTCTGTTCATGTACTGTATTTTTATCACTTTCATTGATAAGGAAAAAGCTCTTTGGTGTATGTTGTATGTTTGGTCTAATATCACTATTCTCTACAGTGGTATCAGAGCACTGTTTGTCTCTCATTATCATTATTTCTGTTGTCTACCTTGCTTCCATGGCCAAAAAACCAGCCTACTTCCCAGCACCCCTACTCCAATTCATGTGTTCAAAGAAGAAGGGTATGTTTACTAGAGCATACACATGAAGACAATTCTCAAGTCACAGGATCTCTGGGATCTGGTGGAAACGGGTTACGATGCCAAAGAATCTGATCTGAGAAAACTGAAGGCAGTGAAGAAACGTGATGCTCATGCCATGGCTCTGATTCAGCAAGCCGTGGCCGATACCCTCTTCTCTCGAATTGCCGCTGTTCAATCAGCTCACGAAAGCTGGGAGACCTTGAAGCTTGAATTCCAGGGTGATATGCAAGTGCAGGCGATCAAACTTCAAGGGCTTCGTTGGGACATTGAAAACCTTGCCATGAAAGAAGGAGAAATAGTTGGTGAGTGTTTCTCTAGAGTTATGACCATTGTCAGTCAGAAACGATCATATGGAGAACAAGTGCCGGACCAAGTTATAGTCCTACGCAGCCTTACAACCAAATTCGATTTCGTTGTTCCATCTATTGAGGTAGTGTATGACTTGTCTAAACTCCACCTGTTAAACTCATGGGTTCCTTACAGTCACAAGAACATAGAATGATGAGTCGGTCTGCTGACAAAATTGAAAAGACAGAAGAACATGCCCTCCAAGCGATGCAAAACTACGATCGGTCTCAAAATACAAACGACTTCCATGGTTGTGGACGTGGAAATCAGAGAGACTGTGGATGAAGAAGAACATTAGATCGCAGCCGAGTTCCACAATGTTACGTTTGCAAAAAATATGGTCACATTTCCAAGGATTGTTGGTATAACACCGAAACTCAAGAAAATGTGGTTGAAACCCTTGAAAACAAAGAAGAAATGGGTGAAGAACAACACCTATTCATGGCGTAAATTACCACTGATGACCAACCATGTCCTATGATTAAATCGGATCAGGTAAACAGAAACAACCTTTGGTTTATTGATTCAGGCTGTTCGAACCATATGACATGTTCTCGATCCAGTTTCACTACTCTAGATGACACATTCAAGATTGATGTCCAACTGGGCAATAAGAAGAAGCTAGCTATCGAAGGCAAAGGGACGGTTCATGTGAATGCTGGTGCAAACGGGTCACTGTTCCTTGATGATGTATACTATACCCCAACACTCGAGTACATGTCGGACAACTTATGAGGAAGGGTTATTCACTGTTGTTCGAACATGATAAATGTATCATCAAGACTAATGGAGTAGAAGTAATGAAGATTCATGTTCTTGCCAACAACATGTTCCTCCTTGATGCATCCTCCCCTGAGGTAACAATTGTTGATGCTGATTCCATCTCTCGGCTATGGCATAAGAGGTTTGCTCACTTAAACTTTGATAGCATGAGATTGTTGGATGAATAAGAAATGGTTCTGGATCTTCCCAGAATCCAGCGATCAGCTAAGTGTGAGGGGTGTTTACTTGGCAAGCAAACCCGTACACCTTTCACATCTCACTCTTGGAGAGCTAAGTCGAGACTTGAGCTTGTCCATGCAGACCTATGCGGTCCCATGCAAGTTCCAAGTCTTGGACGAAGCTTATATTTTTTTTTTTTGCTAATCGATGATCTGGCCCGGATGTCGTGGGTGTATTTTATCTGTACCAAATCAGAAGCATTTGGTAAGTTCAAGGTGTTTAAGAACCTGGTTGAAAAACAACGTAATGAATCCATAAAGGTATTACGAACTGACAGAGGGGGGGGGGGTTTGCTCTAAATAATTTTATTTATTTTCTGAAGAACAGGGCATTAGAAGAGAACTGACTACTCCACACACACCTCAACTCAATGGTGTGGTGGAGCGAAAGAACCGAATTGTTGTCGGTATGGCCTGAAGCATGCTTAAAGAAAAGGAGATGCACAACTTCCTTTGGGCCGAGGCAGTGGCTACGGCAGTGCACATCCTCAATCGATCTCCAACCCGGGTAGTCGATGGCAAGACACCGCTGCATGCATGGAGTGGGGAAATTCCGGACGTCTCCAAACTTAGAGTCTTAGGAAGCATTGCACACACAAACATGTGTATGCTCATGGGAGGAAGAGACTGGATGATAGATCTCAAAAAAAGTGGTAATCGGGTATTCATCACAGAGTCCTTCAAGTTATAGACATTGGAATCCCATTACCAAGAAGCTCGAAGCTAGCAGAGACGTTACAATTTTGGAAGATGCATCGTGTAATCGGAAAGAAAATAGCATGCAAGAAAACAAATGTGATGTCTCCTGTGAAGATCCATTCCAAATTAATGAAGATGAAGTGTTGTCTCCCTCACATGAGATAGGTGGGTCCATGCCCTCAAGTAAACAAGCTACCTTTGACCTAGACTCTTCTAGTTCTAGTTCAAAGGACAATTCCCAACAGCCTAGCATGCAAGTTTTGTCTCCCACCACTTCTATTAGTAACACCAACTCTTCTGTTGTGTCCCATCACGCCTCATCTAGTCAAAATACTCATTCCCATTTAAACCTTAGACCAGTTTCAGATATATATACCAACACAAGGCCACTTGAACCAAAAGTGTGACACCTGTGCTTGCGTAATCATTATTCAAACTCCGACCAGTTCAATTATCAATAAAACAACGTTTTTTGATTCCTATAATTGTTTAATTATGTTTGACAATTTCTCATTTCAATGCTTGTTCGATTTCGACCTTTAAATCACTTTCTAGAAGGTTATACGCGAACTGATGCGTAAACGTAATCAGTTTAATGCAAGAAACACTCCGGAATAGTTACATAGGCTTAACATACCTTAAATAACCTTTACATAACTTAGAAATAAGTTTTGCAGGGTTTGGTGTGTCGAAAACAAGTTTATTCGATCGCAGGGACTATTTGCGTCAAACTGCAAAAGTCTACCGTTTCATATAGTAACATACCTTCTGGAACATGATCATAAGTTAAACATACCCTAAATATCCTTTACATAGCTTAGAAATAGTCTTTGAAGGGTTAGGTATGCGAAAATAAACTTATTTGATCAATAGGGACTAAAAGCGTCAAAAAGTGCATAAGTTTGCATTTACCCGCATATCTTACGTTCTAAACATATCCGAATATCCAAAAAAATTTGTAATCATTAAAATATTATATTTTAGTGTTTGGAATGCTAAAATTTCATTCGTCGTGTAATTTGGATCGTTTTTCACGTCCGTTTGTGTTTCGTCATAATTAACCGAATAAGGTAACCGTACGACCAAAGGAATCGAAATCCGAGATGTTTCCAAGCATATTTCATGTTCCCTACACTTTGGCATCAATGTAGAGCCTTGAAAATGGCTTAACGGGGCTTAAACGAGTCAAAAATGAGCTTAAATGCATGTAGGGACCATTTCTGTAATTTTGGAAACGATTGCTGAAACCACAGGCACTCGCGGGCCGCGAACAAGTAGACTGAAGTCTACGCTAGGAGAGACAGACCCCCAGACCTGCAAAACTGGTTTGTTTTTTTTCAAACAACAGTTGATTCTCTGGGTTTGAACATGGTTTTCTCAATACTTTAGGCTAGTTTTGGACTCCTGTGGTATTTAAAACCATGTGCCACACTTGTATGGTCCAGATCAAAGCTCAAAGTACGAGGAACGATCTTAACGGGTCTTGAAAATCTATATAAAACCATGAATTCTCATTTCAACACTTGCTCATTTTTGGTTTTTTTCTTCACCTGCTCATTTGGGGCTATTCCTTCTGGTTGAAGGCCCCATTCTTCAAGTTTTCTTGTTCTATCTTCAAGCATTGGACCTCTTGTAAGCTTCTTTCATGCTCTTTGGCCAACACAAATTTTGTTTGAACTTTGCAAGGTGAGCGTAATCACGATGGTTATAGTCCCTTGTGACTATACATACTGATTACAACGTTGGTTAGGCGTAGTGACGAGTCAAAGTTTCGGTTAAAATACGCATTTATGCGTATTTTGCAATGAAGCTATTTAGGGGTATCAAAACACTTTGTTTTGATATCAAACTTGTTTTCTAACTTAGTTAAACATGTTTTAACATGTTTAACTCGTCACTTTTAGTATAGTGCTTATATAGGGTCGTAAGTTAAGCGGTCTAAACAACCACTTAGACTTTCAAACCCGACCCGTTTGGTCGATCATTAGGATCCGAACAAACACATTTTGTGACCATAGTTGCATAGGGAATAACCTTTCGAGGTTATACCTTATGGTCACTTCGTTTCGTTAGTTGTATGATAGGTAGTTTATATGCCTTAGGAAAATGACCAAAATGCCCTTTTTAAGCATAATTTCATTTTAAGCATATGTAACCTAAATTCTTACATCTAAACTAATTAGGTAATGTTATTAAACATGTTAAGGCATATAATACTTGTCATAGGACTAGTTAGGCGGTCCGAACGTGATTTACGCGAACGACGCTTTAAAGTAGCGTAGACTACCTTAACGAGTCATAAACGGGTCGTAAGCACTTAGGATAGGTTCCGATTTAGAATGTAGGCTTTGTTAAACCATACTACATGAGTTCCAATACTCATTTGATTTACGAAACCTCATTATATCCGATCTTCCGATTTAGTTCCGGTTTATTAACGTAGTTACCTATATTAGGTGCCGATTGACTCCGTGATCCTTCTAGCGTTGTTTGGTTGTTATCTCAAGACTACTACGCAATACCAAGTGAGTACATAGTCCCCTCTTTTACTGTTTTGAAATATTTTGGGGTGAAACACATGTGCCTACTTGTTACTTTCGTGCTTTTCGTGCTTTCATGACATATACTTGCTATATTCATTAGTACGCAGTACATGATTTCATTTATGCTTTGCTATGTATGTATGTTGATTGAGCATGCTAGCACATTGATTTCATAAATACATTTGTTTCATATGTTTATTTCAGCATATGTACACATTGATTTACATCACATTTTTGCTATGTATGTTCATTTAGCACACATAGTACATTATTTTCACATAACATGCTTACATTTGGTATGACATTTGGTTTGTTTAACGGGTCTAAAATATGTTCATTAACACTGATCATGCCGCTCGGTAGTATGTAGTGGTACCATAGGAATTGACAACTCCCATTCCTGGAATCCTAGGTTTTTTGGACGTAAGGAATGACAGAATCCGAAAACATTTTGATAAACCTTTAACTTGTTAAGGGTTTGTCCTTCAGTCTCAAGGCTTGGATGTATGCGATAAACATTACCACATAAATGTTCTTATCAGCAAAGCATGGATTTTGCAAAACATAACTTTTGATTTAAACTATGATTTATTCAAATACATTGTTTTGTACATTTTACCTATGGGATTGAGTAATACTATTATTCACCATACATTTCATTTGATTACACATAAACATTATATATATGGTTTGAGTAGTTACTTTTTACTTGCCATACATAACATTTGATTATCCAAGACATGGTTTACATTTAACAATTGGATATTAATTATACATAAACATTTTTACATATGTTTAAACAAGACATTTTAATGGTTATTGATAAATGATTTACATAACGAGGCGACGTGTAATATGATAAAAGCATGGTGGATACGCCGCTGGTACTTCCTATATATAAGTGCTCTTATGATATTACATATCGTAGCGTTATCTAAATCATTTCAACAAAGACATGATACATTTTATATAAATAACATATTTTCACAAGCCACCGTTTTACAAACGATATATTTTGTACAAATTCATTTTTACTTGGTTATTTATTTAACCACACATTATTCTTTTATATCATCTGATTTTCTTATTGATTTTCGTATGATTAATAAAAAAAAAACATTTTCATAAGGTTCCTGACTACTTTTGTCAAACATTCCTTTTAACTACAAGTCATGAATCCTTCATCGGCAAAACCTATGTATCTCATAGGCATTTTTATGCTGACGTACCTATTTTCACGTGTGTTTCAGGTGATGTTGTTAGATAATCATGATGCAAACATGGGATCGGACGAGGCCTTAGTGACTTAAAACTATGAAAGACAGTTTAATTCATGTTGTGCTACTTAAATTCTTAGACAATGTAAACATTTTAATTCAATAAAACAAAACTTCAATTATTATGTGTGATGAAACAATGATTCTGTTACTCCACTACCCGACATTTCCACCGCGATTTTTTGTTTTACACGGTCGGGGTGTGACAGAAGAGTTGGTATCAGATCTCATGGTTATAGGGAATTAGGTTATTAGTAATGCTTTGACGTAGACTATAACTTTCCTAGGACCCTAACACATGATTCTTGTGTTTAGATCTTAAAACAATACAGTCACCCATCTTTAGGCGACAACCACAACAAGAACACAAATTTCAAATCCATTTTGAAAACCAGTCATCCATTCTTAGATGGGTTATTATAAGGTTTTGAACCTTCATAGTTTTCAAAATCTCATCAAAGTTTGGGTCTTATAATGTGAACACGTGCAATCTGGAAGGGTGGATGCTTGTATTCTAAGTTTTCAGTCTAAGGCTGGAGTGTTCGTACAAATCCATATAATCGGACCAGTCACTCTTACCTAGGAACTCTTGGGGTGAGTGTCCACTTATAGGCTAAAGCATGTCTTCGTGATACAATAATATGACCCGCTTACTTTGAATGGTCACCGTGTCATTTGTTTGCCTTAGATAACAAACAAATGATCCCAATCTTTATACGTTGTCGATATATTTAAACATTCTGTTTTGATTATCCGATAACATCTCACTTGTTTCCTCCCATGTCTTCCACTATCTTTAGGATGCCTCTTCATCTCAGCGACACTCAAAAGTCTGAACTGGCTGCTACAATTGCCCAACAAATAGGCATAGTACTCAAGAGGACCATTGAATTAGCTGTTATCATGACTCGTCTCAAGGATGAAACCACCCAAGAGACACCGAAGGAAACAAAAGCCAAGCCTTCACGAAAATCAAGGAAGCGTAAAGCTTCAAAGAATCTTATAGCTGTTGCTCCAAATCAAGTGGGACCTAGCCATGTGGCAACACCACCAGCTAAGAAGCCATACAAAGGAACTGCTCCTTTGTGTAATTAATGCAATCGTCATCATCCGAATTAAACACCATGTTTCAAATGTAACCATTGGGGATGTTGGGGACATTTGGTTAACACATGTCGTTTTGCTCTCCAAAACAAAACTGTTGCAAATCCTACTGCTGCTCAAGCACCATATGAAGGAAAAGCCCCATTGTGCAATCAATGTAACCTTCATCACCATGCAAGTGTCAAATGCCGAAAACGTTTGAACTGTGGACTTTTTGGTCATACGGAAAAAAATTGTCATTCAACTACTGCGCCAAACCAAGCTATTCAGAACCCTGTCCAACTTCAAACAGATCCAGCACAAGCTCGTTTTCCGCCTGGTACTTGCTACAACTGTGGCGAGATGGGTCATTTTAGGAACAAATGTCCAGCACAAGCTCGATCTCAGGCGATATGTCTATACCCATATCATTACATTCTGGTTTTCATAACGCCATGCATAGTATATGTTTTCAAAACACCCTTCATGATTTCAAAGACATTTCATATGATTTAAAAACATTTTGACATAGTATATTTACAAAATATACCAAGTGCATAATTTCAAAAACATTATCCATGTTTTCAAAAAACCTTATACATGATTTCAAAACCATCTCACATTATCTTAAAACATTTTTTAAACATATTTACCTAATACACCTACCATATGATTTCAAAAGCATTACGTAAGGTTTCAAAAACATTAAACACATTTCCAAAGAACCACATGCATAGTTTTCAAGAACACACTACTCGTATGTTGACTTAACGTACGTAGTGCACAACCTCCAAATTCTACTTCATATATCGCCTTGGCATATCTAGCACCTCAACTTCATGAACATTTACCTCGTGTATTGACTTAAGCACGTCTAGTACAAAGTTTCAAAACATCTCCCCGCTATACGAATTTCAAAACCCTTATGAGATCATCCTATCTTCATAATTTGATCCTTATTGATGTTTAAAGCGTAAAATCAGAATCATTAATTGAATTCTTTGCACGCTTTAATACGTATATTACGATTCAATAAGGACAAAGCCAAATTCCAATTAAGATCTTCCTATCTTCATAGTTAGATTCTTGAGGATGTTTAAAGTATCAATTGAAGTCCATGGATTGGATTCCTAGTGTACTTTAAATACACGTGTACAAATTGATAACAAGATTGACAAACAAAATTAATAACAAGTTAATAACAAATTGAAAACCAAGTTAAGCAATTATGTGATTATAAGTTTATACGAATAGGTGTTTTTATGTGAATCCAATTACTCGCTATCTAAATCCTCATAGAATTTTTCCATATCTTTATGTGATGGATTCTTAGAAGGATATCCAAAGGTACTACCTTAAATCCTTAATGGGCTACTATGTAATAATTAAGACCCTTGGATTATAAAGTACTATTCCATAATTCAAAAGAGATCCCTTGGGTGGTCTAGTTAAAAAGATTGATTCTTTAATCTGGTTAAAGAGGTCATGTGATAATATAGCTGAAAAGGACTCTTTGGTGGTCTATTTAAAGAGATCATTTGTTGATCTAATTAAAAGGACCCTATGGTGGTCTAATCACAATCATCACCAGTTTATTCGTTTGATTTTCTTCCCCTACACATTATAAAATGCACTGTGGGGACTGTGCAAAGAATTACGTAATTATGGACGCATACATAATTATGGAATTCAGTGCACAGAAACCACATCAAGTTTTTTGATGTGTAAGAACCTATAGTGATAAGAATAATGAAACATGAACAATATAATGAGGACACGGTAGATACACCAATGGTGCTTTTTATATATATAAAAGTGTCCCTTATTACATTGCAAGTGTGATGTTATTTAAGTTACTAGAAGCTCATGACCTTGACCAATGTTATTTTATCTCTTCGACTTCAAGTTTCGAGCTTACACAAGTTTCCTATAATAGCCTTCACAAGAAACATTCCCTTTATCCGTTGCTCGAGACTTCAACTTCTTGTTAAATTCACACACTCTCTACATTTTACTACAACAAGGACACCATTTTGACAATTTCATGACACTCTTGAGGTTTGATACAACCATACACAAACTCATTAGAATGGAATTTAAATCTTCGGATCTAAACCCTTCCCTATAAACAACAGACTAGTACGAATAACAAAAGCTTGCTAGAAATCCAAACGTGACCCAGAGATTCTACTTAGGGAACGGAGGATTTATTTGAAAGCAAAACACCCATATCTACTCTCACAAGTTTCCTCTAAATAAATTTCGAGATGAAATTTCCTAAAGTAGGGGGACTGTGACACCTGTGCTTGCGTACTCATTATTCAAACTCTGAACAGTTAAATTGTCAATAAAACAATGTATTTTGATTCCTATAATTGTTTAATTATGTTTGACAATTTCTCATTTAAATTCTTGTTAGATTTCGAGATTTAAATCGCATTCTGGAAGGTTATACGCGAAATGATGCGTAAACATAATCAGTTTAACGCGACAAACACTCCAAAACAGTGACATAGGCTTAGAATACCTTAAATAACCTTTACATAACTTAGAAATAAGTTTTGGAGGGTTTGGTGTGTCGAAAACAAGTTTATTCGATCGCAGGGACTATTTGCATCAAACTGCAAAAGTCTACCGTTTCGTATAGTAACGTACCTTCCAGAACATGAACATAAGTTAAACATACCCTAATTATACTTTACATAGCTTAGAAATAGGCTTTGAAGGGTTCGGTATGCGAAAATAAACTTATTTGATCAATAGGGACTAAAAGCTTCAAAAAGTGTATAAGTTTGCATTTACGCGCATATCTTACGTTCTGAACATATCCGGACATCCAAAAATTTTTATAATCATTAAAATATTATATTTTATTGTTTGGAATGCTAAAACTTCATTCGTCGCGTAATTTGGATCGTTTTTCACGTCCGTTCGTGTTTCGTCGTAATTAACCGAATAACGTGACCGTACGACTAAACGAACCGACGTCCGAGATGTTTCCAAGCACATTTCATGTTCCCTACACTTGGCATCATTATAGAGCCTTGAAAATGGCTTAACGGGGCTTAAACGAGTCAAAAATGAGCTTAAATGCGTGCAGGGACCATTTCTGTAATTTTAGAAACTGTTACCGAAACCGCAGGCATTCGCGGGCCGCGAACGAGTAGACTGAAGTCGACGTGGGGCGCGACAGACCCCCAGACCTGCAAAACTATTTTTTTTTCAAACAACAACTGATTCTCTGGGTTTGAACATGGTTTTCTCAATACTTTAGGCTAGTTTTGGACTCCCATGGTATTTAAAACCATGTGCCACACTTGTATGGTCCAGATCAAAGCTCAAAGTACGAGGAACGATCTTAACGGGTCTTGAAAATCTATATAAAACCATGAATTCTCATTTCAACACTTGCTCATTTCTGGTTTTCTTCTTCTCCTGCTCATTTGGGCTATTCCTTCTGGTTGAAGGCCCCATTCTTCAAGTTTTCTTGTTCTATCTTCAAGCATTGGACCTCTTGTAAGCTTCTTTCATGCTTTTTATGCATATCAAGCATGAAAGTCAAACAATGTTTGACTTTCTGCTTTGACCAGTCTTTGGATAACACAAAGTTTGTTTGAACTTTGCAACGTGAGCGTAATCACGATGGTTATAGTCACTTGTGACTATACCTACTGATTAGGCGTAGTGACGAGTCAAAGTTTCGGTCAAAATACGTATTTATGTGTATTTTGCAACGAAGCTATTTTTGGGTATCAAAACACTTGGTTTTGATAACAAACTTGTTTTCTAACTTAGTTAAACATGTTTTAACATTTCTAACTCGTCACTTTTAGTCTAGTGCTTATATAGGGTCGTAAGTTAAGCGGTCTAAACAACCCCTTAGACTTTCGAACCCGACCCGTTTGGTCGATCATTAGGATCCGACCAAACACATTTTGTGACCATAGTTGCATAGGGAATAACCTTCCGAGGTTATACCTTATGATCACTTCGTTTAGGTAGTTGTATGATAGGTAGTTTATATGCCTTAGGAAAATGACCAAAATGCCTTTTTACGCATAATTTCATTTTAAGCATATGTAACCTAAATTTTACATCTAAGCTGATTAGGAAATGTTATTAGACATGTTAAGGCATATAATACATGTCATTGGACTAGTTAGGCGGTCCGAACTTGTTTTAAGTGAACGACGCGTTAAAGTAGCGTAGACTACCTTAACGAGTCGTAACGGGTCGTAAGCACTTAGATAGGTTCTGATTTAGAATGTAGGCTTTGTTAAACCATACTACATGAGTTCCAATACTCATTTGATTTACAAAACCTCATTATATCCGATCTTCCGATTTAGTTCCGGTTTATTAACGTAGTTACCTATATTAGGTGCCGATTGACTCCGTGATCCTTCTAGCGTTGTTTGGTTGTTATCTCAAGACTACTAAGCAATACCAAGTGAGTACATAGTCCCCTCTTTTACTGTTTTCAAATATTTTGGGGTGAAACACATGTGCCTACTTGTTACTTTCGTGCTTTTCGTGCTTTCATGACATATACTTGCTATATTCATTAGTACGCAGTACATGATTTCATTTATGCTTTGCTATGTATGTATGTTGATTGAGCATGCTAGCACATTGATTTCATAAATAAATTTGTTTCATATGTTTATTTCAGCATATGTACACATTGATTTACATCACATTTTTGCTATGTATGTTCATTTAGCACACATAGTACATTATTTTCAAATAACATGCTTACATTTGGTATGACATTTGGTTTGTTTAACGGGTCTAAAATATGTTCATTAACACTGATCATGCCGCTCGGTAGTATGTAGTGGTACCATAGGAATTGACAACTCCCATTCCTGGAATCCTAGGTTTTTTGGACGTAAGGAATGAAAGAATCCGAAAACATTTTGATAAACCTTTAACTTGTTAAGGGTTTGTCCTTCAGTCTCAAGGCTTGGATGTATGCGATAAACATTACCACATAAATGTTCTTATCAGCAAAGCATGGATTTTGCAAAACATAACTTTTGATTTAAACTATGATTTATTCAAATACATTGTTTTGTACATTTTACCTATGGGATTGAGTAATACTATTATTCACCATACATTTCATTTGATTACACATAAACATTATATATATGGTTTGAGTAGTTACTTTTTACTTGCCATACATAACATTTGATTATCCAAGACATGGTTTACATTTAACAATTGGATATTAATTTTACATAAACATTTTTACATATGTTTAAACAAGACATTTTAATGGTTATTGATAAATGATTTACATAACGAGGCGACGTGTAATATGATAAAAGCATGGTGGATACGCCGCTGGTACTTCCTATATATAAGTGCTCTTATGATATTACATATCGTAGCGTTATCTAAATCAATTCAACAAAGACATGATACATTTTTTATAAATAACATATTTTCACAAGCCACCGTTTTACAAACGATATATTTTGTACAAATTCATTTTTACTTGGTTATTTATTTAACCACGCATTATTCTTTTATATCATCTGATTTTCTTATTGATTTTCGTATGATTTATAAAAAAAAAAACATTTTCATAAGGTTCATGGCTACTTTTGTCAAACATTCCTTTTAACTACAAGTCATGAATCCTTCATCAGCAAAACCTATGTATCTCATAGGCATTTTTATGCTGACGTACCTATTTTCACGTGTGTTTCAGGTGCTGTTGTTAGATGATCATGATGCAAACATAGGATCGGACGAGGCCTTAGTGACTTAAAACTATGAAAGACTGTTTAATTCATGTTGTGCTACTTAAATTCTTAGACAATGTAAACATTTTAATTCAATAAAACAAAACTTCAATTACTATGTGTGATGAAACAATGATTCTGTTACTCCACTCCCCGACATTTCCACCGCGATTTTTTGTTTTACGCGGTCGGGGTGTGACAGAAGAGTTGGTATCAGATCTCATGGTTATAGGGAATTAGGTTATTAGTAATGCTTTGACGTAGACTATAACTTTCCTAGGACCCTAACACATGATTCTTGTGTTTAGATCTTAAAACAATACAGTCACCCATCTTTAGGCGACAACCACAACAAGAACACAAATTTCAAATCCGTTTTGAAAACCAGTCATCCATTCTTAGATGGGTTATTATAAGGTTTTGAACCTTCATAGTTTTCAAAATCTCATCAAAGTTTGGGTCTTATAATGTGACCACGTGCAATCTGGAAGGGTGGATGCTTGTATTCTGAGTTTTCTGTCTAAGGCTAGAGTGTTCGTACAAATCCACATAATCGGACCAGTCACTCTTACCTAGGAACTCTTGGGGTGAGTGTCCACTTATAGGCTAAAGCATGTCTTCGTGATACAATAATATGACCCGCTAACTTTGAATGGTCACCGTGTCATTTGTTTGCCTTAGATAACAAACAAATGATCCCAATCTTTATACGTTGTCGATATATTTAAACATTCTGTTTTGATTATCCGATAACATCTCACTTATTTTCCTCCCAAGTCTTCCACTATCTTTAGGATGCCTCTTCATCTCAGCGACACTCAAAAGTCTGAACTGGCTGCTACAATTGCCCAACAAATAGGCATAGTACTCAAGAGGACCATTGAATTAGCTGTTATCATGACTCGTCTCAAGGATGAAACCACCCAAGAGACACCGAAGGAAACAAAAGCCAAGCCTTCACGAAAATCAAGGAAGCGCAAAGCTTCAAAGAATCTTATAGCTGTTGCTCCAAATCAAGTGGGACCTAGCCAGGTGGCAACACCACCAGCTAAGAAGCCATACAAAGGAACTGCTCCTTTGTGTAATTAATGCAATCGTCATCATCCGAATCAAACACCATGTTTCAAATGTACCCATTGTGGATGTTGGGGACATTTGGTTAACACATGTCGTTTTGCTCTCCAAGACAAAACTGTTGCAAATCCTACTGCTGCTCAAGCACCATACGAAGGAAAAGCCCCATTGTGCAATCAATGTAACCTTCATCACCATGCAAGTGTCAAATGCCGAAAACGTTTGAACTGTGGACTTTTTGGTCATACGGAAAAAAATTGTCATTCAACTACTGCGCCAAACCAAGCTATTCAGAACCCTGTCCAACTTCAAACAGATCCAGCACAAGCTCGTTTTCCGCCTGGTACTTGCTACAACTGTGGCGAGATGGGTCATTTTAGGAACAAATGTCCAAAGCTTGTCAATGCAAATCCGACCCATGAATGAGCATTTGGCTGACTGGAAGATGATGTTGTTTGGAAATTACTAAAATCTTATGTTTTTGTTGCTTTTGTTTTCCTTGAACTCTGAAACAATTTGATTGGTTTATAAATAAATCGTTTTTCACAATTCGGATGTATAAAAAGCAAATGTAGTTACATATGTGTATGGCATACCCCTACGATACCGACACCAAGGAACTGTGTTCTTTGCAAAACCAACTACTTTTGTAGTTCCCCCATTCATGTTATCGCTCATGAATTTCCACAAAAATCCTCAGTACTCGTTTCCTTCTAAGAAAAAAAGTACAAGGTACAAATTACAATTTTGAACGATTACTCAAAGTATCACTTTAAATCCTTTCTTAGATAACTAAGGGTATTTTTCGATCTCATGCGATATGTCTATACCCATATCATTACATTCTGGTTTTCATAACGCCATGCATAGTATATGTTTTCAAAACACCCTTCATGATTTCAAAGACATTTCATATGATTTAAAAACATTTTGACATAGTATATTTACAAAATATACCAAGTGCATAATTTCAAAAACATTATCCATGTTTTCAAAAAACCTTATACATGATTTCAAAACCATCTCACATTATCTTAAAACATTTTTTAAACATATTTACCTAATACACCTACCATATGATTTCAAAAGAATTACGTAAGGTTTCAAAAACATTAAACACATTTCCAAAGAACCACATGCATAGTTTTCAAGAACACACTACTCGTATGTTGACTTAACGTACGTAGTGCACAACCTCCAAATTCTACTTCATATATCGCCTTGGCATATCTAGCACCTCAACTTCATGAACATTTACCTCGTGTATTGACTTAAGCACGTCTAGTACAAAGTTTCAAAACATCTCCCCGCTATACGAATTTCAAAACCCTTATGAGATCATCCAATCTTCATAATTTGATCCTTATTGATGTTTAAAGCGTAAAATCAGAATCATTAATTGAATTCTTTGCACGCTTTAATACGTATATTACGATTCAATAAGGACAAAGCCAAATTCCAATTAAGATCTTCCTATCTTCATAGTTAGATTCTTGAGGATGTTTAAAGTATCAATTGAAGTCCATGGATTGGATTCCTAGTGTACTTTAAATACACGTGTACAAATTGATAACAAGATTGACAAACAAAATTAATAACAAGTTGATAACAAATTGAAAACCAAGTTAAGAAATTATGTGATTATATGTTTATACGAATAGGTGTTTTTATGTGAATCCAATTACTCGCTATCTAAATCCTCATAGAATTTTTCCATATCTTTATGTGATGGATTCTTAGAAGGATATCCAAAGGTACTACCTTAAATCCTTAATGGGCTTCTATGTAATAATTAAGACCCTTGGATTATAAAGTACTATTCCATAATTCAAAAGAGATCCCTTGGGTGGTCTAGTTAAAAAGATTGATTCTTTAATCTGGTTAAAGAGGTCATGTGATGATATAGCTGAAAAGGACTCTTTGGTGGTCTATTTAAAGAGATCATTTGTTGATCTAATTAAAAGGACCCTATGGTGGTCTAATCACAATCATCACCAGTTTATTCGTTTGATTTTCTTCCCCTACACATTATAAAATGCACTGTGGGGACTGTGCAAGGAATTACGTAATTATGGACGCATACATAATTATGGAATTCAGTGCACAGAAACCACATCAAGTTTTTTGATGTGTAAGAACCTATAGTGATAAGAATAATGAAACATGAACAATATAATGAGGACACGGTAGATACACCAATGGTGCTTTTTATATATATAAAAGTGTCCCTTATTACATTGCAAGTGTGATGTTATTTAAGTTACTAGAAGCTCATGATCTTGACCAATGTTATTTTATCTCTTCGACTTCAAGTTTCGAGCTTACACAAGTTTCCTATAATAGCCTTCACAAGAAACATTCCCCTTATCCGTTGCTCGAGACTTCAACTTCTTGTTAAATTCACACACTCTCTACATTTTACTACAACAAGGACACCATTTTGACAATTTCATGACACTCTTGAGGTTTGATACAACCATACATAAACTCATTAGAATGGAATTTAAATCTTCGGATCTAAACCCTTCCCTATAAACAACAGACTAGTACGAATAACAAAAGCTTGCTAGAAATCCAAACATGACCCAGAGATTCTACTTAGGGAACGGAGGATTTATTTGAAAGCAAAACACCCATATCTACTCTCACAAGTTTCCTCTAAATAAATTTCGAGATGAAATTTCCTAAAGTAGGGGGACTGTGACACCTATGCTTGCGTACTCATTATTCAAACTCTGAACAGTTAAATTGTCAATAAAACAATGTATTTTGATTCCTATAATTGTTTAATTATGTTTGACAATTTCTCATTTAAATTCTTGTTAGATTTCGAGATTTAAATCGCATTCTGGAAGGTTATACGCGAAATGATGCGTAAACATAATCAGTTTAACGCGACAAACACTACAAAACAGTGACATAGGCTTAGCATACCTTAAATAACCTTTACATAACTTAGAAATAAGTTTTGGAGGGTTTGGTGTGTCAAAAACAAGTTTATTCGATCGCAGGGACTATTTGCATCAAACTGCAAAAGTCTACCGTTTCGTATAGTAACGTACCTTCCAGAACTTGAACATACGTTAAACATACCCTAATTATACTTTACATAGCTTAGAAATAGGCTTTGAAGGGTTCGGTATGCGAAAATAAACTTATTTGATCAATAGGGACTAAAAGCTTCAAAAAGTGTATAAGTTTGCATTTACGCGCATATCTTACGTTCTGAACATATCCGGACATCCAAAAATTTTTAAAATCATTAAAATATTATATTTTATTGTTTGGAATGCTAAAACTTCATTCGTCGCGTAATTTGGATCGTTTTTCACGTCCGTTCGTTTTTCGTCGTAATTAACCGAATAACGTGACCGTACGACCAAACGAACCGACATCCGAGATGTTTCCAAGGACATTTCATGTTCCCTACACTTGGCATCATTATAGAGCCTTGAAAATGGCTTAATGGGGCTTAAACGAGTCAAAAATGAGCTTAAATGCATGCAGGGTCCATTTCTGTAATTTTAGAAACTGTTACCGAAACCGCAGGCATTCGCGGGCCGCGAACGAGTAGACTGAAGTCGACGTGGGGCGCGACAGACCCCCAGACCTGCAAAACTAATTTTTTTTCAAACAACAACTGATTCTCTGGGTTTGAACATGGTTTTCTCAATACTTTAGGCTAGTTTTGGACTTCCATGGTATTTAAAACCATGTGCCACACTTGTATGGTCCAGATCAAAGCTCAAAGTACGAGGAACGATCTTAACGGGTCTTGAAAATCTATATAAAACCATGAATTCTCATTTCAACACTTGCTCATTTCTGGTTTTCTTCTTCTCCAGCTCATTTGGGCTATTCCTTCTGGTTGAAGGCCCCATTCTTCAAGTTTTCTTGTTCTATCTTCAAGCATTGGACCTCTTGTAAGCTTCTTTCATGCTTTTTATGCATATCAAGCATGAAAGTCAAACAATGTTTGACTTTCTGCTTTGACCAGTCTTTGGATAACAAAAAGTTTGTTTAAACTTTGCAACGTGAGCGTCATCACGATGGTTATAGTCACTTGTGACTATACCTACTGATTAGGCGTAGTGACGAGTCAAAGTTTCGGTCAAAATACGTATTTATGTGTATTTTACAACGAAGCTATTTTTGGGTATCAAAACACTTGGTTTTGATAACAAACTTGTTTTCTAACTTAGTTAAACATGTTTTAACATTTCTAACTCGTCACTTTTAGTCTAGTGGTTATATAGGGTCGTAAGTTAAGCGGTCTAAACAACCCCTTAGACTTTCCAACCCGACCCGTTTGGTCGATCATTAGGATCTGACCAAACACATTTTATGACCATAGTTGCATAGGGAATAACCTTCCGAGGTTATACCTTATGATCACTTCGTTTAGGTAGTTGTATAATAGGTAGTTTATATGCCTTAGGAAAATGACCAAAATGCCTTTTTACGCATAATTTCATTTTAAGCATATGTAACCTAAATTTTACATCTAAGCTGATTAGGAAATGTTATTAGACATGTTAAGGCATATCACACATCTCATAGGAGTAGTTAGGCAGTCCGAACGTGTTTTAAGTGAACGACGCGTTAAAGTAGCGTAGACTACCTTAACGAGTCGTAATGGGTCGTAAGCACTTAGGATAGGTTCTGATTTAGAATGTAGGCTTTGTTAAACCATACTACATGAGTTCCAATTCTCATTTGATTTACGAAACCTCATTATATCCGATCTTCCGAATTAGTTCCGGTTTATTAACGTAGTTACCTATATTAGGTGCCGATTGACTCCGTGATCCTTCTAGCGTTGTTTGGTTGTTATCTCAAGACTACTGAGCAATACCAAGTGAGTACATAGTCCCCTCTTTTACTGTTTTCAAATATTTTGGGGTGAAACACATGTGCCTACTTGTTACTTTCGTGCTTTTCGTGCTTTCATGACATATACTTGCTATGTTCATTAGTACGCATATAATACATGATTTCATTTATGATTTGCTATGTATGTTGATTGAGCATGCTAGCACAATGATTTCATAAATACATTTGTTTCATATGTTTATTTCAGCATATGTACACATTGATTTACATCACATATTTGCTATGTATGTTCATTTAGCACACATAGTACATTGTTTTCACATAACATGCTTACATTTGGTATGACATTTGGTTTGTTTAACGGGTCTAAAATATGTTTATTAACACTGATCACGCCGCTCGGTAGTATGTAGTGGTACCATATGAATTGACAACTCCCATTCCTGGAATCCTAGGTTTGTTTGGACGTAAGGAATGACAGAATTCGAAAACATTTTGATAAACCGTTAACTTGTTAAGGGTTTGTCCTTCAGTCTCAAGGCTTGGATGTATGCGATAAACATTACCACATAAATGTTCTTATCAGTAAAGCATGGATTTTGCAAAACATACCTTTTGATTTAAACATAACTTTTGTACATTTTACCTATGGGATTGGGTAATACTATTATTCACTATACATTTCATTTAATTACACATAAACATTATACATATGGTTTGAGTAGTTACTTTTTACTTGCCATACATAACATTTGATTATACAAGACATGGTTTACATTTAACAATTGGATATTAATTATACATAAACATTTTTACATTTGTTTAAAAAAGACATTTTGATGGTTATTAATAAATGATTTACGTAACGAGGCGACGTGTAATATGATAAAAGCATGGTGGATACGCCGCTGGTACTTCCTATATATAAGTGCTTTTATGATATTACATATCGTAGCGTTATCTAAATCATTTCAACAAAGACATGATACATTTTATATAAATAACATATTTTCACAAGCCATCGTTTTACAAACGACATATTTTGTACAAATTCATTTTTACTTGGTTATTTATTTAACCACGCATTATTCTTTTATATCATTTGATTTTCTTATTGATTTTCGTATGATTTATCAAAAAAAAAAACATTTTCATAAGGTTCATGACTACTTTTGTCAAACATTCCTTTTAACTACAAGTCATGAATCCTTCATCAGCAAAACCTATGTATCTCATAGGCCTTTTTATGCTGACGTACCTATTTTCATGTGTTTTTCAGGTGCTGTTGTTAGATTATCATGATTCAAACATAGGATCGGACGAGGCCTTAGTGACTTAAAACTATGAAAGACAGTTTAATTCATATTGTGCTATTTAAATTCTTAGACAATGTAAACATTTTAATTCAATAAAATAAAACTTCAATTACCATGTGTTATGATACAATGATTCTGTTACTCCACTTCCCGACATTTCTGTTGCGATTTGTTGTTTTACACGGTCGGGGTGTGACAAAAGAATATATGAATTTACAATTTGCATTAAATGTTAGTGACCCTTTGTGTTTTGAAGATGCTGCTCACAAACAAGAGTGGAAAGTGGCTATGGCCGAAGAGATTGCTGCAATTGAGAAAAATGATACCTGGGAACTGGTCTCTCTCCCAATGGGAAAGAATGTTGTGGGCCTTAAGTGTCTCTTTAAAACTAAACATGGTATTGATGGACAGGTGGTAAGATACAAGGCTAGATTAGTAGCCAAAGGCTACTCGCAAAAGAAAGGCATTGATTTCCAAGAAACCGTTGCACCTGTAGCAAGGTTTGAAACAGTCAGAGTGGTGATTGCTGTAGCTGCTCAGAAGGGATGGCTTTTACATCAATTAGATGTTAAGTCAGCCTTCCTGAATGGAGAGTTAAATGAAGATATTTATGTTGAACATCCTGAGGGATACATACTTCAAGATGCTGCTGATAAAGTGTACAAACTTAAGAAGGCTTTGTATGGCCTTAAACAAGCCCCTCGGGCTTGGTATGCAAAAATTCATGGGTACTTCACTACGAATGGGTACAACCGAAGCCCTAATGAACCTACTCTATATGTGAAACAAACCAGTTCTAATGATATTATCTATGTTTGCCTTTATGTGGATGATATCATTTGCACTAGTTCCTCTGATCTTCTTATTTCGGAATTTAAAAGTGGCATGAAGGAGGTGTTCGAGATGACAGATATGGGCTTACTGTAGTACTTCCTTGGTTTGGAAGTAAAACAATTGAATGGTGGCACCTTAGTGGGTCAAGGAAAATATGCTAGCAATCTGATCGAAAAGTTCCAAATGAAGGGCAGCAAGACATATGTCATCCCAATGAGTCCATATGGTAAGCTGCAAACTGAAGATGGTGAGGATGAATTTAATGAAACTCATTACCGAAGTCTAGTGGGAGGGCTTATGTACTTAACACACACTAGACCCACTTAGCTTTTGCTGTTGGTGTTCTAGCTAGGTTCATGCCGCCTCTATCGAAGTTACACATGGGAGCTGCCAAGAAGGTGCTTCGGTATATTGCAGGTACTATCAATCTTGGTCTGTGGTATGAACATAAAAAGAAGTTGCAACTTATTGGGTACATAGACAGCGACTGGGCTGGGTGTATGGATGATAGGAAGAGTGTCTCAGGCAACATATTTCTACTTGGAAATGGAGCAGTTTCTTGGTTCTCTAAAAAGCAGAATACTGTGGCTCTCTCTAGCACAGAAGCTGAGTATATCTCAACCACTGGTGATACATGCCAAGCTATATGGCTTAGAATAATTTTGGATGATCTTGGGTTTAAACACGAAGGAGAAACTGTCATGTTCTGTGACAATAAGTCAGCAATAAATTTTTCAAAAAAAGCACAGTTATGAACAATAGGACAAACCATATAGAACTCAAGTATCACTTCATTCATGATATGGTCAATCAAGGGCAGGTAAATTTGAAGTTTTGTAGCACTAACGAGCAGCTGGCTGACCTCATGACTAAAGCAGTTACAAAGGAGAAGTTCGTTTATCTCAGATTCAAGATTGGAATACAGGAGTGTGCATTAAGGGGGGTGTTGAGAATAATGTCACACTCCCGCCATGCAATGATGACGTGGAAACATGCAAAGAAGATCGTGATGCACGTTGCTAAGATGGAGTCAATTATGTTGTGCTTTTTCCTGAGTTTTTATGCAAGTTATTTGAATTGTTTCAGTTGAATAAGTTGTTAGGCTTTGCTATTTTTATGTTTAGTTCCGTTAGTTTGTACTCCTATATAAGGAGGGTTTCCTTTTCTGTTCATGTACTGCATTTTTATCACTTTCATTGATAAGGAAAAAGCTCTTTGGTTTATCTTGTGTGTTTGGTATAATATCACTGTTCTCTACACATTCAAGGGTGTGTCCGTAGTAATGATTAGCTGCAGAAATATCATCTACAGAAGTGCATATCTGCGGAATTAATCACTGCAAAATTGTTTCGTTTGCTAAAATCAGTACATTCGGTTCATTAGCTTATTTTTGTTCAGTCACAGAATAGTCTAACTGCATATTTAGTTCAACGGCGGAATTTACTCATTCACAAAACAGCCATAGAATTGATTCAGAACTGATTACGGGCAGAATTTTGTTGTCCATTCACTATAGAATTATCCGCTGCTTAATCTGAAGTTAATCCGCTGAAAAGTGGTTTCGTTCGCTGCTGATTGTTTCTGTAAAATCAGTTTATTTGCTGAAGGAATATAAAGATTCATTCGTTTGAATCAGGTGTCCGTTCGTTGGTAGTTTTGGCCATCCAAAGAATTTATACATTCGTTGAACTGGTTCAGCCACTAAAGAGTCCATTCGCTAGTTAGGGTTCATTGTTAAGCATGTTATTCGTCAAAAAGGTTCATCCGTAGTTTAACAAGTTCATTCGTTAACAACATAATCATTCGTAAAAGGTTCATTCATAAAAATATCTGATTGTTCATCCGAACGAATTGAGATATTCTCCATCCATACATAGTTTAGTTCATTTGTACATTCGCATGATGTTACAAAGTGTCACTTGTGTTTGACGCGAACGAGTATTGTTCATCCGCATGAGTCTAAGACCAATTTCCGTCCGCATAAATTCAACATTATTTCATAGTCACACATTTCAAGGGTTTTAAGTATTTGGTTCGTTAAAACAGATCAATTCTTTTGTGTGACTACAAGTGATAATCAAGGTAATATTCGAGGACTATAATTGGTAGAAAAAATGTTTTGAGGTTTTGGTAAAAGCGTTCGCTTATAATAGTTGGTTAATGTTAAAATTGGGATATAAAAAACCAACTAAAGATGATGGAGTTTTATTAACACTCGAAGAATATACTGAAATAGATGTAAAAAATATTTCTGTTGAACAAAAGATGATTGAACTGTTATATCAATTTGTACTAGACTGTATTATTTCACTACTCAATTATGACAAAACTTCAAAAGGTTTATGGGAAGCGTTACAGAAAAAATATGTGGGTGCTGATGAAATTATCAAAAACAAACGATCATTATTGAAAAAGGAATTTGATTTGTTTACATGCTTGAAAGGCTAAAACGTTCGTCAAATGATTAAAAGATTTTGCCATCTTAAACTCGAATTGGAGAGGTTTGGTGTCTACAAAGACAATGAAGAGATCATTGACAGGCTGATCGAACCACTTCCAAATGAAAATGATTGGCCATACTATGTCATGATTCTCAAAAACAGACATGATACTAAAACAATGACTCTTGATTGGTTGATCGAAAAGCTTGAAGGCCACGAACTGGAAATACACAAACAAAACAAAACAGCTAATGCAAATTATCAACAAAATGTCCATTTGTACTATAGAAGAAGCATGTTGTTGAGAAACCAAGCACCACCGATGGCTTTTAGTGTTGATAGTTCAAACGATTCATCAAAATGTAGTCTTCCAAATTATGATTCGGGTTATTATTCATCTTCCACATCAAATCAATCAAATCCGAACATTGTTCAATGCAACATCGCCATAGATCTGAAAAACTTTGAAAGCCTGAATGCAGAAGCAACCTAGCAGCATATGGTATTTCTATGATCCATTCTAGAATCGTATGAAAGCCTGGTCGCTGGTAATGTTGGAAACCCCAATATGACGAAAGAAGATTATGACCAGATCGATCCAGAGGAGATGGAGCTGATCGATATAAGATGGTGCATGGCTAGTGTTTTGAGGAGAGCTTAACAGTTTATGGAGATTACAGGAAAATCATGTTTGGGAGCTACTGAAACAAAGCTAGGATTTGACAAATCGAAGGTTACCTGTTTCAAGTGCAAGCAGACAGGACACTTAAAGAGAGAGTACACAAACCGACAATCAGATAAAGCTGTGAATCCTTTTAGAGATGATTACTACCAGAAAGCTATCTACCATCACATCAGTGAGCCGCCAAAGGTGAATCAAAAGCAAACTGGTGAAAATTCATCGAAACTTCGACAACAATCTATGGCGGTAATTCATGAAGATGAAGAATTTAATTGGAGTAAATACATTTCAAGAGAAAGGGCATGTGTTAGTTGTTGAGTTGAAGTTGATAAACGATGGCAAAGAGATTTTGCTCGACATGAGATTGAAAAATTATATGTTCCTTTTAAGGAAGCACATAGAGCAAACAAATGGGATGTTGAAAGAGAATGTTATTTGTGTTAGTGCATTATATGTCTATCGCCTCCGTCAATCTAGTACGTAGCAGAAACCGAAGAAGACTAAGCTTTTATTGTAATATTTAGATAAAAGGGCAAGGTGGCAAACTTGTAAATAAGGAGAAATCCTTATATTCCTTGTGCCTATAAATAGAGAGTTATATCATAGTTTAGGGGACTTTGCTCATTTGGAGATTTAGAAGATTAGATTTTAGAGAGAGAAAGTCTAGAGAGAGAAAGTCTCTCCATGTGATTCTCGGCTATTGTACACGACATATTATTCTATAGAATCACGTCATTTGTACGTTCTTGTGTGTTCGGTCACGTACGTTCACGGATTCCGCACGTTGAACGTTCGTTACGCAAACGTACGGTGTCAAAACCGATCCTACAAGTGGTATCAGAGCTACAGGACGAGAAGCTCATACTACATCAACTGATTCTTCGATATTATCTCATTTCTACTCATATTTCTCTTTTATTTTTCGGTTTAAACAAGTTTTGTCGGACAAAATGGTTTGAAGTTCAAATATATTGTGTGAAACTTGTTATTAATCAATCCGTATAAGTATCAGACTTTATAACACCGTAAAACTCGTTCAATTTCATCAAAAACGGTTCGGTTTTCGGACAGAATTTTCAAATTCAGATCTAGAACGGATTAGCGGTCGGAATTGAACGAAAATTATGTCATTGTGATCGGAATTAAGAGTAGTACAATCCTTGAAAGTATCAGATTGTTATTCGGACATAAAATCAGTTAAAATTTGTGGTTCGCTTTTACGGTCATCGCAAGTTCTTGGTTCGCTTTTCTGGTCTGCTGTTACGTACAATCTGATCCGCTCGAAGGATCATTTTCTGAACCGCTCGAACGGATATTACGTGGTCCGCTCGAACGATCGTTCTCTGAACCGCTCATACGATCATTAGCTGGTTCGCTCGAACATACATCATCTGTTTCGCTCGAACGGAAAAAGTCTAGTCCGCTCAAACGGACAACATCTGGTCCGCTCGAACGGACAACATCTGATTCACTCATACGGACAAAGTCTGGTCCGCTTGAACAGACTTTCTGGTCCGCTCGAACAGATTTTCTGTTTCGCTTATTAGTACACTGTTTGATTCGCTTATCTGTCACGTGCACAGATTGGTTTTCTTTTGTGGTTCTATTTTTCAAAAATCTTGAAAAATTTGTCTAAGTGTCATCGGAAATTCACTGTTACGTATTCAGTCCGTTTGAACTGATTGTTTGTTTGTTTATTTGCAGGCGATCTGAGGTGATTTACAAGGTGCAAATACCGAGAAGTTGAAACATTGTGGACTTTGAACTAACAAAATTTTTTGAATAATCATGTCATTTAACGAAGAAAGTGTGGTTAAAATGTTTGACGAAAAGGAAAATGATAATCTTGAAAGATTGAATGATTGGTATAGTAGATTTTGGTTTAACGCGAGAGAAAATGGGAATAAGCATGTGTGGGTTAACAGACTTGAAAATTTTTGTTGCAAGAAACATGAACCGTTGGATGAGTTGGTAACTCGGTATGATCAATTACTTGCAAATTTAAAAGCGAACGAGATAAGAATGTCAGATGCTGAACAGATATCAAAATTTGCAGATGTATTACCGGCTGAATGGAATGAATTCTTGACTAATCTAAAAAAGGATTATAGATTTTCAAATTTGAGTCTAAGAGAATTCATTGATAAAATTAAAACACACAATTATGAAAATGAAAAGAAAAAGAAGAAGTTGATAAATGAAATAAACGAGGATTTAGGAAAGATAGATTTGGATGTGATCATTGAAATGAGAAAACGAATCACTGTGTGTCTTGCAGCAAAAAATGTTATGAGATACGATATTAAGAGGGGTTGTTATATTGATGAAAATATGAATCCTCTTGATTTTGTTAAAATTTTCTGTGCAGGAACATACATGAAGGAAACAAAGAAAGAAGCTGATAATGGAGAGATGAATGGAAAATGCTTGAAATGCGAAAAATCCAAAGCAGTAAATGTCAATCTCTTGAAAGATGTGGAGAATTTGACATTGGAAAACAAAGCTTTGAAAGACGAGAAGAAATCTGATGATGAACAAATTCTGGAGTTGCGCTTGAACTGTGAAAAACTGAAAACTGAAAATGTCAAACTGTTGAGTGATGTGGACAGTTTGACATTGGAAAACAAAGGTTTGAAAGAAAAAGAAAAAGATTTTCAAAATCAAATCAAGATTTTAGAAGATGAGAGAGATATTTTTGGTAAAGATAATCTTGGAAAACAAATTGAAATCAATTCTCATCTTGCTAAAATCATTCAGCTTGAAAAAGAAGCTGAAAAAGCTCAGATTAAAATTAAAGAGCTTGAGGTGAAATTGAAAGGTTTTGAGAATTTTACATCACATGTTTCTCCAAAACCAATCAATTCTGTTCCAATAAGTGACAATGTCACAAATTTTGACAAAGTCAAAGTCAAAATTGAAGATTGTGATGAAATATCTGATGATGAAAAAGAAAAGAAAAGAAAAATATTTTTAGATTTACAAGAAAAATTTAAAAATACTGTTTTGCAATCTCCTGAAACAGGTGAATGTTCTAAACAAAAACCTGTTAAGAAGAGTGTAGAACAGAAACAAAAAGTTAAAAATTTGAAAAATTTTAAAAATGAAAATAAAAGCTCATCAGATAAGTCATCCAATCATTATCAAAAATCACAAAAATCTAAAAATGAAAACTCACAAAATGTTGGTAATAAGTGGTGCAGGTTTGACCACAGTGCTTCAAAGCCAAATCCAGTTTTCAGGAGGAATGATAATCACCACAAAGCTAGACAATGCTATGATTTAAGTGTTTGGTGTAATAGTGGTGAATGGTACGATAACAGAGTGTGTTACTCTTGTGGTATTCGAGGACACATTGCTGTTAACTGCCAGAATTGGAGTTATGAGACAAGAAGATGCTATAATTGTCAAATCAGAGGTCATATTGCCAGAGATTGCCCAAGGAGATCAAATGAAAGATTGAGGGTTAATTCTCAGAGAATGGTAAAGAAACCAGTCAACGTCAAGCCCCATGAACAGAAGGTTCTAAAACCTAAAGTTCAGGATCAGACAATTCAAGAAAAGAAAGTTAAACTTTCACAGGGGCAGAAAGACAGACTGCGAAAGAAAAGGAAGAAGGCGAGAGAGTATCTCGAGAAGATTTTGTCTTCGGGTTCACCAGTTGGTTCAAATAAAAGTTCTGATGAATCGATTCAATCGACAACAAAGTCAAGCAAATCGAATTCTTCAGATGCAAATCTGAGGACAAACAAGAAGAAAAAGAATGTCATTGGCGATGAATCTGGCTCATCCAAGTCAGACAAGCCAAGTTCAGGCAATGAATCTGATTCCACAAAATCAGAGGAGCCACAAGTTGAGGTAAAAAAGGAAGAGACATTTCCTTTATTGAATGATGAGAATTTTCCAACATTACTAGCCGCAAACTTAAAATCAAAAGGGGTTGATGCTGGAAAAATGTTTAATAGCAATGTTAAACATATTTTTAGTAAGATGGCTGATGGTAAGGAAAAAGGAGTGAAAGAATTTTATGAAGAAAAGAGAAAAGCTCAAAACACACCTAAGGCTGGTCAGGCTTGGGTGTCAAAATTTGTTGGTTAAAAACCTTACTTGCCGGAGCTTCCAGGTTGGTAAGTGTGAACCAGGTATCGGCATCATTCTTGAGAAATTCACAGGATGGTAACTGTGATATTTCGATTTACAAGTGGTAAATCAGGGACATTAAGTTGTACTTGATTTTCTACTAATGTTTGTTATTGACAAGGGTCTTAACTGTTAAATTTTTTTTAAAATAGTTGAAAAAGAACAATGTGATGAAACCCCGAATTTGTGAAATGACACACAACACTAATTTTCCGGAAAAATCATTTGATTAAAACAAACTTAAGTGTTTTGAAATCTAAATGGGAAAATAGTTTGTTGTCAGGGGGAGTTCTGATTGTTAAGCCAAGAGAATGGAGAATTGAAGCGATTTGATATCAGTTTGTCATGTTTCTTGTATAGTTTGTTTTCAAATTTTCTCAGAAAATCAAAATTGAAACATATTTTGATTTTAGGGGGAGAAAAATTTTAAAAAAATTAGAAAATTTGAAAATTTCAAAAACATTGAAGAAGCAAAAATGAGTTTTGTTGTGAAAAGAGGAAATGATAGTAAATCAGTGGACTATCACAGCATGCTAAGGATATGTAATGTCAAATGTGATAAACGGTCTCACTGATGATGTGTCGATAGGTTTTCGCACATTTAGTAGATTTATTCGGGATATAAACCTAAAATTCAAACTTATGAATTCGTGGGGAACACTACTTGGATATATAGGTAACCCCTGAAATCTCGTTTGAAAGGTCTCTTAATCTGATATACTAGGTCTTTATACTCAATGATGTCTGGGGTATTATTCCGGGACTTCTGCTGAACGGTGGTTCTGACCTAGTCCTTGGCTAATACTTGCTGCAATGCTTGAAACACAGCATTAAACCCTCAGCATGCTGAAACAATAAAATTGATAAATGCTGCTGTTGTAAGCAAAAAGATCCTCTAAAGGGGACACACCGAAAAGTCGAAGCTGATATCTCTCTGCGTATACGGAAGTATCGACCTGAGATCCCTCGGCTCTCGCATACCTAAATTATATACAGATATCATTGTAGTATACTCACCTGTAAGACTGATTATTGGGATTCTGGATACGGGAGTATATTCAAGAGGTGGGACACATGAATGAACTAAGTTCATAAGACATCTAATTCGTATCCTGAGTAAATTGAAATGTGTGTGAGAATTTAAGATGGATCAGTATATCGACAATCGAGGTGAATCGTTTAGAGCTTAAAATGATTAAAGCTTAACGGTGCTTGTGATTTGTATCATAAACTGATATGATCCTCTTACACAAACTCACAAAAATATTGTTTGTATATATTTCTTTACTGCATTTCTGTCAAGATAAAAAAAATCCAAAAAGATTTTCGGAGTGTTTTAGCATAAAGTTTTGAAAAATTCAAAAAGATTTTCGACAAATAATGTTGATGAGCTGATATTCAAAATTCCAAGTGCTAAACATGATGAATTGGTTTGGGAGAATATGTTGAAAATTTTGAATGTCATATACAAATGTTTTGAAAGATTGTGTGTTTTAGTTAATCAAGGTCATTCATTTGAACTTGATGTAACTAGTATGTTTGTTGTATAAATGATTTCTACCAGTAAGTTTCTTAAATCTGAGTGTTATAAATTTGTGAAACTTATGTTGAGGTAGAGGATTTGCAGGTTAACCAGGTTTCAAATCCTGACCATATGCAGAATAGAGCCAGGAATTGATCCTGAATTTGTGAACTTGTGAAAGCCAGACTACGATCCCAGAAGCTGAGTCTAAGGGGGAGTCTGAAGATGAGCTCGAAGCAAAGGGGAGCTTGTAACCTGAAAGCAAGGTGTCGATCCCTAAAAGCACGGAAGCTTGAAGAAAGGGGGAGCCTAAAGAAAAAGAGTCTGAAGGAAAGAAGAGAGCAATGGAAACTTGAAGACAGATCCACGGGGATTTTGTTCAAGATAGAGAAAGACAAGATGCTACGAGATTGACTACGGCAATATCCAAGGGGGAGTCTTTTAGTGCATTATATGTTTATCGCCTCCGTCAATCTAGTACGTAGCAGAAACCGAAGAAGACTAAGCTTTTATTGTAATATTTAGATAAAAGGGCAAGGTGGCAAACTTGTAAATAAGGAGAAATCCTTATATTCCTTGTGCCTATAAATAGAGAGTTATATCATAGTTTAGGGGACTTTGCTCATTTGGAGATTTAGAAGATTAGATTTTAGAGAGAGAAAGTCTAGAGAGAGAAAGTCTCTCCATGTGATTCTCGGCTATTGTACACGACATATTATTCTATAGAATCACGTCATTTGTACGTTCTTGTGTGTTCGGTCACGTACGTTCACGGATTCCGCACGTTGAACGTTCGTTACGCAATCGTACGGTGTCAAAACCGATCCTACAATTTGGATCCACAAGGCAATCCAGTGGTTGATCCAAAGAAAGTGGATTTCAATGCAGCGATAGCGGTCTTTCCAACCTGTGAAACATTCTATACGTGGAGGTCGATAGAAAAATATTACAAGGTGAATTTGTATAAGCGTTTAAAGGAAGTGTTTTACGCGAGTCTTCAAAGGTGATGGAGTTGAACAAGAAGAAAGAAGAAAATGCTGAGAAGCTAGTTGAAGAGTTGAAGAAGACAGCAGGAGATGCCGATGAGAACCAGCAGAAGGTTGAAAAATCAAAGAAGACGACTGGTGAAACAACAGAGGAGAATCAAAACGAGGTAAATACTCAATCTGAATCCAATAAGTCGTCAAGTCAGGTCAAATAAGCAGATGAATCTGTTGATAAAACTGAAGAACAGTGTAGTAAATGCATGGAAACGTGCAGAGACTGTACTAAGAAAGACGAAAACTTATAATCAAGAGATATTGAGTTTACCAAAATCGAAACGGTTTTCAAAACTAAATATAAAGAAATGATTGAAAATGAAAAAAATTTGAAACAAAATGTTGAAAAACTGACACTTAAATGTCAAGAGTTTGAAAAATAAAATGAAAATTTAAACACTAGTGTTCAGAAAAATGTAATGATTGCTTACAAAAAGATAATATCATTCAAGAATTACAAAAAGAATATGATAGAATGAAATGGTCAAATTATAATGTACAAGAAACTTATGATAATTTGAATAGACAAGTCAAATGTATGGACAATAGATTGTTAGAAAGTTTAAAAACAAGACTTGTTGAGGCTAAATATTAAGAAAAGCAATAGGAGTTAAATAAAAGTATTTATGAAGTTGCTAAAACAAAAATTGGCTGAAAAAGAAAAGATTGTTACAAAACTTCAAAGTTATCTTAGTTCTTCGTACATTCTCGAACGTATTTTCAACATCACACTAGATGATAAAGATTCTGAAAAGAATAAAAAATGGTATTGGTTCAGAATTTCATCAGGCGCCACCACCGTTAAGGGTTAATTACACGTTCTATGATGACGAAAAGGTGGCAAAAGTTCTGAACATGGTTGACCAATTACCTGAAAACATTAATGTGACTTACACCAAATCTGATGATGCTGGTGATTTAGAGGTGGTAAGTAAGGTTATTGAAAGCGTTTTGAGAGACGATTCTACCGAAAACGTTAAGTCCGAATCACAGGATAAAGATGAGGAAAGTTTTCACAAAAGTTATTTGAAAAATTCAAAATCTAAGAAAAGTGCGAATGATGATCCGATAGGATTGGCATATACCGTGATTGGATTGGACAAATTATTCTCAGATGTTGAATTTCTTATTCAAAATGTGATTTCGGATAAAATCGGGAAAAATTTCAAATTGGTAGAAATCGAGAAATCTGAAATTACAAAATTCGCTGGCAAGAGCAAGAAAACTTTTTATAACAAACCTGGTTACAAAAAGAAAAATATGATGGCTGGGTTGTGTTATAAAAAAATAAAACCAAAAGAAACGTTTGAAAAGTCAAATCATCATAAAAAGATGAACTTTGTTCATGGAACAAGTTCAGAAGAAGGGAAATAACTCAAATTTAGACGACAGTCTAATGAAGAGTTCTATGCTCAAAAGAAACAACAACAACATGCTAAAGATGCTTCGAAGAAAACATGCTTTAGATGTGATCAAATTGGACATGTTGGTCACAAATGCCCAAATCTGAAGCCTGTTGATGTTAAAAAGGAAAAGAAAGTTGAGTTTATGAATCAAAAGTCAACCAAGTTGAATCACAACAGACTGGGAAACCAACACCAAGATGTGAGACAAAACAAAGTTGGAAAACAACGGCTGATTTAACAAAGCAACACCAATTTTGGAAAACAAAAGTTGATTGGTCAAAACGAAACATTCAAAATGAGTCACGATTTTATGAAAGGAATGTTTTAAAAGGACAAATCTAGGTGGCAAAATAACAGACTTCTGTGACAGAGAAAAATAAAGAAATTTTTTTTGAGAAAAATGAACGAAATTTTCCAGCTTTGCCTGGAAAAACATATGTTCAGCTACCTGAGTCGAAGCAGGCTTGGGTTGCATTATTCAAATGATTGAATGGGGTGTATGTGTAGGTGCTCCTAAAGACAGATTTTCACGGCCCCCGACCCAGTTTCCCGGTTCGGACGCCCATGATATTGGTGTTTGATTTGGCAGCGGAAAGTATAACAGGATCGTTTAACTGGAAACACCTTTTTATTTTATTTCAAGTATGGGATAAACCCCGTAATTTACAATAAAGGAATTTCACTGGGAAATTACCTGATTACAAAAACATGTTTATTTATTTACTGAGCCACTTCATTCAAGATGGTAGTGCTACGCGGCACCTTTCCTTGTTCACAGTAAATCACCTGAAACATGTTTAAAAAGATTTTATCAGCGGGGAAATACTGGCGAGTCATTCAATTTTGACAAAACAACACATGGTTATAATTTACAGTATTAAGAGTGATTACAATTGCCCTTATCTTATAATTATCTGGTCCAGTTGTCACTTGACCGGATCTGTGACTGTGGTCATATCACTTATTGGGTCGGTTCACCCAAAAGTGACGTGTATCACTATTTAGGTCCTTTCACCTAAAAGTGATAGAACAGAAGTAATGTGCACAATACCCTACTTAGTTCCAGTAACTTAAGATAACAAAGACTTAATCCCTGTAAAATATAACTGGAAAACATTTAGGGTTTTACAAAGCAATTTTGATAAAAACAGAATGACTCACTTTGCAAGTTTAACTGGACAGAATTCGCCTACTGATTAAGCCTGGTAACCTAGTTAAAATAACAATGCAAACGGAACTAGGTCAGTAACTTAATTCAACATTTACGATAATTTCACGAGATTGAAACCCTCACGACGAATGACAAAGTATAGCCCATACTCAGGCAGCACTTAAACATCCATCGGATCGGTTTTAATCAATCGGACATTGTATCATAGCAGTGATCGTGTTATTATCCTGTTTTCGCAGCAGCGGTTTGGGATTGTGATTGTTTTTTAAAGAAACATCGTATAACTAAACGTACGTAGCTAAATTTTTCGTCGTAACACACATTCCATGCAAGTGACAAGCCCCTGAGTTATATACTGAATTTTGGCCTCCCTCGCGTGTCGCGCCGGCTGCCAGGGATCCTGGCGCGACACGCAGGGCATACCCTTTTAGGCTAGGGTAGCCTTGGGTCCTGCTTAGCCCTGGTGAGTCAACTTCAAACGAAATTTCATGTTTTACTTCGTGTTTATGGATAATTATCCATTAGGGGATACCCCCCTTAAGTTTTAGGGGGTCCTGATCCTAGTTTTGCCTGTTTTAAAAATTTTATGGGTCGTGCCATACCACTTGGGGGTCTCAATTAGGGTTTCCTAAAGGGTATTATTAAAATAAGAAATAATAATTTTGGCAAGGGTTGTTACACCCTCCCCACCTTGTTTAAAATCTCATCCTCGAGATTTACTGGAATAAGTGAGAGTACTTTCACTTCATTTTCGATTCCTGTTCCCATGTATACTCTGGTCCTCTTTTTGAATCCCACTTCACTTTGACCTGTACCAATCTCTTGTGCTTGAGGTGCTTGACCTTTCTGTCTTCTATTTGGAGAGGTTTCTCAACAAATTTCAACTTTTCGTTTACTTCTATATCTTGAAGAGGTACTACCAGTGATTCATCAGATAAACACTTTTTAAGATTAGATACATGAAACACATCATGTACCTTGGCTAGTTCTTCTGGTAGTTGTAATTTATAGGCAACTGGTCCTATTCGTTGGGTAACTGTGAATGGTCCTATGTACCTTGGACTTAGCTTTCCTTTCTTACCAAATCGAACTACCGCTTTCCACGGCGAGACTTTCAAGAGTACCTTGTCTCCAACTTGATATTCTAACGGCTTGCGTCGATTGTCTGCATAACTCTTCTGGCGATCTCGAGCCGTTTTCAATCTCTCTTTGATTTGAGTTATCTTATCGGTGGTTTCCTATACAATCTCGGGACCTGATAGTTGAGTTTCTCCTATCTCTGCCCAGCAGACTGGAGTCCTACACTTTTGTCCATACAGTGCTTCGAATGGGGCAGCATTTATGTTGGTATGGTAACTATTGTTATAGGAGAATTCGATTAAGGGTAGATGGTCATCCCAGTTTCCACCGAAGTCTATTACACAGGCCCTGAGCATGTCCTCCAGGGTTTGGATCGTCCTTTCACTTTGTCCGTCTGTTTAAGGATGGTATGCAGTACTTAAATTTAATTGTGGCCCCATTGCTTGTTGAAAACTTGTCCAAAAATGCGAAGTGAAATGACTATCCCTATCTGACACAATGGAGAGTGGAACTCCATGTAGTGACACTACCTCGTCTACGTATAATTTATCCAATCTCTCCATGCTAAAGGTTTCCTTCATTGGTAGGAAATGAGCTGATTTGGTTAATCGATCTACAATCACCCAGATTGCATCGTTACCTTTCCTGGTTTTGGGAAACTTAGTAACAAAGTCCATTGTTATTAGTTCCCATTTCCATATAAGCATTTCTAACTGTTGACGTAAACCTGAGGGTTTCTGGTGTTCTGCCTTGACTTGCGAACAAGTTAGACACTTAGAGACATATCTAGCTATGTCCTTTTTCATTTCTATCCACCAGAAGTTATTTCTTAAATCTTGATACAACTTGTTATTTCTAGGGTGCATCGTATATCTAGATTTATGGGCTTCCTCTAATATGTAGGATCGTTTTCAGACCCGAACGAGTCGATCAGAAGAGTTTTACTCAATACAAAAGGCGGAAACAGTTGTATCGAGGTCAATTCAACAAGAATATCAATTTAAACTGTCGTATTATTGATTTGATAACGTTTTACAGCGAGACGACACTTCGACAGCACTTCGTTGCTCTGACCGGAATTTTTTTCATCTGATCTCGCTTGAACTAGTATTTATAGACCTATGATTTCGCTTGAAGACATTCCAAGTGAAATAAGAATTCCAAGCGGAATCTCATTCCGAGCGGAATTACATAGATACACTTTCAAGCGGAATCACCTTGTTCAAGCGGAATTACATGTTTTCTTAAAACTCGTGCACTGATTTAACATTCTAAGTACAACACTCGATACAAGACGGAGTCGACAGACGCATGCACCAACAGACTCCCCCTCGAATGTTGACGAGTCTTCAGTATCGAGTCTTTGCATCTTCAGTTTTATCAGCCCTCTCGAACTCTTTGAAGCATCTGACGCTGTAAGCATCCTCAAATCTTTCTCTTCTCTTTTCACCAGCACCAATACACTCCTTCCTTTAGGTATCTTCAGACTCCCCCTTACAATATACTGGGATCGCAGCCTGGCTTTAAAATCACAGAATCCTCAGGTATCGGAACCTGGCTCTCTATCAACTATCTCAAGATCACCTACCTCTTATCCTGCACAATTCTCTACCTAAAAATAAATTTTCTGATGATTATATGTAAAAATAACTCTCACTCTCTAATGAACCACTTTCAGGAATTTTTCAATCAAAGAATGATTTTACAATGTAGATCTCTGATAAAACCACTTGTAGGAAAATGTTCAAAATCTTTTCTCATTTAGAACACATTCTCCCAAACCAATAGTCATCATGTTTAGCACTCGGAATTTTGAAAATTAGCTCTCCAACACCAGTTGTCGAAAATCTTTTTGTATTTTTTTTTTAAACATACGCTAAAACACCCTAAAATCGTTTTGGATTTTTGAATGTAACGAAATACAAATAAGAAATATTTACAAACAATATTTTTGTGAGTTTGTGTAAGAGGATCATATCAGTTTCTGAGACAAATCACCAACACCGTTAAGCTTTAAACATTTTAAGTTCTAAACGATTCACTTAGATTGTCAGTATACTGATCCACTTAAATTCTCACACAAAGTTCAACTATTTCGAGATACGAGATTAATGTCTTAAGTACTTAAACTTAATCACGTGTCCCACCTCAGAATATACTCCCGTATCCTGATCCCAATATTCAGTCTTACAGGTGAGTATACCACAGATGATATCTGTAAGGGGTTAAATTGCGAAGAACCGTGAGAGCTCAGGTCAGAACTTCCGTTCAGCAGAGAGATGACGGCTTCGACTTTTGGTGTGTCCCCTTTAGAGGATCTTTTATTTCAACAGCACATGATTAGCATTTTGCAATGTTTCATCATTTTTTATGCTGAGGGTGATGCTATGTTTCAAGCAAGCGGAAAGTATTCTCCGGGGACTAGGCCATTGCTTCCGCATTATCAGAAGTCCCGGGATAATACCCTAGATATCAGTGAGTATAAAGACCTAGTATCTCAGAAAGAGGGATCTTTCAAACAATATTTCAGGGGTTACCTATATATCTGAGAGATGTTCCCCACGATATAAGCAAGTTTGAAATTTAGGTTTATATCTCGACACAATCTACTAAATGTGTAAAAACCTACTGGCATATCATCAGTGAGACCGTTTATCACTTTTTTAACTTTCCATTTCTTTATCATGTTGTGTTAGTCCACTGATGTACTATCATTTCCTCTTTTATACAACAAAACTCAATTTTTGCTTTATCATGTTTTTGACTTTTTCAAATTTTCAAATGTTTTTGGATTTTCTGAAAAATTTCTTACTCCCCCTAAAATGCAAACACATTTAAAAAAATTGAAAAAAAACTGTACAAACAACGTGACAACTGATATCAAATCGCTTCACTTCACCATCCACTTGGCATAAACAATCAGAACTCCCCCTCACAACAAACTATTTTCGCATTGTGATTTCAAAACACTTAAGTTTGTTGTAATCAAATGGTTTTTCCGGAAAATAAGTTGTGTTGATTTTATAAAACCAGTAGTAAGTTAGACCATTAGTAGGTTAGGGGTTCATCACTTTATCTTTCAACTACTTGTAAAAATAGTCCAATCAAGTTCAATCTAATGACCTTGATTAACTTAGTTTTAAAATCACAATCTCTTTATCTTTCAGATTACGAGAAACTCCATGTTTTGATTTTATTGCCTTGGAACAATCTTTGGCAATATGTCCAACAGTGTTGCATTGGAAACAGGTTCTCGTTTCTTTCTTTTGATCAGTCATCTTCAACTCTTCTTGCTTCTTCGCAAAGAATTCTTTGTTTGACTGCTTCCTGAATTGGTTTTCTTTCTCTTCTTTAGTAGTTGTACCTGAAACAAATATCATTTTTGATTTATAATCACGAACATATTTTTCATTTTTCTGATTTTCTGATGGAATAAATCCTAATGCTTTCTTTTTGAAATTACCGTTATGGTTTGGCTTCTTTCGATAACCAGAACCAGAACTGTAACCTTTTTTCTTGTTTTCTCTTTGCTGAACTTTTGAGGTGTACTTTTTAGATTTATCATTAAGATTTACATCTTTTATTTCAGAAATATTAATATCTGTTAGTTTGAAAACCTTTTTAATCATGTCAGGTTTAACACCTCTTATTGGAAATTCCTCATCAGAATATAATTTATCAGAATCATTCAATGTATATGCAACTTTGAATGTTTCGTCATTCAAATTAGATTTTGATAGAAGAAAATCTTTATTGTAAACCCTTTTGCCCTGTTTGTCGGTTTGACTCGGAATGCTGGACTCAGACTTTGACTCTGACATAGACTCCAACTTTGACTCCTCGGATTCATCTTTATCCAACCCCTGATCGACCACTTTCTTTATTAACTCCGACTCATGATCAGTGTCAGATGACGTAAACGTGACATCAATATTATCTGGCAGTTTAACTGAAGACTCCGACTCCCACTGTAAATTTGTTGCCTTTTCGACTCTTTCTGAATTTGGATTTCTTGGAGAATATCCATTTTCAAGCGGGGGTGGACACTTGTTGTAACTAAAACCTTGTTTCTTACCAGATGTCTTTTCTTTAGTATCCTTCTTCTTTTCTTTCTTCTTGTCAGAAGTATTTTCTTCAGAAATCTTCTGTTCTTTGATTACCTCATCATCTTCAAATGCCTTCATGCCTTCAACAGTTGGATAAATCCTGTCAATGACATAGGAAGTACATGAGTAACTTTTCAACAAACGATTTACTCTTTCAGTTTCAATTCTTTGAGTTTCAAGTTTCTGTTCTAGCACATCACACTTCTCGATGTAGTTGTTCACAACTTTCTGTTTTATCATGAAAGCTCCTTGAAGTGTTTTCATGGCTATTGCCTGTTCTTCACTTGATTGATTGTACTGATTTATGGCTTTGTTTAGAACATCGTATGATTCCTTCAACTGATTTATGTTGTCAATAAGTTCACTATTTTTCTTCTTTATAATCTCACAATTCTTACAAATCACCGGAATCTTTTTAGCATTTACTTCTTCATCAACCTTGAACTTTGGAATTGTTGGTGCATTCATCTGTCGTCTTCGTCTTATGTCGAGTCTCGGTTGCGTTGCAGATCTGAACAAGCATGAAGCCATCTTTAAGAATGATGACATCATGGAGATGACATCACATCATGAAAACATCATGTTAAATTGCATGCAAACTTGAAACAGAATGTTAATTTGTCGGTTTCGCTTGAACATGCATTTCATGTGGGTTTCGCTTGAAGATATTTAGGTAGGTTTCGCTTGAACATGTATGCCATCTTCAAGCGAAAGCAGATTAGTATAAATAGGCTAGTTGTTTAGTCATTTGTAACAGAATTTTTGGAGTGATACCGAGGTGCTGCTGGTATTCCTTGTGATTGTATTCATCGTTAAATCAATACACAAGTTGATTAAAGTGATAAGCAAGCTGTTTCAAAGTCAGTTTCTTATTTTCCGCATCTGAAACTGATAAAATCTCTTCTGAACGACTCGTTTGGGTCACAAAACGATCCTACAAGTGGTATCAGAGCTCAGGAGGAAGAGATCTTGCCAAAACAGCCTGTTTTCGTCACTTTTTCTGATTTCTACACCATTCTTTTCAAATTTAAAAATTTTTCACGGTTAAAAACGGCTCAAACTTTCACATCTTGTGCGTAATCATGTATTAACAAATCTTGGAAAGTTTCAGCGTTAAAATCGGCTTAAAACTGGTTAAAATCAGTGTTTCGCTTGAAATTTGTTCGACATTTGCTGACATTATCTGGCTTTCGCTTGAAAAATTGGTAGTTTGAAGCGAAACCAGGTTTTTCGCTTGAATATGTCATTTCATGCGGGTTTCACTTGGAAGTAATTTAGGTGTTTCTCTTGAACTAGACATATCTCTTGAAACCTGTGACTTACCGCTTGAAAACACGTATCGAATGTTGTGATAGTGCATCGATTTGTGCTGAACATTTATTCAGTTGTCGGTTATATCAGATCTTTGCATGTGATGTTTTATATTGGTTTTTATGTGCATGTGAATATATTGGGTCATGTGAATAATTGTCGGCCACATTGGTTTTAAAAGATAATCAGTTAGACTTACGGCCCAATCAGATTTTAGTAACTATTAAAATTGTCGGCAAATGAATTGATAAGTGTTCGGTCACGTGAAATTCAGCTTGGTATTAAGTTTGTTTTTTGTCGGAAATCAACTCTTAGTGCATGTGAACTGACCAAAAGTCTCGGCCCAATCAGTGTTTGAACATTTAAAGATGTTGTGGGTTTCAAAGTGTTTGGTCACGTGATATTCAGATTGGTATTAAGTTTTTGTCGGTTCTTGATTAAAGAGACTGTGCATGTGATTGTTAATTGTGTCGGTTCTATATTTGTTTGTGTGATTTGCGTGTGACAAGGAAGGCCCAGTTCAAATCATTCTAAGCCCAATTACGGCCCAATCAGATTTAAGTGTTTGAACAAATTGTTTTGAAATATGGCGAAAATGTTTGACGAAGAAGAAAATGATTATCTTGAAAGTTTAAATAGTTGGTATATGAGATCTGTGGATAGCAATTATAGAAATGTGAGTACGGATATTTGGGTTAAAAGTTTTGAACATTTCATGTGTCAAAAGGATGAAACGTTGGATGAGTTGGAAATACGGTTTAAAATTTTAATAGACAATTTAAGGAAAAAGGATATTAGAATATCAAATGATGAACAGATATCGAAATTGGCAAATGCATTACCAGCTAAATGAGATGAATTCTTGGTTGAGCTAAAAAGGAAAGAGTTTTTTCAAGAACTTTATCCAAAACAGTTCTTAAATGAGGTTAATGCAGAGTTTCGTAAGGAATATAAGAAAAAGAAGGAATTTTTGAACGAAATGGAAAAGAATTTACAAAAATTGGAATTGGATGTAATTACTGAAATTGATAAAAGAATTCGTGTGTGTCTTGCAACAAAGAGTATTCTGAAATATGATATTAAAAGGAAATGTTATATTGATGAAAGTATGAATCCTTTTGATTTTGTTAAACTCTTTTGTGTAGGAACATACAAGATGGAAACAAAGGATATTCCAAAGAATGAAGAATTTGTGAAAGAAGAATCTGGTTCTGAATCAGTGTGTTCTAAATGTGATAAACTTGAAGCTGACAATGGCAAACTCTTGAAAGATACGGAAAGTTTGACATTGGAAATCAAGAAATTAAAAGATGAGAAGCAACTTGATGATAAACAGATTCTTGTTTTACAAGAAAATTATGAGAAATTGAAATCTAAAAATGTCAAACTGTTGAGTGGTTTGGACAGTTTGACATTAGAAAACAAAATTTTGAAAGAAAAAGATTTTGAAAATGAAAAATCGAAGATTGAAAAAGTTTTTCAAAGTCAAATAAAAATTTTAGAAGATGAGAGAGACATGTTTGGTAAAAACAATCTTGAAAAACAAATTGCAATCAATTCTCATCTTGAAAAGATTATTCGACTTGAGAAAGAGGCAGAATGTGCTCAAAAGAAAATCAATGAATGGGAAGAAAACTTGAAGGTGTTTGTGAATACTTCAACTATTCCTTGTCCAAAACCTATTAATTCAGTTCCAATAAGTGACGATGTCACAAACTTTGATAAAGTCAAAGTTGAAGATTACGATTAGAAATCTGATGATGAAAATGAAAAAATGAAGAAAAAGAATTTATTTTTGAAGTTAAAAGAAAAGTTTCAAGAAACTGTTCCACAATCAACTGAAAAGGGAGAATGCTCTAAGCAAAAACCTTTGAAGAAGAAAGTGGAACAAAAACAAAAAGAGAAAATTTTGAAAAATGTTCAAAAAGAAAATAAAAGTTCATCAGATCAATCATCCAATCACAATCAAAAATTACAAAAAGTAAAAAATTAAAAATTCAAAAATTGTTAGTAATGAGTGGTGCAGGTCGGACCACAGTGCTCAAAAGCCAAATCCAGCAAACAAAAGGAGGAAAGATTATCACCAAGCCAAACAGTGCTTTGATCTAAGTGTTTGGACTAAAAATGGTGATTGGTACGATAACAGAGTGTGTTACCGATGCGGTTATCAAGGACACATTGCTGTTAACTGCCAGAGTTGGAGTTATGAGACGAGAAGATGCTTTAACTACAACATCATTGGCCATATTGCTAGAGATTGCTTAATGAGATCAATGAGAAGATTAAGGGCTGAATCTCAGAAGCAGGTGAAGAAACCAGTCAATGTCAAGCCCAAAGAACAGACGGTTCAAAACCTAAAGTTCAAGAAAAGAAAGTGAAGCTTTTTCAGGGGCAAAAAAGACAGACTGAGGAAGAAGAGGAAGAAGGCCAGAGAGTATCTGGAGAAGATTTTGTCCTCGGATACAACTGGTAAAACAGATAAAATTCTGATAAATCGTCTTGCTCGCCAAAGAATGACAAATCAAGCAAAACGGATTCATCAGATACAAATCTGAGGATGAAAGAGGGAAAGAAGAAGAAAGTTTGTGGCAATGAATCTGTTTCTTCGGAAACAAAGGAGCCACATGTCGGCGATGAATCTGGCTCATCAAAGTCAGACAAGCCACATTCAGGCGATGAATCTGGTGTGGTAAAGCCATAAGAGCCATGTGTTGAGGTAAAAAATGAGAATTCTGGTTTAACATTGGATGATGCAAATTTTCCACCATTGTTGAACAAGAATTCAAAATCACCCAAGGACCGTCAGGCTTGGGTGAATCTGTTTAAATGAAAAACCTGACTTGCCGGAGTTCCCAGGTTGGTAAGCGTGGAACATGTATCGGCATATTTCTTGAGAAATACACGATTGTGATATTTCGATTTAAAAGTGGTAAATCAGGGACATTAAATTGTACTTGATTTTCTACAAGTGATGTTTGAGGATTGATCTTACAAATGTTAGTTTTTACAAGTGGTTGAAGAGAACAAGGTGATGAAAGATCCCCGAATTTGTGAAAAGACACGCAAAACTAATTTTTCGGAAAAACCATTTTGATTAAAACAAACTTAACTGTTTTGAAATCATCATGGGAAAATGTTTTGTTGTCAGGGGGAGTTCTGATTGTTCAAGCCAAGTGAATGGAGAATTGAAGTGATTCTCATCATGTTGTCACATTTCTTGTACAGTTTATTTTCAAATTTTCCCAGAAAATCAAAATTGAGACATATTTTGATTTTAGGGAGAGTAAAATTTTTTAAAAAATTAGAAAATTTGAAAATGTCAAAAACATTGAAAAAATGCAAAAATGAGTTTTGTTGTCAAAAAGAGGAAATGATAGTAGATCAGTTAGACTGTCACAGCATGCTAAAGAAATGGAGAGATAAAATGTGATAAGCGATCTCACTAAAGATGTGACGATAGGCTCAGCTAGACTAGTAGATTTGCGATAACGATACAAACCTGAATGAAAAGGCCTAGTTCTAGTGGGAAACATGATTGAAAGCATAGTACTTAGTTTTATCCTTCTTGATTGTGTGCCTACTCAGTAATCGCTGATTGTCGAAAGACATAAAACTGGTTAAGTTTGTGAACTTTTACAACTTTGCTGAAAAGTCACTGTGATTGTGCATTTTATTTTGCAAAGATTTAAACTTGTTTTATTTCTTTATTTTGTTTAAGCATCGGACATCCTCTGCGTATACGTGAGTATCGACCTGGATGTTGTTGTCTAAACGTTCTGCTTTATTTTCTTTGGTGTTTCGTTTAAGCTTTCGATCACCTCTGCGTATACGGGAGTATCGACCTGGTGGTTAAAGCCTAAACAACTTCAACTTATTTTTCTTTTCTTATTTTGTTTAAACATTGGACTTTCTCTGCGTATACGGAAGTATCGACCTGATTGTTAATGTTTAAACATTCTGCTTTGTTTTCACACAAATCACAGTTGATAAAAGTTTAAAGGCATTACTTGAGCCAGTGTATTGCATGATGAGGGGATATGCTGAGATTGTGGGGTCCATAAGAATTTAGTGCTATCTAAATATATCTAACGTATCGGTAAGCATTTCAAAAGTTTTTAGATTTAGTTTAAGTGTACAAATATATCGTCAATCAATGTGAATCGTTTAGAGCTTAAAATGAAATCAAGCTTAACGGTGTTAGTGATTTGTCTCAGAAACTGATATGATCCTCTTACACAAACTCACAAAAATATTGTCTGTATATATTTCTTTACTGCATTTTATTCTTTTGAAAAAATACAAAAAGATTTTTGGAGTGTTTTAGCATAAACTTTTGAAAAATACAAAAAGATTTTCGACAACTGATGTTGAAGAGTTGAGTTTCAAAATTTCAAGTGCTGAACATGATGAACAGGGTTGGGTTTGAGTGCTGAATTGAAAAATTTTGAATCAAGAAAGAAGTTGAGTTTAGTTAATCAGGGTCATTAATTTGAACTTGAGGTAACTATTTTCAGTAAGTTTTTCTTATTGTTTTAAGTAAAAACTTATGTTTTTGGTGAGAAAATATGTGCAGAAGATGAGCTGATAAGAGATAAAGCCAGAGATTGATCTCAAGGTGATAGCTAATTCCAGACAGCGATCCCATCATGATGAGAGGGGGAGTCTGACGAGGTTAGAGCCAAAGAGAAGATTCTGGTATATGCTAAGAAAGAAAAGAGACTGATAAAGACTGAAGATTGAGAATACTCGACATTTAAGACTAGTCAACATCTGAGGGGGAGTCTGTTGGTGCATTCATCTGTCGTCTTCGTCTTATGTCGAGTCTCGGTTGCGTTGCAGATCCGAACAAGCATGAAGTCATCTTTAGGAATGATGACATCACATGTGATGACATCATGGAGATGACATCACATCATGAAAACATCATGTGAAATTGCATGCAAACTTGAAACAGAATGTTAATTTGTCGGTTTCGCTTGAACTTATTTAGAGGGTTTCACTTGAATCAGTTATGTTCATTTCAAGCGAAACCATGAGGGCTATATATAGGGGTCATGTCTATTCATTTGTAACAGTTCAGAGAATTCCATACCGAGGTGTTGCCGGTGTGAAGACTGATTGTAACTGATATAATATCAATATAATCAGTGTTTAAAGTGATATTCAAGCTGTTCCGACGTCAGTTTCTTAGTTTCCGCCTCTGAAACTGATAAAATCTCTTTTGAACGACTCGTTCGGGTCGCAAACCGTTCCTACAGGAATATCCACCTTTTTCTTTATCACTAGAACAATTTCATCCTCACTTCTGACCGGTGTTTTGATCTTTTTCTTTTTCTTTTTAGCTTTATTGTCATCACTGTCACTTTCTTCTATCAGTTTAAAATGAGCTGCCAATCTTCTAACATGATACTCACGATCATCATCACTATCCTCTTCAACTCGAGCAACATACGCTTTGTGATTTGAATCTTTGTTTGGATCATAATCATCCCAATTGAAATTTTCCCAGTTAAATCCTTCTGGTAACTTTTCATCATCTTGGTTAATCAGTCATGCTTTATTATCAGCTGAGATATATTTGTCCAAACTGAAACCTTCCATTGGCTTTTGATCATCCTGATTCACCATACAAGCTCTCTTTGATGATTCTTCGATTACTTTTCTACCATGTGCCACTTGTGGTTCTTGTTGTTGTTGAGTGACTTGATGATAGATCGCCTTCCGTTAGTAATCATTATTGTTGTTGAACGGATTTTGAGCTCCACTTGCTTCGCGGTTTTTGCACTCCCTCTTGAAGTGTCCTTTTTCCCTGCAACGAAAACAAGTGACTTTAGATTTATCAAATCCTGAAGTAGAAACATTAGCTTCACGTAAATCATCTCTTCCTGTGATTTGCTTAAATTTCTCAGCTCGTCTCAACACACCTGCCAAAAACCATTTAATGTCCATCAATTCCATCTCTTCAGCATCTATTTGATCATAATCCTCTTTTGTAAGCATTGGATTCCCGATCCGGCCTGCAACAAAACTTCCATAAGATTCCAACACGGTTCCCAACAAAGACATGTGACTCTTAGCAATTTCTTCTGAATATTCCTCATCATTTTCCAGATTCAGAACAATATTGCATTGTAACTTTTTGCCATTCTTTGTTGCAGAAAAAATTTGGATCAAATAATGGATATGATGAAAAACTTGTGTTGCTGTTTGATCCTTTGGATGAAATTCCAGATGAACTCTTTGCATTGAATGCAGTCTCAATCTTCGGTGAAATGTTGGTGGTTTTATCACTGACACCACCTTTGTAGTAAAGACCAATGTCTTGTTCACCATCGAAATCTTTCATTCTTAGAAGCTTTCTTTGTTCCATTTCCTGAGCCTCAATCTTTTATAATGAATTTGCTCAGTGTTAGATTGTTAAAACCTTTTTTGATCCTCAACATCATGAGATATGTACCCCAAGTCTCGTATGGCAATGCATCAGATAACTTCTCAATCAACTCCTCATTATCTTTCTCGATGCTCAACCTCTTCATGTTAGCTAGCAAATTGTAGTATCTTTCACTAATTTGCTTTGTGCTTTCATTTTTCAACCCACGAAACAGATCAAACTCTTTCTTCAAAAGTGATTTCTTGTTCTTGACCATCTCTTGACTTCCATGAAACTTTGATCTTAATGGTTTCCATATTGAATACAAAGTTCCATTGTGTTGCAATAAAACCAAGATATATTCTTTCATAGGTTGTTGAAGTAAACTTAGCATCATTTTCTCATCTTTGTATTTCTTTCTATTATCCGCACTTAGATCTTTGATTGCAATGATCTCTTCGTCATCATTCATCGGTCTAACGTACTTCGTCTCGACACATTCCCAAGCATCTAAGTAATTGGCTTGTACCCAGTTCTCAAAACTACCTTCCCAACCTTTATACTCCTCGATGTTCATGAGCTTAGGCGGTTTTTGCATCGTCCCTGTTTCATTTTCCAACATCGTGTTCTGTGCGAGAGTAATCGGGATAACCGGGGTAGCGAATGCGTTGAAAAATTCCTCTTCCATGTTTCGGATTTTCAAAGATCACAAAACTGATTATTCAAGCGAAATACCCTATTAAAGCGGAATAAGTGATTCAAGCGAAATCACTCAAGCGAAATAGCACCTTGAATCGCAATAGCAATTTTCAAGCGAAAATAGCAGAATTTCTCAAGCGAAATAACTGTTCGAGCGGAATCAACACAATTTCTCGAGCGAAATCAGATCCAAAATGTGATTTCAAGCGAAAACAACAGATCAGTTCAAGCAGAATACTACTGATGTCATATTCTCAAGCTGTTTTTCAAGCGGAATTAAATATTTTACTAACTTTTTATCGATTTTAGGCCTGAAACTTTCAAGGCTTTGTTAAAACATAAATGCGCACATTATGTGAGAAATTTAGCCGATTTTAACCGTGAAAAATTGTTTAATTTTGAAAAGAAGGTGTAGAAATCAGAAATTGCAGCTGAATTGGTAAGAATTCTTCTTCCTGAGCTCTGATACCACTTGTAGGATCGTTTTCTGACACGAACAAGTCGATAAGAAGAGTTTTACTCAATACAAAAGGCAGAAACAGATGTATCAAGGTCAATTCAACCAGAATATCAATTTAAACTGTCGTATTATTGATCTGATAACGTTTTACAGCGAGACGACACTTCGGCAGCACTTCGTTGCTCTGACCGGAATTTTTTTCATCTGATCTCGCTTGAACTAGTATTTATAGACCTGTGATTTCGCTTGAAGACATTCCAAGCGAAATAAGAATTCCAAGCGGAATCTCATTCCGCGCGGAATTACATACATACACTTTCAAGCGGAATCACCTTGTTCAAGCGGAATTACATGTTTTCTTAAAATACGTGCACTAATTTAACATTCTAAGTACAAGACTCGATACAAGACGAAGTCGACAGACGCATGCACCAACATAATATCTTATTTCTTAAGTTTCCTTGCCTAGGTACCCAAATCCTTTTCTTATGGAATATCCAAACTCCATCAATTCCTTGCTCTAATTCTTTTATCCGTCCTTTCATTCCTTCAGCATCATCCTTGATTGCTGTTTCTTGAACGTTCTTCAGTTGTTCCATTAAATCTAACTATATATTTAATCTAAGAGCACAAACTCGCTTTTTCTTTTCATGATATTTACGACTTAGGGCATCCGCCACTACATTTGCTTTTCCTTCGTGAAATAGAAAATCTCAGTCGTAATCACTTAGAATTTCCATCCATCTTCGCTGCCTCATGTTCAATTCTTTTTGCCCAAATATGTACCTTAAACTCTTATGATCTGTGTAGACAGTAAACTTACTTCCGTACAGATAATGTCTCCAAATCTTAAGGGCAAAAATTATTGCTCGTACTTTTTCAACTGCCTTGATGCATATGCATTTACCTTTTTGCGTTGCATTAACACACAACCTAATCCTAGCTTAGAAGCATCGCAATAAACTTCAAAATCTTTTGTTCCCTTGTGCAAGGCAAGAATTGGGGTATTTGTTAATCTTTGGTTTAGAATCCTAAAAGCTTCCTCTTGTTTGGGTCCCCATTCAAACTTAATAGTTTTACAGGTTAGCTTAGTTAATGGAACAACTATTTTAGAAAAATATTTAATGAAACGCCTATAATATCCCGCTAATCCTAGAAAACTTCTAACTTCGGTAGCTGATTGCGGGACCTTCCAGTTCGTTATTGCTTCTATCTTGGAGGGATCTACGTGAATACCTTCATGATTCACCATGTGTCTTAAAAATTGCACCTCTTGTAGCCAAAATTCACACTTCGAAAATTTGGCGTAAAGCTTTTCCTTTCTTAACAAAGTTAAGAGTGCATATAGATGCTCACGATGATCGTCCTGGCTTTTGGAATAAATAAGTATATCGTCAATGAAGACAATTATAAACTTATCCAGATACGGTTTACAGGTCCTATTCATTATGTCCATGAATGCGGCAGGAGCATTCGTTAATCCAAATGGCATGACTGTAAACTCATAGTGACCATACCTAGTCCTGAAAGCAGTTTTAGGTATGTCTTCTTCCTGTACCTTCAACTGATGATATCTAGAGGGTAAATCTATCTTAGATAAATACCTAGCTCCTTGAAGTTGATCGAAAAGATCATCAATCCTAGGTAAGGGGTATCGATTCTTAATTGTAACCTTATTCAATTCCCTATAATCGATACACATCTGCATCGAACCATCCTTCTTTTTCACGAACACCATAGGTGCTCCCCATGGGGATGAACTGGGTTGTATGAATCCTTTTCTTAATAATTCATCTAACAACTTTTTGAGTTCTAACATCTCTGTGGGTGCTAATCGATAAGGTGCCTTAGCTATTGGTGTAGTTCCAGGAATCAGATGAATTCTAAATTCTACTTCCCTATCTGGCAGTAATCCAGGTAGCTCTTCTGGAAATACATCAGGGTATAATGATACTACTGGGATTTCTTTAAGTTCCTTGCTTTTAGTGTTGATGATTACCGAAATCATGTACACTATTCCTTGCTTTCGTTCATAACTAGCAACTTTCATTACTGAAATGAACTTCATTGGTTTACGCGGCTTATCTCTTGTTATCAAAATTACTTCTCCTGCTGGGGTATGTATTTCTATGGAATTTTTATCACAAAGGATTCGAGCATGGTTGGCTACCAACCAATCCATTCCTAACACGACATCGAATCCGGCTAAATTCATAGGTAGTAGGTTTGCAGAAAATTTATGTCCTGAGAGTTCTATTTTTCCTTCTTGGAGAACCTTATCTATTTTAACAGAATTTCCTTCTGCCGTATAAATCTGCTTAAGTTTGGTTAAAGGTTGCTTAAGAGCTTGGCAGAATGAAGTATTTATAAAACTTTGATTTGCACCAGAGTCAAATAATACTTTTATGTAAACGTCATTTACAAGAAATGTACCAGCTATCACATCTGGAATCAGTTCTGCTTCTTGCGTCATCAGCTGGAAGGCTCTTGCATTCTTCTTATTAGTTCCTTCGGCAGGTTTGGCCTTGTTGTCAGCTGGCTTAACCAATTTTGGACAATTGGGCTTGAAGTGCCCTGCTTCTCCGTAGTTATAACAGACCATTGATTTCTTCCTGCATTCCTCTTCTCAGTGTCCCAGGATTTTGCAGAAATTACAGTACCCTTTACATTTCCCAAAATGATTTCTTTTACAGGTACTGCAAAATGGAGCGGTGGAGGGTTGCCCAGTTCCCTTCTTCTTGAAGTTATTACTATTACCCCCACGGAAACCTTGGGTAATCTTTTGTGCCAATTCCTTTTTCATGTTTTCTTCTCTTGTACGTACCAGTCCGTCAGTTAAGGTGTTGGCCAGTTCGACCGCATCATCAATCGTTCGGGGTCTCGCAGCTTTAACTATGTCACAAATCTCACTAATTAGTCCCCAAATGTAGCGAGAAATAAGAACCGGTTCTGGCAAAGCCAGAGTTGGTACAATTCGAGCATATTTGAAAAATTTCGAAGTATACCCTGACAATCCACATTCACCATCCGGTGGTTCAGGAACTTGTTTGTCATTTGTTACTTTTCGTAGGATGGACAAACTTTTCTTTCTACCAATTCCTTGAATTCCTCCCAACTCATGGCATAAGCCACGTCACTTCCTTTTGCTTGCAACACCGTGTTCCACCATTCTAACGCCTCTTCCTTTAAAAGGTGGGATGTATACATAACCCTTTCGTTCTCGGCGCATTTACTTATTTTAATTATTGCTTCGGTCTTTTCTAACCAACCCAATGCGACACTCGCCCCTTCATTGCCTGCAAATTCGACTGGTTTACAGGCAAGAAATTCTTTGTAAGTGCAACCCGTCGTTGCCACTTTCATTTTCTTTTGTAATGGGGCTTGAACCACATTATTATTATTATTACCACCGCCATTCACACTGTTACTAAAATTATCATCGCGGGTGCGTTTGCTATGGTTGGCTTTTGAAGGTTCAACGGGATTCTTAACAGCAGCGACGATTGCGGGGATAGCATTAGCTATTCCCTGAGCAACGATATTTTCTATATCTTGTCTATTGAGAAAATGGTCTTCATTATTGGGTTCAGATTGGTTAACTTCATTTACCGGTTGGTTTACTGCATTTTCCATCTGAATAATTAACAATATATACAAGTTATTGTCACAAAATGGATAGCAACTAAACGCAATAAGGCAATCACAACACAATTAAGTCACACATATAGCCAAAATCGTGGACATTGCGACATTTATATTTTTATATATAATATTATGCATCAATACACATCATCTATTTTACAAAAGTTTTATTTTGGTTATTATTATATAATATTATATATATATATATATATATATATTTCACATATTAGTATTATACAAAAAAAAACTTTTAACTATGGTTAACTGGCTTTTCAGAAACGACGCTCCCTCTCGTCGTACTTCCATGTGATGTTTTCCCCCACTTCTCGAATCCGATTTTCCCGTATCCACCAGTTCCTCGCCATAGGGGCGCAATTCAGCAACGTTCTCCGGGTTCATGGGGGGAAAAAGTGCAGGTTCAGGATCAAACTGTGGAAAGTAAACATTTGGGTTATTCATAAAATTCTGAAAATGCCAGTCGCTTGTCCACCATTCTTCCAACTGCCCTGCAACAGGTTGAGGGATGACATTTAGGTATGGAATAGCAGGTTCCAAATTAATAGGAAGTTCTGACTGGGCAGGGAAATTGAAAAGGGTTTCGTCAGTAGGTCCGATGAGGTCACAGTTCGCCAGTTTTCTATCGAGTTCCTCCCAAGGTGGCAACTCCTAGGATTGACCAGAGCTCTCCCCTACTTCCTTTCCCTTTCCTTTTGGATCCTCTGTCTTTTTCACCTTTTGGGAAGCTGGCTTCTTCTTGCGTCCTCGCTTCCAGTCCATAAGACTTTTCCTCTTTTTAGGCATAGGTTTCTCCTGTGACAGGGCCTGAAACACTAGTGGCTTCTCGGGGTCAGCCTGATAATCGGACTGGGTTCCGAAAATCTCCATATCAGAAGTATGGACAGTGAAACTTCGGAGAGCTTCCGATAGTTCATTCGTGCTGTTAGTCACACATAAGGTAACACACAAAAATTCAAGTTAAAATTTTATTTTATTGAAATTTTAATTTTTCACAGAATCACAAAATGGCAAATTGGAAACTTAAGAATTTTTCAAATACTTAATTGGCTTAAATCAGTGGCTCTGATACCACCTTTTTCGATCACGGCCCCTGACCCAGTTTCCCGGTTCGGATGCCACGGGACAGAAAACCCGTGGTATTGGTGTTTGATTTGGCAGCGGAAAGTTTAACAGGATCGTTTAACTGGAAACACCCATTTATTTTATTTCAAGTTCGGGATAAACCCCGTAATTTACAATAAAGGAATTTCACTGGGAAATTCCCTGATTACAAAAACATGTTTATTTTTTTAATGAGCCACTTCATTCAAGCTGGTAGTGCTACGCGGCAACTTTCCTTGTTCACAGTAAATCATCTGAAACACGTTTAAAAAGATTTTATCAGCGGGGAAATACTGGCGAGTCATTCAATTTGTACAAAACAACACATGGTTATAATTTACAGTATTAAGAGCGATTACAATTGCCCTTATCTTATAATTATCTGGTCCAGTTGTCACTCGACCGGATCTGTGATTGTGGTCATATCACTTATTGGGTCCGTTCACCCAAAAGTGACGTGTATCACTATTTAGGTCCTTTCACCTAAAAGTGATAGAACAAAAATAATGTGCACAATACCCCACTTACTGCCAGGAACTTAAGATAACAAAGACTTAATCCCTGTAAAATATAACTGGAAAACGTTTAGGGTTTTACAAAGCAATTTTGATAAAAACAGAATGACTCACTTTGCATGTTTAACTGAACAGAATTCGCCTACTGATTAAGCCTGGTAACCTAGTTAAAATAACAATGCAAACGAAACTAGGTCAGTAACTTAATTCAACATTTATGATAATTTCATGAGATCGAAACCCTCACGACGAATGACAAAGTATAGCCCATACTCAGGCAGCACTTAAACATCCATCGGATCGGTTTTAATCGATCGGACATTGTATCGTAGCAGTGATCGAGTTATTACATTGTTGTCGCAGCAGAGGTTCAGGATTTTGATTATTTTTTAAAGAAACAGCGTATAACTAAACGTAGGTAGCTAAATTTTTCGTCGTAACACACATTCCATGCAAGTGCCAAGCCCCTGAGTTATATACTGAATTTTGGCCTCCCCCGCGTGTCGCGCCGGCTGCCAGGGATCCTGGCGTGACACGCGGGGCATAACCTTTTGGGCTAGGGTAGCCTTGTGTCCTGCTTAGCCCTGGTGAGTCAGCTTCAAACGAAATTTCGAGTTTTACTTCGTTTTTATGGATAATTATCCATTAGGGGATACCCCCCATTGAGTTTTAGGGGGTCCTGATCCTAGTTTTGCCTGTTTTAAAAATTTTACGGGTCGTGCCATACCACTTGGGGGTCTCAATTTGGCTTTCCTAATGGGCATTATTAAAATAAGAAATAATAATTTTCGCAAGGGTTGTTACACATATGAATGTCAACTTGCAGAGTGGAGCAGCCTGGCACGGAAGGCGGCAAATCCCTGAGGATGAACAACAGGGAGTGTTGGTGTTTTGTATATAAATAATAAATCAAAAACCCTAAAAATAGAAAAAACAACAAAAATATGTTTTTACTTTGTCAAAAATTGAAAAATGAAAAAAAAATATGTTTGTTTTTAAATTTGTTAAAAATAATAAAAAGTTCAAAAAAATATGTGTTGATGGAGTATGCCAAAAACCTCACGGTTGAACAAACATGATTAATTTCACAAATCATTGAAAATGGTTTTAACATTGTTAAAAATCAATGTGTTGTAAATCATGGGGGTACTTTATGCAAGATAAAGCATGTCTAAGCATAACATGGATGGCGAGACAAAGCTATTTGCATCGTGTTGTCAAATTTTTTAAATGTTTTGAATTATACGGGGAGTAAGAATTTTGAAAATACAAAAACATTTGAAAATTTGAAAAATCCAAAAATAATTGAAAACTTAAAATGGGTTTTTGTATAAAAGGAGGAATGATAGTACATCAGTAAGACAGTCACGGTACGCTAAAGAAATGGAATATAAAAATGTGATAAATGGTCTCACTGATGATATGGCAGTAGATTTTTACATAATTAGTAGATTGATTTCGAGATATAAACCTAAATATCAATAACTTGCTTATCTCAGTGTCACATCCGACCGTGTTAAACCAACAAACCGCGGCGGAAACATCGTGGAGTATCGTAACAGAATCATTGTTTCACAACCATGGATTAAGAAGTTTAGTTTTATTTAAATATTAACCATTTACATTGTCTTGAAATTAAAGGTAAAACACAACCACATCATCTATCATTGTTATTAAGTCACTAAGGCCTCGTCCGATCCTAAGTGAGCATGCATCGTAGTAGCAAACAACATCATCAAACAACACCACCTGAAACATATGTAAAAATAAAGTCAGCAATGAAATGCCCGCGAGCACATAGATTTTGTGAGTGTGTCAGATTCATGGCTCGTATACATATTGCAATACCTCGTTTGACTACAAGAATCAATAATTGAAAACCTTGTTTTGAAAAGTGTTTGGTATTGCAATATGATTAACCAACTAAAAAACAAGTTGGTTATAGTTTATAAAACCTCGTTGCTATGAATCTAGAAATAAACATTTGTTTATGTAAACAAGATTGTAAATCATTCTTGTAATAAACTCTTATGGTTTATATCATATAGTAAACATCGTTGCGTGTCATCGTTTAAAATCGTTCGTCCAAGTGAACTAAATAATGCCACGGAATGTAATACAATAAAAGCTCTTATATATAAGAAGTACCAGCGGCGTATCTACCATGCTTTTATCACATTAAACCCGTCTCGTTATCTTATCACATACCAAAACCCAATCGTTCGTTTAACTGGTTCTGTTAGGATCTGAGTTTGATAAGATTGTGTTTGTTTAATTAAATGAAGATGAATAAGAAACAATTGCAGCGGAATGAGATGAATAAACTTTCAACACAATCAAAGAGAGAACAATTTTAAGCAAACATGTTTAACATAGAATCGAATGATCGTATTTGATTACAATAATCAACACTAATGCATGCATGCACAAAGTCTCCCCCTCAGCCTGAGGTCATAGTGATTTGTTCGTACAGAATGACTTGGTGATGAAAAGAGCTAATAGAACAGTACAGGGTACTATTCTATTTATAGTAAAGAACAAACCACTGAAGCATCTTTGCTGACGTCACCATGAAAATGACATCTAACCTTCTAACAACCTATAAACACTGACCTTATTCAAACACTGCTTACAAACTACTGATTACAAATAATACAAATGATAAACTAAACTACTGATTCTCCTTCCACTGTTATGACTCCAGCAGTAATTTGTGTCTTCAGCAGTGCTTAACCCGTATCAGTAGATTGAGCATCAGTGCTTAGTCTTCAACAGTCTTTAGGTATCATCAGTTGTTGAAGATCAGCAGTTGTTGTAGAAGGGTAGTATTTAGAGGACATCAGTTGTTAGACCACTTTCAAGAGGAAAGAACTGTTGCAAACAACTGCTTATTATGAACCCACTGATCTGATCCAGTTTTGGCTTTATCAACTATTCCTTTGGTAGGGTTCGATCCCAACAATCCCCCTGGAACAGATGATGCCAAAACTCTTAATTATTCTGGATTTTTATTGTCTCATCAAGAGTTCTCTTACTTGACCTTTGAACTGTTGTTCAAAGTTCATAGGGTCCTCATCATCCTCATCCCTGCACAGTGAAAGCTCAAGGAGATCCTGCAGATCTTCAACACCCAGGCCAAGTGCTTCTTCCCTTGATATGTACTTCACCGCACCATTGGATTTGAGTAGAGTCAATACGTGGGTCTTTTGATCAGACTTCCACTTTAGTATCATTGAATCCAATGGGTTTCTTAGGAGAGTTTTTATTGTTGATGAGTTTGGAGATTGAGGCCTGGTGATGACAACTTTGGTAGGGTCTTGAGATTGTGTTGAGAGTTGTTTTTTCTGCCATAAGTGTCTGAAGAACCATCTTCATAATATCCTCTTCTTGAGCCTTGTCTTCTTTTGTCATTGTATCCATCTGCTTTTGTTTCCTTCTTTGATAAAGGATGGTAGCAGGTGGAACAGTGGGTTTCCTGTTGTCTGACTGGAACCACTACTTCTGGATAATCAGGCTTTTTAGGGGCAGTGAGATCTCTCTTCCTCAACTCTTCCAACCTTTTGTAGGTGACTAACACTTTATCCTCTGACCACCTTGTAACCTGGTTCCTTGACCCATAATCAGCTGCTATCAATTCCTCTTTCATTCTTTTTAGCTTTAAGGTTCTTTCAGGTACATTTTTCTTGTACTTGGCCCAGATTGGAGGAGTTTGTTTTACCTTTTCTTCAAGCATCTTTTGAATTCTGGCTATCTCTTCTTGTAGTTCACTGAGAGTCCATTCTTTGTATTGATGGTTTTCTGCCCTGTACTTCTTGTATGCCATGATATATTCAAGGTAGTCTTGCCTCATACTTTCATCATCTTTTTTAGACAATTTTTGGCAAAGATCTTTTGAGAACTATTCTATAGTGCTAACCTTGGTGAGCAGGTATTGCAGATTTCTGTGAATCTCTTTGTCAGACTTTCCCTCTATATCTCTTTTAGATATATCCTCTGCTTGTTGGGCTTTTATCTTGATATACTCTTCTATGTTTCTTGGGAAAGGATAACCTTGAATGGAAGGAAGTTTCCTTCTTGCAGGGTTATCTTCAGAGTAAAAAGATTTGATATCCTACCTGACTGATGGAAGATCCAATGGATATTGTACACACACTGGAACAATAGCAGTGATTAGATTCAGAACTTGAGCTGAAGAGATTGGAACAAGGTTTTGAAAGGTGACAAGGGACAGTTGTTGTGTAGATGTTGGAGTTAGAGAAGTGTCATCTTCCAGTACAATGTTTGTTACCCTTCTCCTTTTGTGCTTTGGCGAAGTTGGTGGAGCATTTGTGGGTTTTTAGTGGTGGTGACTGAAGTGGTAAGTGTCTGACTAACAACTGTTGAAACAACTGGTGTTTCAACCACGGTTGTCACTACAACAGTTGATGTGTCAACTATTGTCTTCTTCTTTTTGACAGGTGGTTTTTGTGGTGGTGAGGTTGTTTTTGGTATGGCAGTGGATTGAGTGTGAGTTGATGTAGTAGTGATGGTAGTTGTTGGGGTAACATCTGTTGAAACCACTGAAGTACCAACAACTTTTGATACAACAGGTGTCTTAACATCTGTTGGTTTGGGGGTTTGATGTGAGGAACTTTTGGGGATTTGAGGAGTTGGTTTGGTGGCTTTGGAAGGTGTGGTTTTGGGTTGGCTTACTTTTCTAGTAGGTTGTCTTCCTTTTGGTTTAGAAGTACCCTGCTCTTCCATTTCCATCAGAACTTTCTTCTCCTGCTCAAATCTTTTTGACACTTTTATTTCCATTTTCTCTTTCATGTTTGCTTTTAGATCAACAATAACATTTTGAGTCACATCAACCTTTTTAGAACCATATGGCCTTGGAATTTCTACCACCTGTTTAGACGTTGGAGTTGGTCGCATTTTTAACTTTTCTTGTCCTCCTTTCTTTTCTTTCTCCCCCTTTTTGGCATCATCAACATAAATGAGTGAATGAGGAGGAGTGCCAGTGGTTTGAAGCAAATGGGCCTTAATTTCCTTGATATCTGCTTGTGTATCCTTGTACCTAGCTTCCATGACATTTCTGATCATTTGAATCTGAACTTCATGTGACTTTTGGTGACTTTTGTGTTGTCAGAGGTATAATCTCTGCGATCTCATCTTCCAGAGTTACCTTTTTAGTGGGTTTGGGGGGCTTTGTGGTAATTTTTTTTGGGTTTTTTGGTGATTTTAGGTGTGGGTTTCACAACAGTGGTTTTGTTGCTATGATCACCTTGAGCAGTGGACTCAACAGCAGGAGACTGAGGAGCAGTGGTTGCTGCTAAATTCTGCTCAGGAGCTTCTGTTTGTGTTTTCAAGGTTTTGACAGCCCTGAAAATGTTTCAGAAAATAGGTTGTTCATTTAAATAGGGTTTCCTTGGATAAGCACATGTGTATTATCCTTTGAAAATTTCTTTTATAAGTAAAAACTTAGAAATCTTGGAAACAATAAAAATGATTTTTATTAACATTTTTTTACCATATCATTGAAAATCTCTTGTGAGTAGTTCAAATTTTCTTCAGACATGATAGCATAACCCAGGTATTGGAGTTTCAATGGTATTTCATTAAAAGCTGTGGTTTTATTTGACACACACATGAGGATGGTATGGAATAAAAACCTCATGGCAGGTAGAAAACTTCCTTTTTTAAAAGTATCCTTTTTCATTTCTTCTTCATACCCTCTCTCAATGAAATCAGTTTGATACTCTGTTTTTGGGAAAGAGCTTTTACCTGTAAGATCATTGATTTCGAAAACCTTTGAAATGGTTTGAGGTGTGATGGTAACTGGAATTCCCCTTATTGATGAAGTAATGGCTAAGGGCTTTTTGTCCTTAGTTTCAAGCTTTGCATTTTTCCAGAACTCTTGTTGGGTATCCAGGAAGATGGCTTCATTGCAAGTCAACAAAGTTTTGTACTTTGAAGACGAAAGTGCATCAATTACGGAGTGAAAATTTGTGTTTTGACTTGTTTTTGCAAGGGTACACAGGTAGTTATGTGGGGTTTTGAATGGGAGAGCCATAACGATTTGAAAGTGGGTAAGAACGAAGAAGATGAGTGATTTGAGAGAATTTGGTGATAACTGCTTTTGAAAGGAACTTTGAATTTGATTCGACAGTGAAAACCCTGTTTGGGGTTTTGATCAGGGGTTTTTATGGTGGAAAAAGTGAATGTTGACGTGGCAGTGGTTAAAAAAGATCTGACCGCTAAGTACTATCGACGTGCCAACCTCTGATGAATAATGGATGACAGTTGTTTAGGAAACCACTGATGAAGCAATATCAGTGGTTTACAAAAGTGAAAATGAAACAGTGGCTGACTTCTAACTATCAGTGGATTAAAACACTGATGTTTGACCAACAGTGATTAACAAGGAAATGAAAGAACGGAGGTTGACTTTCAATAGTGAATAGTATCAACAAAACAGATGTTTAAACTAAAACAGTGGATATGATAGACTTTTAAGGATTAATGAAAATTTCCATTTTTAAGGATGAATTTTTTATTTTCTAAAAACATTTTGATGCTTTTATTCATAGAAAAACAGGATTTTGCCTGTTATTCCATGTTCAGCATGCCAATCCTTGAGATCAAGCTTTTAAAGGTAGATGTGTCTAAATCGTTTAAATTGTTCAAATCGTTCAATCGTTCAAATTGTTCAATCGTTCAAATCGTTCCAAATTGTTCAAGTCGTTCAAATCGTTACAAGTCGTTCAAGTTTTAATTGTGAAAACTACTTTTGGTTATCTCGCAGAATACATTCAAACCTTTGTAACTCGTCCATCATTCAACTCGTATTAACAAACCACCAAAGGGTAAGTTAACAATCATCAGGTTTTGTCGTTACCCACATATCCCCACACATAACCATGGCGATAGTTTTATAACGGGATTTGTCAGATACTATGGTACCATAACATAGTACTGGTCGGCTTGATGTAAATACATCCCAACAAGTTCGTTCACATTATCGAAATCGTTATGTTTAGTATAAACCATAGTATTCGTTTTTGAAAACATCGAAATCGTTTAACACATATGAATCACCCCAAAACAATTGAAAACAGTAAAATAGGGGAACTATGTACTGACATTGAAATGCAAAGTATCCTCGATTAAAGTGAACTAATAAAGCTTGGGCAAACCAAGGAAATCAAGTGGCACCTAGTAATCGAATCGCTAAGTTAATAAATCGACACCTAAATCGGGAGATCGGGTAGAATGAGGTCTTGTAAACAAAATGAGTATTGGAACTCATGTGATATGGTTTAACAAAGCCTACATTCTAAATCGGAACCTATCATAAGTGCTTACGACCCGTTAAGGTAGTCTACGCTACTTTAACGCGTCGTTCGTGCGAATGCGCATTCGAGTTGCCTAACTAGTCCTATGACAAGTATTATATGCCCTAACATATTTAAATATATTGCATAATCAGTTTAAGTGACAAAAATTAAGTTACATATGCTTAAAATCCAATTATGCATGAAAAGGGCATTTTGGTCATTTTCCTAAGTCATATAAACTACTAATCATACAACTAATTAAACTAAGTGACCATAAGTGTGACAACCCGAACTTTCAAGATTAGTAACATTAATATTGTGATTCTAACTTCTCGTTATTTATTTCTCTCCAATGCGCTGCGTTGGACGTTTGGAGTTATATTAACTCGGTTAGTTAACATGTTAGTATATTTGGGCCACGCACATTGGGCCTCATGTTTACTACCCGTATCGGCCACACACGCACACGCACACTCGGGGACCAAAATAAAACGCACGTATTCATCCAAATACAGTTGGGCCGGCGACCATGATGGGGGTATAATGAGCCCACTCCTCATAGACCTTGTATACGTTTGATCTCTTAAAGCTTTGTGGCTCACTGACCTAGTCTCGCAAGCCCATCTTCTTATAACTAGACCGAGCCCATCTTCTTATTTTTGTTTACGTGGAGTGGTATTAGAGCACTTGAATATTTGCAAAACCCTAAATTTTGGTGAACGGCAACAAGGAGAAACACCTCACGATTTCCTCCCTTCTTCCGTGTTAACTGATTTCCTCGTGTCGTTTGTCGGGTTAGTGTTCCATTCTCGTATCTTTATGTTAACTGTTACAACTCTTGTTTATTAATATTGAGTACGAATGATCGTGATGTTTGGCTGGTAAACTACGATGACATGAAAACTATTTGATTGATGATGTGTTTGGTTCAGCATGATGATGATTAGTGATAATTCTAGATAATAACAATCACTGGATACATATGATTATCAGTTATAGTTATCTCATGATGTGTTATATTAGGGTGATATGATTTAATAACACTTTCAGGTGATGACAACTAACACAAACCACAACACAATTCAAACAATCACTTTTTGATTTAATTGTATTTTATTTTTCATTGGACCTCAATTGTAATATGATGTATGACCGACAACTTTATATAGATCACATGCAATTCTGACAAAATTAATGAAAAGTGGCCGACTAATATGAACCAATTTCAAATCACCTGCAAGTTGAAATGGATCTGATCACATCAAATACCGATTGGGCCGATGTAAATACTGATTGGGCCGATGATTTGGACTTTGACTTTATATATATACCAATAACTGTTACTAAAGGTGTTAGATTAATCTGATTTATTATAATGAAAGTAATTGAATTAGAGTCTGTGATTTCATGTGAGTTTTAAATCCGCCGGGTCTTGAACACGTGAATGAACGGTAGGTTGGATAATAAAATATGTGTAATGGTTCGATGATATTGTTATATATGTTAGTGCTGGAGGATAAAGAATTAGCATAGATATTGTTGCAAAACTAAAACAGGATCGCTAATTATTGGTATGTAATTGACAATTAGCGATATTTGATAAGAGGGTTTGATAAACTGGTCATATTATTAAATGTCTATGTTATGTGTAAAAGGTTTCGTGAGGTTGTTTAGTAAACTAGGATGTGACACCTGGGTCACTGCGACCATCAAACAAATACCAAACCAATGAAATATTATATTTCATACTTGGGATTTGTATAAATATGTGTATCATTTGCACATATCAATTTTTGTTCAATTCCAAACTCTATATCGCTTTCTGGAAGGTTATACGCGCACTGATGCGTTAATATAACCAGTTTAATGCAACGAACACTCCTGGATAGTGAAATGGGCTTCACATACCTTAAACAACCTTTACATAACTTAGAAATAAGTTTTTAAGGCTTTAGTATGGCAAAAACAAGTTAATTCGCCTACAGGGACTAAATTTGACAAACTGCGAAAGTATGCCAATTTGAACTGCAACGAACATTCCGGAACATGAACATAAGTTAAACACACCTAAAATATCCTTTATATTGCTTAGGAATAGGCTTTGAGGGGTTCGGTGTGCTAAAATAAACTTTTGGCTCATTCAGGGACTAAAAGCGTCAAAAAGTGCACAAGTTTGCATTTTCGCGCATAACTTACGTTCTGAATACCTCCGGACATCCAAAAATTTATGTAAGCACTAAAATAGTTTATTTTAGTGTTTTGCATAAGAAAAACTCATTCGTCACGCAATTTAGATCGTTTTTTGCGCTTATGCGCATTCCGTCGTAATTAACCGAACATCGCGGTCGTACGACCAAACAAACCGACATCCGGGATATTTTTTAGCATGTTTCATGTCCACAATGTTTAGGCATCATTTTAGGGCCTTGAAAATGGCTTAACGAGCCTTAAACATGTCAGAAATGGCCTTAATACACAACGGGGACTGAAATGGAAACATTGGAAAGTGTTTACTGATCAGGGGGACCTTAGCGTGACACCTAGCCCCCTTGGCGTCACGCGAGGCCCCTTCTGATCAGCAAAAGCCATTTTTTCAGCTGTTAACAGCCCTTAGACACCCCAAAGGCCAATGCCACATGTCAAACTCTTGTGGTGGGGGGCAAAATGATGCACCATAACATTTCAACACTTGGCCGGCCTAGATCGAAGCACGTTTTTCAAGAAACGATCCTAACGGTCTTGGTTTTCCTATAAGTACCCAACCCTCACTCCTTGAAAACACACATTTGATCTGAGCTTTTCTCTAAGTGGTTGTGATTTCTCACTTCCTACCTGAGATTACTGGGAATCAAATCTTGCGGGGACCCTTTGTAAGTGTTCCTTCGTTCCTTTATCGCTTTTCGAGTCCGAAAGTCAAACTTTGTTTGACTTTCTGCATTGACCAGTTTATGGTCAACGCAAAGTTCGTTTGAACTTCATAACGTGAGCGTAATCACGATGGTCATAGTCCTTAGTGACTATACCTACTGATTACCACGTTATCTAGGCTCAGTGACGAGTCGTAGTTTCGGCCCAAATGCGCATTCGTGCGTATTTTGTAACCAAACTACTCTTGGGTATCAAAACCGTTTGTTTTGATACCTACTGATTACCACGTTATCTATGTATGCCCATTGTGTGCGTACTTAGTAAATTATTTTACATTACACTTTATGCTATGTATGCCCATTGTGTGCGTACTTAGTACATTATTTTACACTACATTTTATGCTATGTATGCCCATTGTGTGCGTACTTAGTACATTATTTTACATTACACTTTACGCTATGTATGCCCATTGTGTGCGTACTTAGTACATTATTTTTCACTACATTTTATGCTATGTATGCCCATTGTGTGCGTACTTAGTACATTATTTTACATTACACTTTACGCTATGTATGCCCATTGTGTGCGTACGTAGTACATTATTTTACACTACATTTTATGCTATGTATGCCCATTGTGTGCGTACTTAGTACATTATTTTACATTACACTTTACGCTATGTATGCCCATTGTGTGCGTACTTAGTACATTATTTTACATTACATTTTATGCTATGTATGCCCATTGTGTGCGTACTTAGTACATTATTTTACATTACATTCTATGCTATGTATGCCCATTGTGTGCATACTTAGTACATTTATTATTCATCACATGCTTACATTTTGATATGATATTTGGTTTGTTTTGATGGATCAATATACATTCATTAACACCGATCACGCCGTTCGTTAGTAGGTAGTGGTACCATAGGAATTGACAACTCCCGTTCCGGACATCCTGGGTAGGTTTGGATGAAAGGAATGACCGAATTTGATACACATAACTTAGATAAACCTTTAATTTGTTTAAGGGTTTATCGCCAAAGTCTCAAGGCTTGGATGTATGCATTCTCACAATACCGCATAGATGTTTATATCAGTATAGCATGCATTTGTTCGACAAAACATAGCTTTGATTTAAACCATGTTTTACCTCAATACTTTGTTTTCGTGCATATGGTTTAGTTGATATATTTCACTAGCCATACATTATTGACATGATTTACATTTGACACATAAACATTATTGACATTGGTTATACATTACATGACTTACATCTTGACATAAACATTTTGACATATTATTCAATACGTTTGGAAATTGGTTTAAACATAGACATCTTACATTGTTGGTTTGGTTTGAGTAAGTGATTTAAGTAACGAGGCGTGTGTATTATGATACAAGCATGGTGGATACGCCGCTGGTACTTCCTATATATAAGTGATTGTATGGTATTACATATCGTAGCGTTATTTGAATCATTTAAATTTGGACATATAACATTTTATACAAATAACATACTTTCACAATACATTATTTTACAAACAACTTAATTTATACAAACTCATTTCCCATGGTTATCCAGTTAACCATGTGTTATTCTTTTATACTTATATATCATTTGGTTTAATTATCACTTTTCAAATGATTTACAAGACAAAGCAAATTACAAGGTTCATGACTAAACATTTTCTTAAACATAAGTCATGAATTCTATTTTTACAAAACCTATGTATCTCACAGGCATTTTTATGCTGACGTACCTATTTTCACATGTGTTTCAGGATATGATGCATAGGATTTATCAAGATACACTTTGGCGGACTTGGGCCTTAGTGACAATAAAAGAACAAGACTAGTTATATTATGTTATATTTCTTTGATTGTCAAGACATTGTAACTCTTTTAATCAATAAAACAATATTTCAATTTCCATGTGTTATGAAACAATGATTCTGTTACTACACTCCCCGACGTTTTCCGCCACGTTTTGTTGTTTTGCGTGGTCGGGGTGTGACATAGGAATCACTTGAAGAGTAATAATCATTGGACTTGGGGAGGTGTAATTGGGCTACAAGAGTTAAAATATTAATACATAGTTTGGATTGGGCCTCGTACGACAACTGAATTACGCAAACAAGGAGAAAACAATAAGTTATGTTGGGCCGTATACTACCCGGGTGTGGGTGGGCTGATCTGATGGACACGTTTACTTGGTTTGGGTTTGCACAATTGGCCGCACTCTTGGATCGCACACTATTGGGTGAACCACTAATGTGATTAAATTGTGCACGTTGTGATTTATGAATGAATAGTATGGTGTCATGTGAAAGATGAGTGGATGATGTGAACAATGTATAACTTGAATACATGCTACGGTTTAATAATGAACCCTAATATATAAGGGGAATCTGTTACATGTTATGTGAATATTTGGCACGCTACTGGCCTGATCATGTGTGTGTGATACTTGTAAGATATGTGTGTGAAAGACACGTGGTTAATTTGCATGTAAAACTGATGATTATTTGGGAATGAGAACTTATGTTATGAATGCGTATGAAACCTAAACGTCTTCTATGTATTACTTGCGATTTGCTGAATACGTGTTTTGGATATGTGTACACGAAACTGATTTCATTGATAACCACGGTAGGGTTGGTCAATTAACTGGAACGGGTAACTAGTCATACCGAGCAAACCAAGGTGAGTTCATTACTTTTGAGCATGCGTCCTGATGGTTGGGACAGTCAGTGGGTATCCCGGGGAGGGATAAATCTTTTGGGTAAAACTGGGATGTTGGATAATATTCTCACTCTCTATCTTTTAAGTCCCATCAACGGGGTATTAGTTTGTAGCGCTACTTAGGTTTGGCACCCTCACGCCGTATCGGGGAGGACGGTTGTGAACTAATTACCCAGTCGGGCCCGGCGCTTTGATAGGAGCACTGGGGAAGGGCAAAACATACATCAGGAGCCGTCTTGTTCAGTATCGAGATATTATCAACATTACTTTCGGATTTAAATTCAATGGATTAACTAAACACTTGGTAACCAACGTTTTCGTAAAACTATGAACTCACCAGCGTTGTCTGATACACTTGTTGCATGCTCGCAGGTTGTTAGATGTCTTGGATTGGAGCTTGCTGTCTGGTGTAGCTGGAGTGGTCATGGGTCGAACAGGATGGATACATGTGATGGAATTATTGATACTATATATTGGTTTTGAAACAGTTTAACTTTGGTTTACTAATTGCTTCCGCTGAACATGTTGGGTTTTATTTACACATATGATTGATACTTTTTATTTATAAATGTGGATTTCATTTACATGCTGGTATGAGTTCAACATGATTAGTGGCTCGTTGTTGGTACGGCACACGCCCATCAGGGGTATTCCCTAGGTGGTATTTTGGGGGTGTGACAGTTTGGTATCAGGGCCACTGGTTATAGTGAACTTGGTTTTTAAAACGTTTTTTTTTATAAAACTAGACTATAACCGAACAGTTTAGAAAGTGACCATGACACTCAGCTCCAGATTGCAAGGTTCTTCTCTCGTATACTCATTGTACTGTATAACTAATGAACACTTACATATGATATTGCATGTGATTGCACGTATATCACAACAGTATGAATTCATGTATTACTCGCATGTGTTATGTGATTGATAGGGTGGTAATTCCCTAAACATTCATGACTCACGTTTCGTGATGCTCTTTGTTTGCTACTCGAGTTTGAGGAACCATTCGACATGAGTTAGGGGGAGCTGAGATGAGCATGCAAATCATAATATTATTGTGGGTGCACACATAATAATAATGTGGGGTGCATGTGAGTCCCAGTGAGGCTTAACAAGTGAAGAAGGGGTTCCGCTTTGTTATCTGATCAGTGTGAAACGTAACAAGTCTATAGGGGTCATAAAACTTTTTGCCTCCTACTCGGATGTGATCCTTTCACTCCTTTCTGAATCCTTACGAATCTTGATGCTATCGAGTATTACTTGAACGCACATCTGAACGCCTAGCGAACCGTGTAGAATGTTAGGTGCTTGCACGAACATCCTGGAGTTGGTCTATACCTTTCTCACTTCTCTCCATTTGCTAGAACTCAGCGTATTAACGCTTTAGATCCCGAAGTGCGATCACTTCTGCAACACTCTTGTAACATACCATGTAATACTCAATTAACCTGTTAGATCGATGGACAAGAGGATGAGCGTAGTACTTTACCGGTTTCAGTGTTTGGACAACCCTGAATTACCAGCAACGAACACCAGCGAATTGACTTCAATCGAATTCTTAACCCTAGTCAGCGACTCATGGGAGTCAACTCTTACGAATCAATCGGGACATAAGCGATGACAATAGGTTATAGGGTGGAATATGTGACTACCAGCACAGTGAGTAGCGCGTTAGGACATGGCACCGAATGTGAAAAGATGGACTTTGAAAGTGAAAGATCGTTGGGCTTCATTTTAAGCAACGAAATCAGAGGTAACAGTCATGGCAACATCAAGGTACTCGTAATCATAGCCTTCAGTATGGGAATGAAGGTACCTACGACATGGATGGGCCGTAGCTGAACCAAGATGACAACAACCAGGGGAACGACAGCAGTACTGGAAATTCTCGTAGCGAAAACAACAACATGATGCTCATGGAAGGGCACTTGGGGCTGGCATGGGCGACGCCAGGATTACAGCAATATGGTGGCTAGCGCGTTTTTGGAAGCTAATCGTTTCGTTCCTGTTCTGTCCAACCCTGATACTTCCTGAAACGAGACCTTGTGTGGAATCGGCTGATGGCAAGACAGTTGAAGCCTCGTATAATCGTTGGGATGCAACTCGACCTTGTAGGTCAAGTGTTCGACATAGACCTTTTTTTGCTATGCTTGATAGTCTCGATGCAGTAATTAGAATGGACTGGTTGTCCAGATGTTGCACAGATGTGCCCAGTGTGGAGAACATTTTGTGTGGGGAATCGTTATTTGTTCTAAAGCGTCAGATTGGTGAAAAGGTTAGCGCCATTTCAGCTATGAAGGCCAGAAGTGTCTACGGAGGGATTACTCCGCTATATTAGCAATCGTTACTGACGTTAGGGCTAAAGAAAAAGAGGATCAAGGATCCACCAATTGTTCGTGATTTCTTTCGGTGTGCTACCCAGGGAACTTTCAGGTTCACTTCCACAACTATAGGGCGAAATCTCAGTCCGATCTCATGACAGAGGCCGCCCTAACTACACGTACTGTTGGGATTGAACCCTACCAGAGGAACAGATAATGTAAAGCCAAAACCAGGTCACAACAGTGGATTCACAATAAGCAGCGGTTTACACTTTGCTCTCCCCTTGAAAGTGATTTATAACAACTGATGGTCTCTATCTGCTGCTCATATTCAACTGCTGCTGTCCTTTCAACTGCTGATGAAAACCCTGAAGTATTCAACACTGCTGGTCCTATCTACTGATGTTAAAGCACTGCCCAGTCAAGGACTGATCAACCTTGAGGAAAGCACTGACATAAAGGGAGAGCAGTTGGTTAGTAAATTGTTTGTCTTATGTATAGTCAGTAGTTAGGTTAGCAGTGTTTGTGTAAGGTCAGTAGATACAGGTTGTTATTCTGTTAGACGTCGCTTTCATGGTGACGTCAGCTGAGATACCTCAGTGGTTTGGTTTGCCTATAAATGTATCAGTAACCTGTACTGTTACATTTGATTGACTGAGTGGGATCTTCTCCTCATGTCTAATCCTTTCATCTTGTGTGCAACCAACCTTGGGGCATCAGGCTGAGGGGGAGTATAGTTTGTAAGCATGACTGTAATCTTTTGCTTTGATTTGTAATCTTTTGACTCTTTATAAAGCAATTGTTTATCAAACTATTTCCTCCTTTGATTGTGTTTACTAAGTTTGTTTTCATTTCCGCTGCACCTAACATGTTTTATATTCATTGATCATTCATTTCAAACAAACAAACACTATCATGAGAGCCTCCGATTCTAACAATTGGTATCAGAGCTTGGACAGTCAAATTCGATCTAACAATCAATTTGACATAACAGTTCGGCTCAAAATGTGACAACCCTCAAAATTACAGGTACTGTACAATTAATTAATCTTAATTACGTGCCTAATGACTGTGCTTGATTACTACTAATAACGTAAACTGCTTTCTGATTCCTCTAACTTACATACATATGCATCACATTTCATACTGTCACTCCACTCATTACATACAAACTTTAGTGACAAACTTGATGCACAAAGCATAGCTAGCACAGTTAGTGGAAAACTCAGAAATATACTGACAAGTGCCAACACATAGACAAACAATAGGTTGAGGGACATATTTGACATTCTTTGAAACCTGCTAGGGATCTATTACGTTTAAGTCCAAGGACTAAATTGTCATTTTTGAAACTGTATAAATACAAGGGTTAAAGTGCAATTATTTCAAACTACAAGTTTAGGGTTCTTTTGGTAATTCTTGAAACTTCTTTTATAAAAGAAATAAATAGATATTTTTGTTATAAAAGTACAAGGTTCATTGGGTCATTTTCTAAAACTTCTACTCCAAGGACTATTTTGGTTATTATTGAAACCATATTAACTGATTTCACTAACCAGGTTAAGCCTTTATATAAGAAATGCTCCTTAAATATTAACCCAGTTAGTTTAACTAACTGGGTATTACAGGGACTATTTATGGAAATATGGAACCATAGGGGCCAAAATGTAAATTTTCATTTAAAATGATAAAAGGGATTAAAACCCTTTGAACCGGCCACGAGACGGACTCGAACCCGCGACAACCACATGTGATGGATATCAGATTACATTATATATATATATACATTTTAAAACAGACCTGGATACTTAGAACCAGTTCTGCAGGTTACGGGTTTCAACCAAAACACACCAAAACCGATTAAAATCGAATTTTTCCACTTCCTTTATTACTTTTAACATAACCCATTATGATTATACATCTTTTTCTTAAACAAATCGCACTAAAAATGCATTAAATGAGCATTAACCGGGATATATTAAAAAAAAAGTTTGTATAAATGGAATTAATCCACTAATTTTGTGTCGGTTTGATCAATTTTTTCGTGTATATAAGACTCCCTGAACTCTTACAAATCTTCCACACCCATTAGAACACTTAAACATACTGTTTTTGGCGAAACCCGATCGGAAACTCTCGCCGGAGTTCAAAACTCGCCGGAATTTAGTCGATACGCCGTTCCAGCCAATACCGATTCGTTTTTATTGTTTCAATTAGTTCATTTATGCTTATACAATGTTTCCCCAAAGTTAATTAAATTATAAACCAGTTTTGATCGAGTTTTGGATGCGTTGACTTTCTGGTTTGACCGAATTTGGGGAAGATGATAAATAGTGATTATTGTTTGTTTTCTTTTATTTAACAGATTTTTCATTAATTCATAATAAATTGAGACTAACTAGTTAAAGTCCGAAAACTTTAACATAAATACTTTAATTACTGATTCAATTATTAAAAATATTATGTTAGTCAAATTGTTTATAAAACTATTTTTTATAAATTAAAAATAGTTTAATCTTTACAAAATTATAATAATTCGGATTTAGTGAATTAATTATTGAAATTTTTATAGTAATTATTTTACATGTTGGACTTTACAAAAATAATATTATTACTGATATTTTATGTAAATTTGCTATTTATATAAATAAATCATTATTTATATTTATTTATATAGTTTAATTTAATGTAATTAAATTATATAACTATATAATTTTGATCCAAAATTATTTTTATGACAAAATATGCATTATTCTGAGTTTATACAAAATAAGAATCTGAATTTTTATTATATTTAATTATTTAGATAATTAAACTTCTATAAACTTATTAATGGTTATTTTAACCATTTTAATTCATTTTAATCATTTAAAATGATTCCAAGGCCATAATAATTATTTTAAATCTGTAATACTAAAGTTCAATAATTAAAAATGTTATTTTTAATTATTCAGATTTAATATAATTATTCTGATAATTAATCATATAATTATCATATGTATTCTTTTAAACGAAATATTTATTTTTCAAATAGTAAATATTTCAACCATATAAATTAATTTATAATTTTTATAAATTAATTATATCACTTGTACAATATTTTGCCAATAATCATTATATTTAATTATGTTATTATACTAGTTAAATATATTTGGTTTATTATTACAAATGTTTATATTAAATCATTTGTACAATTTGTGTAATTGTATTATTTATGTTAAATAAATATTTTTCATAAATAATTCCATTACCTCATATTCACTTTCCGAGTTCTCTATTAGGTTATCCTAACCACATAAGTACCATTTAAACAAAACACTACCGAATCCTATAGATTTAGGATTTCCAATTATCCAATTAAACATTATTGTTGATACATATCCCATATGGTTGCATGTTCAATCAATTAGAGTGACGTGGAATCTTATTTCCAAGAACTCTCACATTTGCATACTCGTTAGGACTTACTCGTAATTAAGGTGAGTTCATGTCCCCCTTTTCTCTTAACAGTTTTCAGTTTTATACTTCGGTGGTGGAATACATGTTACAATTATTACAGACATTTTATACATGGTATGGTTAGCTTAAGGAGGGTTTACTACTTAGATCATGTGAGTGGGTAGGTGGAACTTAAGGCCATTAATCCTCGTTGTAGGACAGAGGGTCATGAGCGGTAGATCTATTTGGGTGTAGCGAGCCCAGCTCCTAAGTCCACAGTACGGACCATGGGGTGACTTTGAGCCCGACGCATAAATTTGCTAGGTTTGAGTCTTCCTGCATCACTTCACACATATCATTGGCTTTGCAACCCAATGGTGATCTCTTTTTCCTTATTGCTACATACCAGGGACGTTTATTCATACTTTGAAGGTTTATACATACTCACTTTTACATGAACTCGCTCAACTTTTGTTGATTTTTTTCAAAATACATGTATTTCAGGAAATTAATGGATCTGGGAAGTATGCTATTGTGTCAAGTTGCGTAATGAATAACGATGTCATCCGGGTTTAGGAGGTGTAACCCTTACCTGGACGGTTACATGTCTTTAAATCACGTATTACTTAAGTCTTTTGTTGTGTCATGTGAAAACGCTTTAATCTTGTCTTGGTTGTAATTTGTTTTGTGTGTCGATATTTTAGACAATGACGTTGTGGTGTCTTTAAGTTTAATGAATGGATGAACATCATGTGTTTTACTTTCATATAGCATTGTTATGATTGTTGCTATGGTATTAAGAAGTCACACCAAATAAACCCACGCTTCCGCAAAAGCCAGGGTGTGACAGCTTGGTATCAGAGCCTCGATCATTGCGAACTAGGATTCTTTCTCGAGTCTAGACTATGATCACTAGGGCTCTCACGAAAACATTTTTACAATTGCATACACGAAACGTCCAGATCCAGGGTACAAACATTTTTACAAACAAAAGGCACAAATACACCGTTCAAAAATTTATATTTCTGTCTTAGAGACTGAGGGAGTTTAGCCTTAGAGGCTGGGAAGGTTCAGTCTTAGAGACTGAGGGAGGTTCAGTCTTAGAGACTGAGGGGCTCAATCTTAGAGATTGGGGATGTTTAGTCTTAGAGACTGGACGGTTTGATCTTAGAGACCAGGGAGTTAGTTTGAGAAATTAAGGAGTTCAGTCTATGAGACTGGGTGGGATAGTCTGGGGAAGACTAGCATGATTACTTGCTTACATTGATTGTGACTTACATGCGTTGTTGCATCATTTATTTTGCGTTATGACATGAGATATTATGAGTTATTGTGTTATTACATACGCATATTACTTACTATACTTATTATGAACGTACCAATATGATCTTTCTTTTAGAAGATGCCTCCGCGACGCGACCCAGGCATGCCTACTACCCAGGCAGAACTCCAAGGGATAATTACCGCAGCCATAGCACAATATGCGGCCTCCCAAGGAGGAACTAGCGGGAACAATTCGAACAACAACGGCAACAACAATCCACCCCATGGGTGCACCTACAAACAATTCCTTGACTGTAAGCTAGTAAATTTCAATGGCACTGGAGGTGCTGTTGCGTTTGTTAGGTGGGCTGAAAAGACAGATTCGGTTCTGAGAATGAGCAAATGCGCTCCCGATCAACAAGTCACTTACATTTCAGGGCTGTTTCTGGATGGTGCTCTATCGTGGTGGAATCTGCAAGTGCAAACTTTAGGAGAAGCCACTGCTTATGCATTAACTTGGGCTGAGTTAAAAGAGTTAATGAGGAAAAAGTACTGCTCGCGTGCTGAAATACAGAAGCTAGAAACTGAGTTCTGGCACCTAAAAATGGAAGGTCCTAAGATTGCAGAATATGTTCAAAGGTTTCATGATTTTGTCCCATGTAGTGCCATACATGGTCACGCCAGAATTTAAACGCGTTGAGTGCTTCATCTGGGGATTGGCACCCCAGATCATGAGCATGGTAACCACGTCCAAGCCTGCAACCATTACTGAAGCCATCGACCTGAGCGTGTCACTTACCGAGGAAGCTATCCGTCTAAACAAGTTTCCAAACTCTGACCCCAAGAAGAAAGAAATTCACGAGGAATCCTCAGGAGAAAACAAACGGAAATTCTCCAACTTCAAACAAGGCACCAGCAGTTCAAACAAAAAGGGGTACATGGGCACTCTGCCCAAGTGTGAGGTATGCCAGCGCCATCATTCCGGCCAGTGCAGATTAAGGAAATGTGAGTCATGTGGAAAGAACGGCCACTCGAAGGATACATGTTGGGCTGGAACTGGTGCTGGGCGTGGTGGTAATCGAGGCAATGGGAATGGTAATGGAAACCGCCAACAAGGAGGAAATGGCGGAAATGGAAACCGTGGGAACTTTGCAAACCAAGCTGGGAGTGAAAATCGCAACCAAAACAATGCTCAAGGTGGAAATGGAAATGGGAATGGTCGGGGACCGGGGTGCTTTAACTGTGGAGACGTCGGGCACTTTAAGAGGGAATGCCCAAAACTGAACCAAGCACAAGGAAGAGTCTTTAACATTGGTGCAAGGGAAGCGCGCCAGGATCCAAACGTTGTCACTGGTACGTTCCCTATAAATCAACGCTTTGCATCTGTGCTATTTGATACTGGTGCCGACTATAGCTTTGTATCGTTAGAATTTAAGAATATGCTTGGGTTAACTACTAGTAAGTTAGACATTCCGTACTCAATTGAGCTGGCTAATGAGAAACTAATTGAAACAAATGAAGTCATCAGAGGATGCGTGATAGAACTAGGAGGATACGAATTTATGCTAGATCTACTGCCAGTCAAGTTGGGGAGCTTCGACGTGGTAGTAGGGATGGATTGGTTGTCAAGCAACAGAGCTGAGATTGTTTGTCACGAGAAGACCATTCGCATCCCAATGGCGGATGGAGAAACGATCATAGTACACGGAGAGAAGCGCGATACGCCTCTGAGGATCATTAGTTGCTTGAAGGCTAGAAAGTGTTTGAAGAAGGGATGTGTTGCCTTCTTGGCACACATCGTGGATAAAGAAGCAGCTGAGCCGAGGATAGAAGACATTCCAGTCGTGAATGAATATCCTGAAGTCTTTCCAGAAGACCTGCCAGGATTGCCGCCACAAAGACAAGTCGAGTTTCATATTAACTTAGTTCCAGGCGCCGCGCCTGTAGCTAAGGCACCTTATCGACTTGCACCATCAGAGATGCAAGAGCTGTCAACGCAACTTCAAGAGTTGTTAGACAAGGGATTTATCAGACCAAGCTTCTCGCCTTGGGGAGCTCCAATTTTGTTCGTAAAAAAGAAGGATGGTAGTTTTCGCATGTGTATAGACTACCGGGAGCTGAATAAGTTGACAATCAAGATCAGATATCCTTTGCCAAGGATCGATGACCTATTTGATCAATTACAAGGTTCAAGTTTTTACTCAAAGATCGATCTACGATTAGGTTATCACCAGTTAAGGATACAAGAGGAAAGTATTCCAAAGACGGCCTTTAGAACTCGATATGGACATTACGAGTTCCTGGTTATGCCGTTTGGTTTAACGAACGCGCCAGCAGTATTCATGGATTTGATGAACAGAGTCTGTAAACCGTACCTCGATAAGTTTGTGATTGTGTTCATTGACGACATTCTAATCTACTCGAAGACGAAAGAAGAGCATGAGCAACATTTAAGAGCTATCTTAGAGCTACTTAAAAAGGAGAAGTTGTACGTAAAGTTCTCAAAGTGCGAGTTCTGGTTACGCGAAGTTCAGTTTCTTGGTCATGTGGTTAATGGAAATGGAATCCATGTGGATCCTACAAAGATCGAGGCGATCAAGAACTGGGAAACTCCAAAGACGCCAACCGAGATTCGACAGTTTCTAGGTTTGGCTGGTTATTATCGCAGGTTCATTGAGGATTTCTCGAAAATCGCTCAACCTTTGACCTCTGTCACTCAGAAAGATAAGAAGTTTGATTGGGGAGACAAGCAAGAAGAGGCCTTTCAGTTGTTGAAGAACAAGCTTTGTGATGCACCGATCTTATCGCTACCCGAAGGAACGGATGACTTCGTGGTATATTGCGACGCCTCGCGTCAGGGTTTAGGCTGCGTCTTGATGCAGCGACATAGAGTTATAGCATATGCGTCACGCCAATTGAAGATCCACGAGAAAAATTACACCACGCATGATTTGGAATTGGGCGCGGTGGTGTTTAAACTAAAAATCTGGCGACATTATTTGTATGGTACGCGATGTACAATCTTCACTGATCACAAGAGCTTACAGCACATATTTAACCATAAGGAGCTTAACATGAGGCAAAGACGCTGGGTTGAATTGTTGAACGACTACGACTGCGAGATCAAGTATCACCCAGGGAAAGCGAACGTGGTCGCTGATGCCCTGAGTCGTAAAGAAAGGATTAAGCCCATAAGGGTTAGGGCTTTAGAAATGATTATCCAAACAGATCTTTCTCTGCGAATTCGTACTGCGCAGAAAGAAGCACTTAAGGAAAGAAACCTTGAAGAAGAATATCTCCGTGGGATGGAGAAGCAATTAGTGCCAAACGAGGAAGGAACGTTATGTTTTATGAAAAGGATTTGGGTTCCTCTATTTGGTGGTTTGAGAAAAGTTATTTTTGATGAGGCATACAAATCACGGTACTCTATTCATCCCGGGGCGGATAAGATGTACCAAGATCTTAAGGATTATTATTGGTGGCCTAGAATGAAAGGCGACGTTGCTGTTTATGTGAGCAAGTGTTTAACGTGTGCTAAAGTGAAAGCTGAATACCAGAAGCCTTCAGGACTTCTGCAACAACCAGAAATTCCCAAGTGGAAATGGGAACAGATTTCAATGGATTTTATAACGAAGTTGCCAAGGACGCCCAGGGGTCATGATACTATTTGGGTGATAGTTGACCGCCTAACAAAGTCCGCGCACTTTTTGCCAATCAAGGAAAAGGATAACACAAGTAAACTGGCTGAAATATATATGCGAGAGATAGTTACACGTCATGGAGTGCCTCTCTCAATTATCTCTGATAGAGATGGACGCTTCGTGTCAAGGATTTGGCAATCCTTCCAAGAAGCTTTTGGCTCGCAATTGAACCTAAGTACTGCATTTCATCCGCAAACTGATGGCCAAAGTGAAAGAACTATTCAGACATTGGAGGATATGCTGAGAGCATGTGTAATGGATCTTGGTGGTAGCTGGGATAAGCATTTACTGTTGGCCGAATTCTCATACAACAACAGCTACCACACCAGTATTGGAGCCGCGCCATTTGAAGCTCTTTATGGACGCAAGTGTCGATCACCCCTATGCTGGGCTGACGCAGGTGATAGGCAGCTTGTTGGTCCCGAAATTGTCCAAGAGACGACGGACAAGATTGCGCAAATTCGAAAACGCATCGAAGCGGCTCGCGACAGACAGAAAGCCTATGCAGATCCAAACCGGAAACATTTGGAATTCCAAGTTGGAGATATGGTTTTATTGAAAGTTTCACCCTGGAAGGGTGTGGCACGCTTCGGGAAGCGTGGGAAGTTGAATCCGCGATACATTGGCCCATTCAAAATTCTGAAGAGGGTTGGTTTGGTAGCATATAAGTTGGACCTACCTGCTGAACTTAATGGTGTTCACGATACATTTCACGTATCTAATCTGAAAAAGAGTCCAACTCAGGAGACAGTTGTCATTCCTGCTGACGAGGTTCATATCGACGACACACTCCATTTTGTTGAAGAACCTGTTGAGGTCACTGATTGGAAGATTAACAAAACACGCCGGAGTAGTGTCAAACTCGTCAAAGTTCGATGTAATGCACGACACGGCCCAGAATTCACGTGGGAACGTGAGGATCGTATGAAGGCTAAGTACCCACATTTATTCCCCAAGACCCCTGCAGCTAGACGCAGATCCTAAAATTTCGGGACGAAATTTTCTTAACGGGGGGGAGAATGTGACAACCCTCAAAATTACAGGTACTGTACAATTAATTAATCTTAATTAGGTGCCTAATGACTGTGCTTGATTACTACTAATAACGTAAACTGCTTTCTGATTCCTGTTACTTACATACATATGCATCACATTTCATACTGTCACTCCACTCATTACATACAAACTTTAGTGACAAACTTGATGCACAAAGCACAGCTAGCACAGTTAGTGGAAAACTCAGAAATATACTGACAAGTGCCAACACATAGACAAACAATAGATTGAGGGACATATTTGACATTCTTTGAAACCTGCTAGGGATCTATTACGTTTAAGTCCAAGGACTAAATTGTCATTTTTGAAACTGTATAAATACAAGGGTTAAAGTGCAATTATTTCAAACTACAAGTTTAGGGTTCTTTTGGTAATTTTTGAAACTTCTTTTATAAAAGAAATAAATAGATATTTTTGTTATAAAAGTACAAGGTTCATTGGGTCATTTTCTAAAACTTATACTCCAAGGACTATTTTGGTTATTATTGAAACCATATTAACTGATTTCACTAACCAGGTTAAGCCTTTATATAAGAAATGCTCCTTAAATATTAACCCAGTTAGTTTAACTAACTGGGTATTACAGGGACTATTTATGGAAATATGGAACCATAGGGGCCAAAATGTAAATTTTCATTTAAAATGATAAAAGGGATTAAAACCCTTTGAACCGGCCACGAGACGGACTCGAACCGGCGACGTCTCGCACACAAGACCACGCATCAACCGGCTGGACTAACCAACCACATGTGATGGATATCAGATTACATTATATATATATACATTTTAAAACAGACCTGGATACTTAGAACCAGTTCTGCAGGTTACGGGTTTCAACCAAAACACACCAAAACCGATTAAAATCGAATTTTTCCACTTCCTTTATTACTTTTAACATAACCCATTATGATTATACATCTTTTTCTTAAACAAATTGCACTAAAAACGCATTAAACGAGCATTAACCGGGATATATTAAAAAAAAGTTTGTATAAGTGGAATTAATCCACTAATTTTGTGTCGGTTTGATCAATTTTTTCGTGTATATAAGACTCCCTGAACTCTTACAAATCTTCCACACCCATTAGAACACTTAAACATACTGTTTTTGACGAAACCCGATCGGAAACTCTCGCCGGAGTTCAAAACTCGCCGGAATTTAGTCGATACGTCGTTCCAGCCAATACCGGTTCGTTTTTTTTTTTTCAATTAGTTCATTTATGCTTATACAATGTTTCCCCAAAGTTAATTAAATTATAAACCAGTTTTGATCGAGTTTTGGATGCGTTGACTTTCTGGTTTGACCGAATTTGGGGAAGATGATAAATAGTGATTATTGTTTGTTTTCTTTTATTTAACAGATTTTTCATTAATTCATAATAAATTGAGACTAACTAGTTAAAGTCCGAAAACTTTAACATAAATACTTTAATTACTGATTCAATTATTAAAAATATTATGTTAGTCAAATTGTTTATAAAACTATTTTTTATAAATTAAAAATAGTTTAATCTTTACAAAATTATAATAATTCGGATTTAGTGAATTAATTATTGAAATTTTTATAGTAATTATTTTACATGTTGGACTTTACAAAAATAATATTATTACTGATATTTTATGTAAATTTGATATTTATATAAATAAATCATTATTTATATTTATTTATATAGTTTAATTTAATGTAATTAAATTATATAACTATATAATTTTGATCCAAAATTATTTTTATGACAAAATATGCATTATTCTGAGTTTATACAAAATAAGAATCTGAATTTTTATTATATTTAATTATTTAGATAATTAAACTTCTATAAACTTATTAATGGTTATTTTAACCATTTTAATTCATTTTAATCATTTAAAATGATTCCAAGGCCATAATAATTATTTTAAATCTGTAATACTAAAGTTCAATAATTAAAAATGTTATTTTTAATTATTCAGATTTAATATAATTATTCTGATAATTAATCATATAATTATCACATGTATTCTTTTAAACGAAATATTTATTTTTCAAATAGTAAATATTTCAACCATATAAATTAATTTATAATTTTTATAAATTAATTATATCACTTGTACAATATTTTGCCAATAATCATTATATTTAATTATGTTATTATACTAGTTAAATATATTTGGTTTATTATTACAAATGTTTATATTAAATCATTTGTATAATTTGTGTAATTTTATTATTTATGATAAATAAATATTTTTCATAAATAATTCCATTACCTCATATTCACTTTCCGAGTTCTCTATTAGGTTATCCTAACCACATAAGTACCATTTAAACAAAACACTACCGAATCCTATAGATTTCGGATTTCCAATTATCCAATTAAACATTATTGTTGATACATATCCCATATGGTTGCATGTTCAATCAATTAGAGTGACGTGGAATCTTATTTCCAAGAACTCTCACATTTGCATACTCGTTAGGACTTACTCGTAATTAAGGTGAGTTCATGTCCCCCTTTTCTCTTAACAGTTTTCAGTTTTATACTTCGGGGGTGGAATACATGTTACAATTATTACAGACATTTTATACATGGTATGGTTAGCTTAAGGAGGGTTTACTACTTAGATCATGTGAGTGGGTAGGTGGAACTTAAGGCCATTAATCCTCGTTGTAGGACAGAGGGTCATGAGCGGTAGATCTATTTGGGTGTAGCGAGCCCAGCTCCTAAGTCCACAGTACGGACCATGGGGTGACTTTGAGCCCGACGCATAAATTTGCTAGGTTTGAGTCTTCCTGCATCACTTCACACATATCATTGGCTTTGCAACCCAATGGTGATCTCTTTTTCCTTATTGCTACATACCAGGGACGTTTATTCATACTTTGAAGGTTTATACATACTCACTTTTACATGAACTCGCTCAACTTTTGTTGATTTTTTTCAAAATACATGTATTTCAGGAAATTAATGGATCTGGGAAGTATGCTATTGTGTCAAGTTGCGTAATGAATAACAATGTCATCCGGGTTTAGGAGGTGTAACCCTTACCTGGACGGTTACATGTCTTTAAATCACGTATTACTTAAGTCTTTTGTTGTGTCATGTGAAAACGCTTTAATCTTCTCTTGGTTGTAATTTGTTTTGTGTGTCGATATTTTAGACAATGACGTTGTGGTGTCTTTAAGTTTAATGAATGGATGAACATCATGTGTTTTACTTTCATATAGCATTGTTATGATTGTTGCTATGGTATTAAGAAGTCACACCAAATAAACCCACGCTTCCGCAAAAGCCAGGGTGTGACACAAAATTCATTGATACTAAGGTTGGTTGTATTCAGTTGAAAAACAGAGTAACGAGTAGATCATGTTCAAAGTGGTTATTCAAAAACTCTGTAAATCAACCAAGATGTCATACGACACACAAATTTCAGACAACAAGTGAAGTTATACACAAAACACTCATGGTTTCTAGATCTGAAAACAATATCTGTTAAACTATGAGAATACTTCTTATTTTCTAAGTTATTTCAGTTGTTGATGTGTAATTTGTGATGTTTTTCACAAATACTAAAGTGTGAACCTCAGATTAACAAAACCTATGTTCATAAAAACATTGTTGTTTTGCTAACACAAAAAGAGGGAAATTGAAACTTTAGTCATTTGATCTTATGTGTTGAAAACAGGTTGAGATCCTCAAAAGGACAAAATCAACTTTGTCAAAACTCATTAAGAAAAGCAGGAGTCAAAAATGTCCAAATCATAAGTAATGAGGAGGTTGGCATAAGCAGTTGCAAAAATGACCAAATCTCTCATAACATTACTGCAAAATGATTTTGGAACAAGTATTCCTTCAATAAATTACTCTTAGTAAGTATCTCAATACTTATGTCTGGGAAGGGTAAAAAGGGAAGAAGAAAATTCACAAAAACTCAGAAGTGTGTTTATCTCAAAACTTTTGATGTTAAAAGAAAAGAGTAATAAACATAAAACACTTATGAGTCAAAATTTAGGGTAATAATGGTCATTAAGCAACTGTGTGCATTCATGTGTTCAGACAAGGTTTTGATTTCGATGAATGAACTTTAAAGAGGACTAGACAAATATCCAAAAACTCATCCATGTGTCCTCATGTTTGTAATCAACTGACAAAGAAAATGGTACCAAACAGTGGTCAAAATGTGTTCAAAGTTTTCCTACCACTATTGTCAAAACCACTGACCATTTTCAAAAACTTGAGTATGGGTTGATTATGTGTTTCATTGAAATTATACCAGATCCTTTTTGATGATGTTCTCAGAAAGTCCTTAACCATTTTTTTTTCAAAAGGAGTTTCTCGAATAACCAGGATATATTGTTCATTTTTTTAATAATATATTTGGAACTTTTGCTCGTTTTTGTTTAGCAACAGTTTCAGTTCCTGTCAGGATGTAATACCTTATTTTTGTTGGTATTATCGTCCTCAGAAATGGGTCAAAAGGAAATGGTAAATTTGTCAAGATCATGTCATTCTCAGGTTTGCTCAAATGTTGATTGCTAACTATGCTTGAATTACTAAGGTACTCATGTTTTAATTGAATATGAAACGAAAATGAGTGGCCTTAGCAAAAAGTTTTCATCATCTGGGGTACTAAACCACTGTCCATCAAAACTGACATGTGGTAAAACCTTGAATGAAAATTATCAAAACTGTTGCTGAAATATTAGTCTTTCAAATCTGCATCATTTACCCTAACCACTGTTTTGTTCCAACGTCTGATCTCTAAACACTGTCCACTGCTGAAAGTTATCCACTGATCCTTCATTTTCTTGAAAAACACTGATGTTCAAAATCAGTGACCTATCCACTGATATGCTATCCACTGATAGTAAAAATCTCCACTGCCCATAATTTTTACCGTTGGAACTACTGATGCTTGATACGTCAGTGGCTCTTAAAACAACTGTTCTCCATCCTTCATTCATTTCATCAGTGTTTGACACGTGGTCAGTTTTTAGCCCTCAGATCGTAATAACCGCTGCCACATCAGCGATCACTTTTTCTCTAAATAAAACCCTGCCCTAAACCCCAAACAGGGTTTTACACTGTCGAATTGAATTCCAAAAAAAATTCTCTTCTCATAACAGTTTTCAACCCTTCTTCTCAAAACCCTCAAAATCATTCTCCGATTCTTCTTCATCAAAATGACGAAGTCAAAAGGAAAATCAAAATCAAAACCTACATCACCACCACCTTCAACTGAGGCCGCTCAAACGGCTGAAGAAACCATCGAAATACCATTCAAACAATCTCACAACTATCTGGGGTTACTCACAAAACCTACTGATAATCACACCTTTGACACCATCATTGATACATTATCTGCATCAAAGTACAAAACTTTGTTGACAGTAAATGCTCCCATATATCTGCAAACCCAGAGAGAGTTTTGGAAAAAGGCGACGCTTGAGAAACAAGACGATAAAGTCATAGCCATTAACTCCTCGATACAGGGAAAAGCAATCAAAATCACACCACAATCGATATCAGAAGTCTTCATACTCGACGATCAGGACGGTAAAACCTCTTTTGACAAAAACGAGTTAAAAGCTGATTTTCTGAAAAAGGGGTTATGCAGAAGAACCAAAGGTAGATACCCTACAAAAGGGTTATTTTCCATCTGCACCCAGGTTTTTATTTCACACACTCTTGATGTGTGCTTCAAATAAAACAACATCTTTCAACGAAATACCATTGAAAATTCAAAGCCTGGGTTACGCTATTTTGAATAATAAAGACTATAACTACTCCCAGGAGATTTTCAATGACATGGTGAAAAACGTTGAAAGTAAAGCATTTTTACTTTTTCCAAGATTTTTGAGTTATTATTTTGAACAAAAATTTGAAAAGAAAAATGTAAATTTGCTCAAACAAGGTGTTCATTGTCAAATAAAAAACTTAACAAAAGAAACATTTTCAAGGATGATGGCACCAATAAAAACAAAAGCAGGGGTACCTGAGCAGACTTTAGCAGTTACAACTGCTCCTCAGGTATCAACTGCTGAGCCCACTGCTCCAGGTGATCAAAGCAGCACAACCACTGCTTTGAAACCCACACCTGACATAACCAAAAAGACCAAAAGAAAAACATCCAGAAAACCCACCAAACCCAAAACAAAGGCAACTATGGAAGATGAGATCCCAGAGGAAATGCCTGTGACAACACAAAAGTAACCACAAACCACTGCTGCTACTTCTTCACAGCAGTTGGAAGAAAGATCTCAACCCATAACCGAAACTCCTCCTGCATCCTCACAAAAGGATCAGGTTGTAAGCACAGGGACACCACAATATGAAGCTCTGAATCCACTCGGATCCATCTTCCTCAGTCCTGATCCCAAGGACATGTCTCTTTCAACCCCCATCCCCTCACCAATAATAATGCCACAATCCATGCTACCTTTGTTACATGCAGCTGCTATAGCTCAGAAACAAACCAGTTCCTCTCTATCACCTGTCACTGAGAGTATACCCCCACAGGTGACTGGGTCTGATGCTACTACTTCTGCTATCCCAGCAACAATTGAGGAGGTTACACCCCCTGAGTTACAAGTAACTCTCGGTGGTAGTTCAAGTGGAGCAGCAACTACAACTGGTGGATCAACAGGTCTCCAGTTGGCCAGTTGTTTCATAAATCAGACTCCCTTGAAGGCAATTTCTTCAATAGCACCAATGTTAACCACTAGTGAGCCCATTTCGATCACTAGTAACATCAAAGGTTTATCAAGTGCTGAAGAGAGAAGTCCCCAGTACCAAGAACAAGGGGCATCAATGGGTGATTTTTGGGACTCTGTTCCTAAGTCAAACATTGATATAACCACTGCTGGTGGGGATTCAGATGATCCTACTAAAGTAGGTGATGATTCAAAATATCAGGAATTGACGGGCAGAGTTGACAAACTTGAAGAATCAGTTGCTGAAATAAAGGAGATGGTGCAAGAGATTTTAAAAGCTCAGAAAGCACAAGCCACTGCTATTCCTGCTCAAGCACCTGCACAACATGCATTTGCTGCAAATGAGCTATGGAATATATTTCAACCCATGCTTGAAGCACAGCAACAAATGGCTGATAAAAAGCATGCTATTCAAGTACAAATGCTGACCAACATGGTGGAATCAAGATTCAAAGACACTCAAGTAGATATAAAGGCTATAAAGGCTATCATACAACAGACTGCCCATGGTGGAAAAGTTCCATCTTCTATCCTCTTCATGGATACACCCCTGGCAGATAATGCCAAAAAGGGGGAGAAAATCAAGTTGAAGAAAAAGGGATTAGAGGATGGTGTCTTCATTGAAACTGAAAAAGAAAAAGAAAAACATGTCTCAAAACCTGTTAGCCAAACAGCTGATACAGCAGTAGTTACAAAAACTGCTGTCTGTAGCCAAACAGCTGCCATGTCATCAACACACACCACTCTACCACACACCACTACAACTACTGCTCCACCATCATCATCTACTATCACATCATCTCCACTGCCTCCTGTCATAAAACAGAAGACAACAGATGTTACAACATCTGTTGTAAGGACAACAGTGATTGAAACACAAGTTGTTTCAACCACTGTCAGTCAATCACTGCCACAAACCACTGCTATCCAATCCACCACCACTGATCCACCCAAAACATCATCTGCTTCTTCTTCATTAAAAAGGATAAGAAATCTCATATCAGATGATGATTCACCACCATCACCACCAACATCACCACTTCCATCCCCTGCTCAAAAGCAGAAGACAACTGCTGACATATCAGCAGTTGTAATGACAACAGATGTTGAGACACCAGTTGTTTCAATAGCTGTTAGTCAGTCATCTTCCACTGTTCCCACCAGTCTTGCATCACAACCTCCTAAGCTTTACAAACGAAAAAGAGAAACAACTCAAGTCACTGATGAAAAGTATGATCCTGTTGATGCTAAGAATCCACTGGAATTAGAAGCTGTGAAAAATGAGATGAAACAATTTTACACTGAAGATGATCCTTCAAAAAGGAAATTTCCTTCTCTCATAGGTTTCATAATTCCAGAAGACATGAATGAATATCTTGAAATGAAAGTAAGACAAGCAAGGATAAGAGCCAAAATTGAATGCAAGAATCAAGGCAATGAAGCTATTGTGAAAAGAAGAGAATTCCTGCTCAATAAGGTTAAATAAATAAAGGAATATGCAAGTGATTTGAACAAGGAAATGTCAAGCATATCTCCTGAAGCAGATCAACGAAATGAATTGAGGAAGGAATATCTTGCATACATAATGAAAGAGAAGTTCTATCCTGCTGAAGAAACAGATTTCAGAGATTGGCCAATAATTGCATTAAAGCATGAGGCAAAAAGAATTGAAAAGGTTAACAATGATCCAAGAAAGAAGAAGACAGCTCCAAATTGGAATAAATACAAGAAGCTCATAGCTGATCTTATTTCTGAATACAAGAGAAAGAAGCAGGAGTTGGTAGATGCAAGAGTGGATTCTGCAAGTGCCATAGCAAAATGGACCAAGCAGCAAACAGACGAAGCTTATGAAAGACTTAGGAAAAGGAGGGACACTCCTAAAAAGTCTGACTACAAAAAGCTAAAGGAACAGGTCAAGACCTTTGAAACGCAGATCAGCACAGCAGAAGCCTTTGTTACAAGGTTGAGAAAAGAAAGGAAGGAAATGCTGACTGTTGAAAAAGAAAGGCTTAAAGAAGATTATCTGATTGAAGAAGCTACCAAGAAATTGGCTTCAGATAAAGAAAACTTAGCAAAACTACAAGACCTTACCAAAAGGGTCAAAGTAGTAAGCAAACAATCATCAGCAGATATCACAGACAGTGAGCTTGATCAACAACAGAAACAAGAGCTGCTTGACAAAGAAGTTGCAGAAGATATAGCTGCAGCAAACAAAGTCATAGAAGAAGCTTTTAAAAGAATGTCTGAAGTTCAAGATACTGCTTTACAGTTTTTCTCAAGTCCAAATGCATCCAGCTCATCAGGAAATAAATCTCTCCCAAGAAACCCATTTGGTTTAAAAATACTAAAGTGGATGTCTGATCAAAAGACCCACGTATTGACCTTGGTCAGAACCAATGGAGAAGTGAGGCATATATCAAGGAATCAAGCACTAGGCCTGGGTGTTGAAGATCAACTAGATCTCCTTGAGCTTACACTGTGCAGGGATGAAGATGACACAAGTTCCAAGGAATTTGAAGAAGAATTTAAAAGACATGTAAGGGAACTTCTGATGAGGAATAAAGATCCAGAATAATGACAGGTTTTGGCATTATGTGTTCAAGGGGGAGATTGTTGGGATTGAACCCTACCAGAGGAACAGATAATGTAAAGCCAAAACCAGGTCACAACAGTGGATTCACAATAAGCAGCGGTTTACACTTTGCTCTCCCCTTGAAAGTGATTTATAACAATTGATGGTCTCTATCTGCTGCTCATATTCAACTGCTGCTGTCCTTTCAACTGCTGATGAAAACCCTGAAGTATTCAACACTGCTGGTCCTATCTACTGATGTTAAAGCACTGCCCAGTTAAGGACTGATCAACCTTGAGGAAAGCACTGACATAAAGGGAGAGCAGCTGTTTAGTAAATTGTTTGTCTTATGTATAGTCAGTAGTTAGGTTAGCAGTGTTTGTGTAAGGTCAGTAGATATAGGTTGTTATGCTGTTAGACGTCGCTTTCATGGTGACGTCAGCTGAGATACCTCAGTGGTTTGGTTTGCCTATAAATGTATCAGTAACCTGTACTGTTACATTTGATTGACTGAGTGGGATCTTCTCCTCATGTCTAATCCTTTCATCTTGTGTGCAACCAACCTTGGGGCATCAGGCTGAGGGGGAGTATAGTTTGTAAGCATGACTGTAATCTTTTGCTTTGATTTGTAATCTTTTGACTCTTTATGAAGAAATTGTTTATCAAACTATTTCCTCCTTTGATTGTGTTTACTAAGTTTGTTTTCATTTCCGCTGCACCTAACATGTTTTATATTCATTGATCATTCATTTCAAATAAACAAACACTATCATGAGAGCCTCCGATTCTAACACGTACTCTCACCGCCTTGCATCAGGAGGGTTGCAAGAGCTAACTATTCAACTGCAGGAATGGTTGAGCAGGAGTTTTTGTCAGACTTAGTGTTTCGCTTTAGGGAGTCCACTTATATCCGTGAAGATAAGCCTTTTCGTATGTGTATTGATCATCGAGGAATTAACAAGATGACAGTTAAGAACCGCTTGCCTCGACCATGTATTGCCAGTCTGTCAACCAGTAGCAAGGGTCAAACTCCCATTCGAGGATTGAATAACGAATGAACTATTGTCAGAAGGAAGTCTAAGGGAAGGATGTTCCGGGAACGGCATATCAAACGCAATACGGCCAGTGCGATCTTGTACACCATAACCATTGGGTTAATCAACACGCCAGCGGTTTTTTGGACCACATGAATTGATCGTGTTTATCGACGACGTTCTGGATTATTTCCAGGAGAAAGGAACATCAAGGATGACACCTGTATCTTATCTTAGAGCTCCTGAGGGAGGAGTCATTACGTGTGAAGTCTTGTTTAATGTAACATCCAGATTCGAGAGATGCATTTTGAACATGTAACCAACGTAGTGGGGATACACGTGGGTCGTGCTAGGATCCATTTTGTTAGAAGCTGATTGACACCAAAGATTCCTTTGGGGGTACAACAATTTCTTGGTTTCAGTGGATGCTGTTGTAGATTCAGCACAGGATATTCGAAGATCGCACAACTTAACTCCCTTAAGCACAACAGGGTGCTGTGTTCGTGGGAGACAAAACAGGAGAGCGTCTTTTAAGCTTTCGAATCCCAACTCTACAATGCACTGAGCATCGTCTTCGCCCGAGGGTGCTAATGATCTACTGGTATACCTTAAGGGTTCGAATTAGAGTCCCAGCTACACATTGATGCAACACGAGAAAGTGATGGCTTACGTAGTGGATTTACAAGAAGAGCTACACGAGACCCAACCTGCGGTGGAACCCATGGTCTTTGGATTTGAGTTGGAGGCATCACTTGGACGGTACCAAATGCATTACTTAGACCGATCACAAGGGCCTCCCGTGTACCTTTATTACGAAAGATCTAAACATGTGATGGCATTACTGGATGGAACTCTCGAGCGGCTACGACTATGGAACCTAAATGCGTACGAGCATGCAGCTCACTATTGACTCTAGCCCACCTGATCAGGTTCGCCTTGTGCTAACCTAAGCATTAAAGGAAGAGGAATTTCAAGTTGGGTCCATGCGGGGCATGGAAGAGCAACTTTTGGCAAGTTGGACGATATTCGCTACTTCTTGGAACGCATATGTTTTCCCATTATACTGCAACCCTAGGGAACTTGAGTGGAGCAAAGCGCACCTGCCTCGATGTTCTAGTCGTCTAGGTCCTGTTAGGGGATACTAGGATTTATAAATCCTATACTGGCGACCGGGCATGAAGGCCCACGTAGCCGAGTGTGTGAACGATGGCTGAATTGTGTGATAGTCAAGGTGGAATATCAGAAACCTACTGCTTTGTGCCAACAACCAGAAACGCCCGTATGGAAAATGAGAACAGACTGCCATGGATACTGTCACCATTTTACTTACAACTCGAAACGGAAACAATGTCACCAGGGTGAACATTGATTGTCTTACATTACCAGCACCCTTTCTTGCAATCAAGGAAACCGACGAGTCGTCAAGGCTTGTGAATATTTCTCTGAGAGAGGCGATTCTTAGGCACGAGATGCCAACATCTATTACCCCTGATTTTGATCCATGCTTGATTTATGACAGGAAACACACCACACTCTTGGCTCACGTCTAGTGACAAGCATTACTTATCGCCATAGGACAAACGGACAGAATGAACAAACCATCCTGACACACGAAGACATGCTGCAAGCATGTGCGTGATTGACTCTAGTAAACACTTGGGAAGGATACTTTTCTTTGGGTGAGCGCTACCGCAGCCGTTACCATATTAGTATGCATACAGCTCTGTTTGAGGCATTGCATGGATGATGATGCCAATCTCCTCATGGACTGAGGTGGATGATAACCTAATCACGGGTCTAGGACTTGTGCACGGTAGTGGAAATTGTGTGGCGACAACGCGTGATCGTCAGGAACCCTGATAACTTAGGAAACACCGGGAGTTCGCTTCAGGGGAACATATCTTATTGGAAGTCTCGCTCTGAGAGGGTGTGGTATGCTTGGGAAGCGTGGCAAGCCTAATTTATGTTACACTGGATTATTCAAAATCCTGGAAGGAATCGGTAACGTCGCCTTCGAACTCGAGTTTCCCGACGAATTGGGTAACGCATATGATATCACTTATGCCTTGAATCTAAGGCAGTGTTTGTTTGATGGAACGCTTGTGATACCTTTATTAGCGTCCGAGGTTAAAGACAAATTACAGATGTTTAGGAATCTATCGAAAATATGAATCAGGAAGTCAAGGTTCGATAGCATAGTTGTACGACAATCGTGAGAGTTTGTTGGAACTCAAGACGTGAACCGAAGTTCACATGGGAGCGCGGGGATCAGATGAAGCTAAAGTATCCTCAACTTTCTTTTCCAGATAACAAATCTAATTCTGGTAGCACTGGCGAATTTCGAGACGAAATTCCGTTTCAAGTGGAGGATGATGTGGCACCTGAGGAAAACTTACAACAATCTTGATTTAACACTTCACTCCTCTGTGCTTACTTGTTAAATTTCTGGATGAAATTTCTTTCAAGTTGGGGATGATGTGACAACCCGAACTTTCAAGATTAGTAACGTTAATCTTGTGATTCTAACTTCTCGTTATTTATTTCTCTCCAATGCGCTGCGTTGGACGTTTGGTGTTATATTAACTTGGTTAGTTAACATGTTAGTATATTTGGGCCACGCACATTGGGCCTCATCTTTACTACCCGTATCGGCCACACACGCACACGCACACTTGGGGCCCAAAAGAAAACGCACCTATTCATCCAAATACAGTTGGGCCGGCGACCATTATGGGGGTATAATGAGCCCACTCCTCATGGACCTTGTATACGTTTGATCTCTTAAAGCTTTGTAGCTCACTGACCCAGTCTCGCAAGCCCATCTTCTTATAACTAGACCGAGCCCATCTTCTTATTTTTGTTTACGTGGAGTGGTATTAGAGCACTTGAATATTTGCAAAACCCTAAATTTTGGTGAACAGCAACAAGGAGAAACACCTCACGATTTCCTCCCTTCTTCCGTGTTAACTGATTTCCTCGTGTCGTTTGTCGGGTTAGTGTTCCATTCTCGTATCTTTTTGTTAACTGTTACAACTCTTGTTTAGTAATATTGAGTACGAATGATCGTGATGTTTGGCTGGTAAACTACGATGACATGAAAACTGTTTGATTGATGCTGTGTTTGGTTCAGCATGATGATGATTAATGATAATGCTAGATAATAACAATCACTGGATACATATGATTATCAGTTATAGTTATCTCATGATGTGTTAAATTAGGGTGATATGATTTAATAACACTTTCTGGTGATGACAACTAACACAAACCACAACACAATTCAAACAATCACTTTTTGATTTAAATGTATTTTATTTCTCATTGGACCTCAATTGTAATATGATGTGATGACCGACAACTTTATATAGATCACATGCAATTCTGAAAAAAATTAATGAAAAGTGGCCGATTAATATGAACCAATTTCAAATCACCTGCAAGTTGAAATGGATCTGATCACATCAAATACCGATTGGGCCGATGTAAATACTAATTGGGCCGATGATTTGGACTTTGACTTTATATATATACCAATAACTGTTAATAAAGGTGTTAGATTGATCTGATTTATTATAATGAAAGTAATTGAATTGGAGTCTGTGATTTCATGTGAGTTTTAAATCTGCCGGGTCTTGAACACGTGAATGAACGGTAGGTTGGATAATAAAATATGTGTAATGGTTCGATGATATTGTTATGTATGTTAGTGCTGGAGGATAAAGAATTAGCATAGATATTGTTGCAAAACTAAAGAATTAGCATAGATATCTGAATGCGTATGAAACCTAAACGTCTTCTATGTATTACTTGCGATTCGCTGAATACGTGTTTTGGATATGTGTACACGAAACTGATTTCATTGATAACCACAGTAGGGTTGGTCGATTAACTGGAACGGGTAACTAGTCATACCGAGCAAACCAAGGTGAGTTCATTACTTTTGAGCATGCGTCCCGGTGGTTGGGACAGTCAGTGGGTATCCCGGGGAGGGATAAATCTTTTGGGTAAAACTGGGATGCTGGATAATATTCTCACTCTCTATCTTTTAAGTCCCATCTTTTGTTACCGGGGAGGTAACGGGGTATTAGTTGGTAGCGCTACTTAGGTTTGGCACCCTCACGCCGTACCGGGGAGGACGGTTGTGAACTAATTACCCAGTCGGGCCCGGTGCTTTGATAGGAGCACTGGGGAAGGGCAAAACATACATCAGGAGCCGTCTTGTTCAGTATCGAGATATTATCAACATTACTTTCGGATTTAAATTCAATGGATTAACTAAACACTTGGTAACCAACGTTTTCGTAAAACTATGAACTCACCAGCATTGTCTGGTACACTTGTTGCATGCACGTAGGTCGTTAGGTGTCTTGGATTGGTGCTTACTGTCTGGTGTAGCTACAGTGATCATTGGTAGAACAGAATGGATACATGTGATGGAATTATTGATACTATATATTGGTTTTGAAACAGTTTAACTTTGGTTTACTAATTGCTTCCGCTGAACATGTTGGGTTTTATTTACACATATGATTGATACTTTTTATTTATAAATGTGGATTTCATTTACATACTGGTATGAGTTCAACATGATTAGTGGCTCGTTGTTGGTACGGTACACGCCCAGCAGGGGTATTCCCTAGGTGGTATTTTGGGGGTGTGACAATAAGGTATAACCTCGGAAGGTTATTCCCTATACAACTATGATCACAAAATGTGCTTGGTGGGATCCTAACGATCGACCAAACGGGTCGGGTTCGAAAGTCTAGGCGGTTGTCAAGGCCGCTTGACTTACGTCCCTGATGCGTGTTAGGTGTATATGTAGGTTTAAGTATATTTTAAGCCCTTTTATGCTTTTTTAGCCAGGTTTTAAATTTATAAAACACGATATTTACTAACACTAAACACACATATGGGCAAGTGCACCCATCGTGAGCGTAGTATAGTGTTGGTAAGATACTGAGGTCGTCCAAGGACACAAGAGCTTTTAGTACCGGTTTATCCTCAACGTCTAATCAAATCAAGAAGTTAGAAAAAGGTTTTAAACTAGAAAAATAAAAACTAACTAAAATGCTGAAAATAAAAATAAAAGATAAAAACAGATAGACAAGATGAATCACTTGGTTCCGACTCGTGTATAGTGTAACCTTTGATTATTTCCGCACTTTTGCACTTATTTAAGAGATTGTCTTAGTTATTGTAGTAGACCCCTCTTTTGAAGGTGACGTTACCCTCAACCCAGTAGTTTGAGTCAGCAAGGATACAATCCTAAAGGGTCGGATTATTGAAAGATAATTAATTAAGTTATTAATGCAAATTATGGTAGGCCCCTCTTTTGAAGGTGACGTTACCCTCGGCTAAGTAGTCTGAGTCAGCAAGGATACAGTCCTAAGTAGCCGGGTTATAGTATTAATAGTAGTTAACTTATGAGGGGATCAAAGAGTTTGGACCCCCGCCATCCAATACCGTTAAGTATTGAAGGAGGTCCTACTAAATTTGACACAGGTCCCTTGCACGATCTCTAAACGCTGAACAACGACAAGTCTCTTATGAAACCGTTCCCTTAACCCCCGACCAGGTAGCCAACATACCTCCATATAGACCGTGGAGATATGAATGGTGAAAATCTTTTATTTTATATAGACAGTAAAATAATGCCAAGACACCACAGACAAACGATAAGAAAGAATCACCTTCAACATAAGAAACTAGTTATTAAAGTCATTAATACATAACCAATTAAAAAGTGCGAAAAGATTAAAAATAAAAAGTATTACACTAGATACTTTGTCTTCACCAAGTGATGTAAGAGACTTAGGCAAACATGGCCTTGATTGTCAAGAACTTTTACGATCAATCTTGGATCCCGAGACGACTCACACACTCTACGATGGACAATGGATGATGGTGGTGGATGATGGTGTTATGGTGGGGGTGGGTGGTGGGTGAAGGGTGAGAGAAGTGGTGTGCCGAGGGATGGTTTGAGCTTGAGCCAAACACTCCTATTTATAGGCTGAACAGAAGCTCGGGCACGGCCCCGTATCCACATCCTTCTCTTTCTTCATTTAATGCAGCTTGTCTGTATTAGTTGACGACGCCCCCGTGTCCGCTGAGCACGACCCTGTGTGCAGAAGCATATCTGTACTATGAAGATTTGCCTGGATTCTGCGAATCTTATAGTTGACCACGCCCCCGTGCCCACTGAGCACGGCCCCGTGGTGGGAAATAGAAGCTTCTACCACTTTGTCTTTTCTGCTGACACTTGGGCACGCCCCCATGCTCGCTGAGCACGGGGCGTGTTCAGTCTTCTGTCTTCTTGTTTTGCTTGGGAAGACGTTGTCGTGGGGTCGGGCATGTCACGTTTGTTCCTTTTTTTGTATTTATGATAGATTTTGCTGTCTTTTTGCTTCTTTTGTTAATTTAAGCTCATTTAATCCTGAAAATACAAAAGGAAGACAAAAGCACACTTTTTCCAACATTAGTACTAAAAAAGGGTTAGTTTTATGCCACAATTGATGTAATTTATATGTTGCATTTTGCACACATCAGTCCCTATACAAGCACTAGACTAAAAGTGATGAGTTAGACATGTTAAAACATGTTTAACTAAGTTAGAAAATAGATTTGATATCAAAACAAAGAATTTTGATACCCGAAAATAGCTTCGTCGCAAAATACGTATAAATATGTATTTTGACCGAAACAAGAGACTATAACCATTGTGATTACACTCACGTTGCAAAGTTCAATTGAACTTTGACTTGACTAATTCATGGTCAAAGCAGAAAGTCAAACACTGTTTGGCTTTCATGCTTGAAAAGCATAAAAGAAGCTTACAAAGGGTCCAAGCTAGGAAGAATTGAATAAAAATACTCAGGTATAAAGCCTTCAACAAGGTGAGAGCTTCAACTTAGAGCAAATCAGATCAATGAGCAAGGAACAATGGCAAACTTGATGGGTATTTATAGGAAACTTTGAATTAACAAGATCATTACATGTGTTTTTGCAAGGATCAAAGCATGATCTTGGCCATACACATGTGGCCCATAGTTTCCAATACAAGGGGAGCACAAAAACAAGCCAATGGTATGCTAAAACCAAGGATAAAATCAGTGGAAACAGGCTGATATACCACATTCAGTGTTTCTGTCATCCGAGGCTGTCGGGCCCCGCGTAAGATCAAGCCTCATCTTACGCGGTCCGCGAGGTAAGGATCAGCAGTTGTCAAAAATGGTCCCTGCAAGCCTAAAACTTTGATTTTGATGCTTTTAAACCCCGTTAACCCCATTTCAAGGATCTATAATGAAGTTAAATCATAGGGAACATGAAATATGCTTGAAAACATCTCTAATGTCGGTTCGGTTGGTCGTACGGTCGCGTTATTCGGTTAATTACGATGAAAACTCGAACGTAAGCGAAATCGATCCAAATTACGCGACAAATGGTATTTTTGCATTCCAATCGCTAATATAAAATATTTTAATGATTACAAAAATTTTTGGATGTCCGGATATGTTCAGAACGTAAATGCAAACTTATGCAATTTTTGACTCTTTTAGTCCCTATTGATCAAATAAGCACTTTTTCGCATACCGAACCCCTCAAAGCCTATTTCTAAGCTATGTAAAGGATATTTAGGGTATGTTTAGCTTATGATCAAGTTACGGAATGTTCGTTACTATACGAATCGGCATACTTTCGCAGTTTGTTGCAATTAGTCCCTACGATCGAATAAACTTGTTTTCGACACACCAAACCCTTCAAACTTATTTCTAAGTTATGTAAAGGTTATTTAAGGTATGTTAAGCCTATATAACTGTTCCAGAGTGTTTTTCGTGTTAAACTGATTACGTTTACACATCAGTTTGCGTATAACTTTCAAGAAAGCGATTTAAAGCTTGAAAATTGAACTAGAATCAAAATGTAAAATCGTCAAACACAAATACACAAATATTAACACCAAAACACATAGTTTTATTGATAATTGATATTGTTTTACATCGTACATCATTTACAGAGCACAGTTATCACAGTCTCCCCTACTTTAGGAAATTTCGTCCCGAAATTTTAACTAGAGGAAACTTGTGAAAACAAATGTGGATGTTTCACCTTCATTTGGTCCTCACACTCCCAAGTAAACTCCGGGCCACGTTTGGACTCCCAGTGAACCTTGATTAATCGTATTCGCTTGTTCTTCAATCGCTTGATTTCACGGTCCATTATCTCCACAGGTTTCTCGACAAAGTGCACCGTATCATCAACTTGAATTTCGTCGAGTGGAATATGAAGATCAGTATCGGCTAAACACTTTTTCAAATTGGACACGTGGAATGTTGGGTGAATATTCCCAAGTTTGGGAGGTAGCGCAAGTCGATAGGCAACCTTTCCAATCCTTTTAACAACTTTAAATGGTCCAACGTATCGTGGTGCAAGTTTTCCTTTCTTTCCAAATCTCACCACTCCTTTCCAAGGAGATACCTTTAGTAGGACACGGTCTTCGACTTGAAATTCCAAGGGCTTGCATCGCATATCCGCTTAACTCTTTTGACGCCTTCTAACTGTCAGAAGATTATCATGAATTTTCTTGATTTTATCTGTTGTTTCTAGAATGAGCTCAGGTCCAGTAAGCTGAGCTTCACCAATCTCATTCCAACAGATAGGTGAACGGCATTTTCGACCGTATAAAGCTTCGAACGGAGCCATATTGATACTAGCATGATAGCTGTTGTTGTAAGAGAACTAGATTAACGGAAGATGAGAATCCCAATTACCACCAAAGTCTATCACGCATGCTCTAAGCATATCCTCCAATGTTTGTATTGTCCTCTCGGATTGTCCATCTGTTTGGGGATGATAAGCAGTGCTCAGATTTAGTTGAGTTCCCATAGCATATTGCATGGTCTTCCAAAAGTGAGATGAAAATCGAGCATCACGATTGGATATGATATCCAAAGGAATACCATGAAGAGACAGAATCTCATCAACATAAATCTTGTCAATTTTATCAGTAGATAGATCTTCGCGAATTGGTATAAAGTGAGCTGACTTCGTAAGACGATCAATGACTACCCAAATGGCATCATGACCTCTAGATGTGCACGGTAACTTAGTGATGAGATCCATCGTAATGCTCACCCACTTCCATACCGGTATTTCTGGTTGTACAAGCAAACCAGATGGTCGTTGGTGTTTAGCCTTGACTTTGAGACAAGTTAGGCATTTCGATACATACAAGGCAACATCCTTTTTCATACCAGTCCACCAGTACTGAGTACAAAGGTCCTTGTACATTTTGTCAGCACCTGGATGGATAGAATAACGAAACTTGTGAGATTCGTCCATCACTAAACTGCGAAGATCGTCTTGTTTTGGAATCCACAAACGATTCTTGAAATAGAGTAACCCATCGTCTTTTGTTTTGAATTTAAGCTCTAATTGACGTGGTAATTCCTTACCTATTAAGTCTTGTGTAACACAAGTACGTTGAGCTTGAGACACACGTGATTGTATATTGGATAAAATACGAACAAAATGAAGCTTGACTCGTTCCTTTCGACTTAGCGCATCGGCTACAACATTCGCCTTACCAGGATGGTAGCGAATCTCGCAATCATAATCGTTCAAGAGTTCAACCCAGCGTCGTTGTCTCATGTTCAGCTCCTTCTGATTGAAAATGTGTTGGAGACTTTTGTGGTCTGTGAAAACCATACATTTCGTGCCATAAAGATAGTGTCTCCAGATTTTGAGAGCAAACCTAACTCAAGATCATAAGTGGTGTAGTTCTTCTCGTGAACTTTCAATTGTCTTGATGCATAAGCTATAACTTCACCTTGTTGCATAAGAGCACAACCAAGGCCTAGATTTGACGCGTCACAAATAGGCAACGAAATCATCATTTTCTTTGGGCAAAGATAAGACAGGAGCATCACAAAGTTTTTGTTTGTTATTCTTATTACTATAGTTCTTACACATGACAAAACTTGCTTTGGTTTCTGTGCACTGAATTCCATAATTATGTATGCATCCATAATTACGTAATTCCTTGCATAGTCTGCACAGTTTATTTTAAAATGTATAGCGAAAAGAATTAAACGAATAATCTCGTGATGATTTGACTAGTCCACCACATGGTCTCTTTATCTTTGGTATAGTACTTTTTTTTAAGTTTAAGGGTCTTAACTATTGCATAGAAGCCCATTAAGGATTTAAGATAGTACTTTTGGATATCCTTTTTTTTTTAAATTCATTGTATGAAGATATGGAGGATTTTACAAAGATTTAGGTAGCGAGCATTCGGATCACTCAAAAACACATAAACACATAATCACACAATTGTTAACTTGGTCATTAGCTTGTTATCAACTTGTTATCTGTTTGTTATCAATTCGTTGTTATCTTGTTGTCGATTTTTACATGTGCATTTAAAGTATTCTAGGAATCCAATCCATGGACCTCAATTAGTACTTTAAACATCCTCAGGAAATCTAACTATGAAGATAGGAATATGTCATAAGGATTTTTAGGATTCGTGTAGCGAGAAATGTTTCGAAACCTTGTGCTTAGGTAGGTTGAGTTAATATACGAAGTAGAGTGTCCTTGAAATCGTGTATTACGTATGTTAAGTCAACATACAAGCAGTATGTCATTGAAAACCATGCAAGGGATTTTTGAAAGGATGTTTAACCTTTTTGGAATCATGTATTAAAGGTATTAGGCAAATACGTTTATAAATGTTTTAAAACCATGTGAGATGATTTTGAAAATCTTGTACAAGGTTTTTGAAAACACGGATGATGTTTTTTTTTTTTGAAACTATGTACCAATTATATTGTTATGAAAACCAGAATATAATGATATATACACAGACACATCGCATAAGACCAATTAAGGACTTATGAAAAAGTACCCTTAGATATCCTAGCAAAGATTCCAAGTGGTACTTCGAGTATTTGTCGAGTGATATAATTTGTACCTTGTACTTTGTTTCTTTAGAAGAAACGATTAATTAGGATTTTTGTGGAGGTTGTGAGCGATCATTTGAATGAAAGAACTACATAAGTAGTTTGTCTTGCAAGGAACATGGTTCCTTCGTATCAGTATCGTAGGTCATACCATACATACATGTGTTTACATTGATTTTGTAAATAAAATGGAAACGACCAAATTTATTTATGGAATAACCCAAGTGTTTCAAGATCCTTAGAAGGGAAATAGAAAATATAAAAGTTCAAGTGTTTGTCCAGACTTCAGCACAAGCTTTTATATTGCCAACGTTTATCCTGTGCCTATTTATTGAGTCTTCATCCGCCAGGCAAGTTATTTGAAGTGGTTTGGACAACCATCATTGAAGCAGGTTCGTTGTGGGTAGTTAGGTAAAACATGTATCGCATGAGGAGTCGCGATAGGTTGAGAAAGAACTGCTATAGCTTTGTTTGGCTTGGTGGCTGAACGACAGAATTTTTCCATATGTCCAAAACATCCACAGTTTGTACATCTTAGGCATTGGACACACCCATGGTGATGAAGGTTACATTGATTGCACAAAGGAGCCTTTCCTCTATATGGTTTCTTAGCTGGTGGTGATGCCACCTTGCTAGGTCCTGCTTGATTTGGAGTAATTGCTGCAAGCTTCTTTGAAGCTTTACTGATGCGTGTGTAGCGTTATATATTTTTAGTTATATTTTAAGCCCTTTTTAACACTTTAGTTAAGTTTTAAATTTATAAAACATGATATTTTACTAACACTAAACACACATATGGACAAGTGCACCCATCGTGAGCGTAGTATAGCGTTGGTAAGATACCGAGGTCGTCCAAGGACACAAGAGCTTTTAGTACCGGTTTATCCTCAACGTCTAATCAAATCAAAAGTTTAGAAAAAGTTTTAAACATGAAAATAAAAACTAAAAATGATGAAAAATAAAATAAAAACAGATAGACAAGATGAATCACTTGGATCCGACTCGCCTTTAGTGTAACCTTTGATGATTTCCTCCCTTTTGCAATTTTTAAGAGATTATCTTAGTTATAGTAGTAGGCCCCTCTTTTGAAGGTGACGTTACCCTCAACCCAGTAGTTTGAGTCAGCAAGGATACAATCCTAAAGGGCTGGATTATTGAAAGATAATTAATTAAGTTATTAATGCGTAATGTGGTAGGCCCCTCTTTTGAAGGTGACGTTACGCTCGGCTAAGTGGTTGGAGTCAGCAGGGATACAATCCAAAGTAGCCGGGTTACTGTATTAATAGTAGTTTACATATGAGGGGATCAAGCCATTCGCACCCCCGCCATCCAATACCAGTGGGTATTGAAGGGGGTCCTAGTAAGCTTGACCCAGGTCCTTGTAGGATCTATACACTGAACAAGGCAAGAACCTTACCAAACCATTCCCTTAACCCCCGACCAGGTAGCAAACATATCGCTATATAGACCGTAGAGATATGAATGGTGTAAATCTTTTATTTTATATAGATGGTAAAATAACGCCAAGACACCATGGACAAATGATAAGGAAGTTTCACCTTAAAGAAACTAGTTATTAAAGTCATTAATACAAAACCAAATAAAAAGTGCGAAAAGATTAAACAACAAAAGTATTACGCTAAATGCTTGTCTTCACCAAGTGATGTAAGAGACTTAGGCAAACATGGCCTTTGATTGTCAAGAACTCTTACTATCAATCTTGGATCCCGAGAGTACTACACACACTCTATGATGGATGAAGGATGATGGTGGTGGATGTGGGTTGTGATGGTGGTGGAGTGTGGGTGAAGTGGGAGAGAGGTTGTTTGCCATGGGATGCCTTTAAAGTGAACCAAGCACCCTTATTTATAGCCTGCACAAAAGCCCAGACACGGCCCCGTGTCCACTGGGCACGGCCCCGTGTCCATCCACTTTCTCTTTCTTCATTAATTGCAGTTTGTCTGTATTAGTTCCACACGCCCCCGTGTCCGCTGGGCACGGCCCCGTGTGCAGAAGCGTATCTGTACTATCAAGATTTGCTTGGATTCTGCGAATCTTAGCGTTGACGATGGCCGTGTTGAGCTGGGCACGCCCCCGTGTTGGGAAATAGAAGCTTTTACAACTTTGTCTTTTCTGCAGACACCTGAGCACACCCCCGTGTCCGCTGGGCACTGGGCTGTGGTCAGCCTTCAGTTTACTTATTTTTTCTTGGGAAGATGTTGTCGAGGGGTCGGGCATGCCACGTGTATTTCTTTTCTTGTAATTATGTTAGATTTTGCTGCATATTTGCTTCTTTTGTTCATTTACGCTCATTTAGTCCTGAAAATACAAAAGGAAGACAAAAGCATACTTTTTCCAACATTAGTACTAAAAAAGCACACTTGGCTTTATCTTCTTAGGTGCCTCTTGAGTAGTTTCATCCTTGAGATGAGACATGGCAACAGCTAACTCAATGGTCCCATGAAGTATTATACTTAGTTGTTGGGCAATTGTAGCTATCAGTTCGGACCTTTGAGTATTGCTTCGATGTGGAGGCATCCTAAAGATAGCAAAGAATATGGGAGAAAACAAGTGAGATGTTATCGAACAATCGAAACTGAATGTTAAAAAAATATCAATGAAACATGTGGATTGTGAACATTTATTTGTTAACTAAAACAAACAAACGACACTGTGACTAATCAAGGTAAGCGGGTCATAATAATGTATTGAGAAGACATGCTTAAGCCTATAGGTGGACACTAACCCCAAGAATTCCCAGGTAAGAATGACTGGTCCGATGATGCGGATTTGTACGAACACTCTAGCCTCAGACAGAAAACTCAAGGTACAGGCACCCATCCTTCCAGATTGCACGTGTTCACATTATAAGACCCAAACTTTGACGAGATTTTGAAAAATTTGAAGGTTCAAAACCTTATAACAAATCATCTAAGAATAGATGATTGATTTTTAAAGCGGATTTGTTATTCGTGTTCTTGTTGTGGTTATCACCTAAAGATATGTGACGGTATTGTTTTAGAATCTAAACGCAAGAAACTCGCGTTAGGGTCCTATAAAGGTTATAGTCTAGGTCAAATCATTACTAATAACCTAATTCCCTATAACCCGACCGCGTTAAAACAACAAACTGTCACACCCCGACCGCGTTAAAACAACAAACTGTCACGGCCCCCGTCCCGGTGTTACCCGGTCCAGGAAGTTTAACAATATCTTTTAAAACATGAAAATTCCCTGATTATTTTATTTCATAATTTGGGATAAACCCTATAATTTACAGTAAAGGGAAATTCACGAGGAAATCCCTTGTTTTACAAAACATGTTTATTTATTTTATTGAGCCACCACTTCAAGCTTGTTAGTGCTCCGTAGCACTTTTTTCTTGATTCACAGTAAGTCACCTGAAACATGTTTAAAAATATTTTATCAGCGGTGAAATACTAGCGAGTCATTCAGGTTAAATAAAATGACACATTAGTTATAGATTACAACATAAGAGCGATTACAATGGCTACTAACTTATTTTTATCTGGTGCCGTGTCACACCCTGGTGACGATGGTCATACCATTATTGGGTCCTTTCACCCAAGTAGTGATGATTATCATTGTTAGGTTGGTGAACCTAACCGTGAGAAATTAGTAATGTGCACAATACCCCACTTGCCAGTGATTCAAGATACCCAAGACTTAATCCCTGTAATTACAACTTTTGAAAATAATTTGAGTATAGTAAAATATTTTTGATAAAAAGAGAATGACTCACATTGCAAGTTTAGACGGGCAGAGTTTAGCCTACTGATTTAGCCTTGTAACCTAGTTAAAATAACAATGCATACGAAACTAGGTCAGTAACTTAATACAACTCTTTACGATAAACTCAAGAAATCAAAACATTCACGATGAATGACAAAGTATAGCCCAAATACAGGCAGTACTTAAACATCCATCGGATCGGTTTCAATCGATCGGACATTGTATCATAGCAGTGATCGAGTTAATACCATGTATTCGTAGCAGCGTTTCCCTAAGTAAAATCATGAATTTGAGCAGTATACTTCGTCTTTTGAAAAGTTTTTCATGTGTAGGTGAACTGCTCATGTCCAACCCATTTATAGCCAGATTTTAGGTTTTACGCGGCCCGCGTAAACCTTAACAACACTTTTACGCGGCCCGCGAGAGCCCCTAGTCTATGTGTAGGGCTTGTGTGTCACAGATAGGTCCGCCATGTGTGCGACACGTGGCCTGGAATGCTTATCCGGTCAACTTTACTTTGACGCGGCCATCGTAAGCCTAAGCTTACGTTTTACGTGGCCCGCCTGAAACTTAAAATTCTTGTTTTCTTGGTTTTTCATGCACATTAGGGTTTCAGGGGTCCGGGTTTTCACTTATGGGTCGTTGATGGACAATTTTGCAGGTCCTTACACAAAGTGCGGTGGAAACGTCGGGTAGTGTCGTAACACAAAGTGCAGTTCTGCTTCTTGCGTAGTCAGCTGAAAGGCTCTCGCGTTCTTCTTATTAGTTCCTTCAGCTGGTTTGGCCTTGTTGTCCGTGGGTTTGACTAGTTTGGGGTAGTCTGGTCTAAAATGTCCAGCTTCTCCACAGTTGAAGCAGATTGTTGATTTCTTTCTTCTGCAATCTTCTTCTTGATGCCCCGGAATTTTGCATAAATTGCAATATCCTTTGCATTTTCCAAAATGCTTTCTTTTACAAGTACTGCAAAATGGAGCAGTGGAAGATTGCCCGGTTCCCTTTTTCTTGAAATTACAACTATTACCCACATGGAATCCTTGGGTAATCTTTTGGGCCACTTCCTTCTTCCGGTGTTCTTCTCTTTTGTGTACCAGTCCGTCGGTCAAGGTGTTGGCTAATCTACTGCATCGTCGATTGTGCGGGGTCTTGCGGTTTTGACGATGTCCGGAATCTCGCTAATTAAACCCCAAATATAGCGAGAAATAAATACCGGTTCTGGCAAGGCCAGAGTTGGCACAATTCTAGAATACTCAAAGAATGTCGAAGTATACCCTCGACAATCAACATCCACCATCCGGTGGTTTAGGAACTTATTTGTCATTTGTTCCTTTTCATATTCGGGACATACTTTTCTTTCTACTAGTCTCTTAAATTCTTCCCAATTCATGGCATAAGCCACATCGCTTCCCTTGGCTTGTAGTATCGTGTTCCAGTTCCACCATTCTAGTGCCCCTTCTTTAAAAAGATGTGACGCGTACATGACCTTGTCTTCCTCGGTACAATTACTTATTTTAATTACTGCTTCGATTTTCTCTAACCAACGCAGTGCAGCAGTTGCCCCTTCATTGCCTACAAATTCGATTGGTTTACAGGCAAGAAATTCCTTGTAAGTGCAACCAGGCGTTGCAGCTTTCATTTTCTTAAGAAATGGGGCTTGCATCACATCATTATCATTATTATTATTGTTGCCGCCTCCATTTACACTATTACAGAAGTTATCATCATGAGTACGTTTGCTGGGAGTAGGTGGTGGAGGTTCAACTGGATTTCGGGCAGCAGCAAGGATTGCTGGAATAGCATTGGCTATTCCTTGAGCAACAATATTTTCTATATCTTGCCTATTAAGAAAGTGATCCTCATTGTTTTGCTCAGATTGGTTTACTTCGTTAACTAGCTCATTGACGGCGGGTTCCATCTGATAAATTTTCAATACACAAATGTATAAATTATTGGCATAAAATAAAATAATTAATAATTAGTCACAATAAAACAATTACACATAATCATGTCAACACGTATAGACAAAATTGTCGACCTTGCGACGTTGATATTTTTATATATATTAGTATGCATCCATACACACCAGTTATATTACAAAAGTTTTATTTTAAGTTATTTTACATGGTTATATTTTGATTAATATTTATTATTATTAAACACATAATCACACAACCACATACGATCCCCATCAGCTGGCACTTCAGAAACGACGTTCCCTCTCGTCGTATTTCCATGATATCCTTTCCCCCACTTCCCGGATTCTGTTTCCTGCGTCCACCAGCTCCTCGTCATAGTGGCAGAGTTCAGCCAAGTTTTCGGTGCTCATTGGTGGGGTTGGTGCAGGCTTAGGGTCAAGTTGGGAAAAATAGGTGTTATGGTTCTTCAAGAGATTCTGAAATTGTCAATCACTTGTCCACCATTCCTCCAGCTCTCCGGGTAGAAGTTGGTGGTTGACAATGGGATCTGGGATAGTAGGTGCTAAGTTAACTGGAAGTTGTGATTCAGCGGGGTAATTGAAGAGGTCTTCATTGGCAGGTCCAATGAGGTCACAATTTGCCAGTTTGCGATCAAGCTCCTCCCAGGGTGGCATTTCCTGGGCTTACCCTGAACTTTCCCCGATCTCTTTTCCTTTCCCTTTATCATTTGGGTCCTCGGTCTTTTTAACCCACTGTGCGGCTGGCTTCTTCCTCCGTGCGCGTCTCCAGCCTATGAATCTCCTTCTCTTTTTCGACTTGGGTTTCTCTTGAGGTTGGGCTTGGAATTCAATAGGTTTTTCAGTGTCGGCCCAATAACCAGAAAAGCCCCCGGAAAGTACCATGTCAGCAGAATAGATAGTGAGATTCTGAAGAGCTTCAGACAACTCATTCATGCTGTTAGCATATATGAAGAAACACAGAACTTGAGTTAATATTTTATTCGTACCGTTGAATTTTCATAGAATCACAAAATAGCAATTTGAAAAGAATTTAAGTATTTCTAAATACTTAATTAGCTTAAATCAGTGGCTTTGATACCACCTTTTTCTGTCACGGCCCCCGTCCCGGTCTTACCCGGTCCAGGAGCCACGGGACAGAAACCCGTGGTATTTATTATTTGAGTTGCCAGCGGAAGTTTAACAGGATCTTTTAAATTTGAAAATGCCCTGATTATTTTATTTCATAATTTGGGACAAACCCCGTAATTTACAATAAAGGGAAATTCATGAGGAAATCTCTAGTTTTACAAAACATGTTTATTTATTTTATTGAGCCACCACTTCAAGCTTGTTAGTGCTCCTTAGCACTTTTTCCTTGATTCACAGTAACTCACCTGAAACATGTTTAAAAATATTTTATCAGCGGGGAAATACTGGCGAGTCATTCAGGTTAAATAAAACGACACATTTGTTATAGATTACAGCATAAGAGCGATTACAATGGCTACTAACTTATTTTTATCTGGCGCCGTGTCACACCCTGGTGACGATGGTCATACCACTATTGGGTCCTTTCACCCAAATAGTGATGATTATCATTCTTAGGTTGGTGAACCTTACCGTGAGAAATTAGTAATGTGCACAATACCCCACTTGCCAGTGATTCAAGATAACCAAGACTTAATCCCTGTAATTATAACTTTTGAAAATAATTTTAGTATTGTAAAACATTTTTGATAAAAAGAGAATGACTCACATTGCAAGTTTAGATGGGCAGAGTTTAGCCTACTGATTTAGCCTTGTAACCTAGTTAAATAACAATGCATACGAAATTAGGTTAGTAACTTAATACAACTCTTTACGATAAACTCACGAAATCAAAACCTTCACGACGAATGACAAAGTATAGCCCAAATACGGGTAGTACTTAAACATCCATAGGATCGGTTTCAATCGATCGGACATTGTATCGTAGCGGTGATCGAGTTAATACCCTGTATTCGTAGCAACGCTTCCTTAAGTAAAATCATGAATTTGAGCAGTATACTTCGTCTTTTGAAAAGTTTTTCGAGTGTCGGTGAACTGCTCATGTGCAACCCATTTATAGCTAGATTTTAGGTTTTACACGGCCCGCGTAAACCTTAACAACACTTTTACGCGGCCTGTGAGAGCCCCTAGTCTACGTGTAGGGCTTGTGTGTCATAGGTAGGTCCGCCACGTGTGCGACACGTGGCCTGGAACGCTTATCCGGTCAACTTTACTTTGACGCGACCCGCGTAAGCCTAAGCTTACGTTTTACGCGGCCCGCCTGAAACTTAAAATTCTTGTTTTCTTGGTTTTTCATGCACATTAGGGTTTTAGGGGTCCGGGTTTTCACTTACGGGTCGTTGATGGACAATTTTGCAGGTCCTTACACAAAGTGCGGTGGAAACGTCGGGTAGTGTCGTAACGGAATCATTGTTTCACAACCGTGGATTAAGAAGTTTCGTTTTATTTAAATATTAACCATTTACATTGTCTAGAAATTAAAGGTAAAACACAACCACATCGTCTATCATTGTTATTAAGTCAATAAGGCCTCGTCCGATCCTAAGTGAGCATGCATCCTAGTTGCAATCAACATCATCAAATAACACCACCCGAAACATATGTAAAAATAAAGTCAGCAAAGAAATGTCGGCGAGCACATACATTTTGTGAGTGTGTTAGATTCATGGTTCGTATACATATTGCAATACCTCATTTGACTGTAAGAATCAATAATTGAAAACCTTGTTTTGAAAAGTGTTTGGTATTGCAATATGATTAACCAACTCAAAAACAAGTTGGTTATAGTTTATAAAACCTTGTTGCCATGAATCTAGACTAAAACATTTGTTTATGTTAACCAGATTGTAAATCGTTCTTGTAATAAAATCGTATGGTTTATATCATATAGTACACATCGTTGCATGTCATCGTTTAAAATCGTTCGTCCAAGTGAACTAAATAACGCCAAGGAATGTAATACGGTAAAAGCACTTATATATAAGAAGTACCAGCGGCATATCTACCATGCTTTTATCACATTAAACCCGTCTCGTCATCTAATCACATACCAATAACCAATCGTTCGTTTAACTCATTCAAATTGTTTAAATTGTTCAAATCGGTCAATCGTTCAAATTGTTCAATCGTTCAAATCATTCCAAATTGTTCAAGTCGTTTAAATCGATACAAATGGTTCAAGTTTTAATTGTGAAAACTACTTTTGGTCGTCTCGCGGAATACATTCGAATCTTCGTAAATCATCCATTGTTCAACTCGTATTAACAAACCACCAAAGGGTATGTTAACAATCATCAGGTTTTGTCGTTACCCACATATCCCCACACATAACCATGTCGATAGTTTGATAACGGGATTTGTCAGATCCTATGGTACCATAACATACTACTGCTCGGCTTGATCATTGTTAATGAATGTCATTCGTTATGTAAATACGTCCCAACAAGTTCGTCCACATTATCAAAATCATTATGTTTAGTATAAACTATAGTATTCATTTTTGAAAACATCGAAATCGTTTAACACAAATGAATCACCCCAAAAAAATTGAAAACAGTAAAATAGGGGAACTATGTACTCACATTGAATTGCAAAGTATCCTCGATTAAAGTGAACTAATAAAGCTTGGGCAAACCAAGGAAATCAAGTGGCACTTAGTAATCGGATCGCTAAGTTAACAAATCGACACCTAAATCGGAAGATCGGGTAGAATGAGGTCTTGTAAACCAAATGAGTATTGGAACTCATGTGATATGGTTTAACAAAGCCTATATTATAAATCCGAACCTATCCTAAGTGCTTACGACCCGTTAAGACCCGTTAAGGTAGTCTACGCTACTTTAACGCGTCGTTTGCGTGAATGCGCATTCAAGACGCCTAACTAGTCATATGACAAGTATTATATGCCCTAACATCCTTAAATATGTTGCATAATCAGTTTAAGTGACAAAAATTAAGTAACATACGCTTAAAATCCAATTATGCATGAAAAGGGCATTTTGGTCATTTTCTTAAGGCATATAAACTATCTATTATACAACTAATTAAACTAAGTGACCATAAGGTATAACCTCGGAATGTTATTCCCTATACAACTATGGTTTTAACAATCGACCAAACGGGTCGGGTTCAAAAGTCTAAGCGGTTGTCAAGACCGCTTGACTTACGACCCTATACAAGCACTAGACTAAAAGTGACGAGTTAAACATGTTAAAACATGTTTAACTAAGTTAGAAAACAGGTTTGATATCAAAACAAAGTGTTTTGATACTCGAAAATAGCTTCGTCGCAAATACGCATAAATACGTATTTTGACCGAAACTTTGACTCGTCACTTCGACTAATCGACGTAGTAATCAGTAGGTATAGTCACAAGGGACTATAACCATCATGATTACACTCACGTTGCAAAGTTCAATTGAACTTTCACTTGACCAATTCATGGTCAAAGCAGAAAGTCAAACATTGTTTGACTTTCATGCTTGAAAAGCATAAACAAGCATGAAAGAAGCTTAAAAAGGGTCCAAGCTAGGAAGAATTGAACTAAAAATACTCAGGTATGAAGCCTTCAACAATGTGAGAGCTTCAACTTAGAGCAAATCAGATCAATGAGCAAGGAATAATGGAAAAATTGATGGGTATTTATAGGAAACCTTGAATTAACAAGATGATTACATGTGTTTTTGCAAGGATCAAAGCATGATCTTGGCCATACACATGTGGTCCATAGTATCTAATACAAGGGGAGCACAAAAACATGCCAATAGTATGCTAAAACCATGGATAAAATCAGTGGAAAAAAGGCTGATATACCAGATTCAATGTTTCTGTCATCTGAGGCTGTCGCGCTCCGCGTAAGATCAAGCCTCATCTTACGCGGCCCGCGAGGTAAGTATCAGCAGCAGTTGTAAAAAATGGTCCCTGCAAGCCTAAAACTTTGATTTTGATGCTTTTAAACCCCGTTAACCCCATTTCAAGGATCTACAATGAAGTTAAAGCATAGGGAACATGAAATATGCTTGAAAACATCTCGGATGTCGGTTCGTTTGGTCGTACGGTCGCGTTATTCAGTTAATTACGACGAAAACTCGAACGGAAGCGAAAACGATCCAAATTACGCGAAGAATGGTATTTTTGCATTCCAATCACTAAAATAAAATATTTTAATGATTACAAAAATTTTTGGATGTTCGGATATGTTCAGAACGTAAGATATGCGCGTACATGCAAACTTATGCAATTTTTGACGCTTTAGTCCCTATTGATCAAATAAGCACTTTTTCACATATTAAACCCCTCAAAGCCTACTTCTAAGCTATGTAAAGGATATTTAGGGTATTTTTAGCTTATGATCAAGTTCCGGAATGTTCGTTACGATACGAATCGGCATACTTTCATAGTTTGTCGCAATTAGTCCCTTCGATCGAATAAACTTGTTTTCGACACACCAAACCTTCATAACTTATTTCTAAGTTATGTAAAGGTTATTTAAGGTATGTTAAGCCTATATCACTATTCCGGAGTGTTTTTCGCATTAAACTGATTACGTTTACGCATCAGTTTCCGTATAACTTTCCAGAAAGCGATTTAAAGCTTGAAATAGAACTAGAATCAAAACGTAAAATCGTCAAACACAAATACACAAATACTAACACCAAAACACATCGTTTTATTGATAATTGATATTGTTTTACATCGTACATCTTTTACAGAGCACAGTTGTCACACTCAGGGGGAACATCTCTCGGATATATGGATAACCTCTGAAATCTCATTTAAGAGGTTGCCTGATTCTGAGATACTAGGTCTTTATACTGGTTGATATCTGGGGTATTATACTTGGTCTTCTGATTTTGCATCACCAATGGCCTAGACCTCGTATAATATATTATGCGCTTTAAAAAGCTTTCCCTCTACATAAATATTGAGAAAATATCGAAAGATATAAATCAAGTGCAGTTGTAAAGAAGATCCCTAAGTGGGACACACCTAAAGTCTAGCCTTCATCTCTTTGACTGAATAGGGGTTCTAACCTGAGCTCTCAAGGTCTCGCAATACCTAGAGAATAGATATCAATTTAGTATATTCACCTGTAAGACTGAATTTAGGGAATCTTGATACAGGAGTATATTCTGAGGTGAGACACACGAATAAGTTAAATGCTTAAAACGTTAATCTCGTATCTCGAATCAGTTAAACTTTGTGTGAGAATTTAAGTGGATCAGTATACTGACAATCTAAGTGAATCTTTTAAAACTTAAATTGTTTACAGCTCAACGGTGCTAGTGATTTGTCATAAACTGATATGATCCTCTAACGCAAACTCAAACAAAAATATGTCTGTAAATATTTCTTTACTGCTTTACGTTAAAGAAAAAAATACAAAAAGATTTTGTTCTACTTTATTTTCGAAAACCGATGTCTGAAAGCTGGGTTTCAAAGTCTAAGTATGCTGAACATGTCTCTGAAAATAAACAAGTTCATTAATTTGAAACTTCAGGTTTTTAATTGAAAAGTTCAAAAATAGTTTGTGAATCTCCAAGGTCATTAATTTGGACTTGGCAGATAATCTTTTCAAAACCTCACTGTTAATCATCTGAGAAGTGTTTTTGGATTCTTTCATTGTCAAATATATAGTCATTTGTTAGGGGGAGTAGAGTCGGGTAATTATGGGAGATTTCAAATTGTTAAATTTTTGAAAATATAAAGAACCAGGAAACAATTTTAAAATGTGCAATAGAGCCAGGTTCTCGATCGTAGGATATATTGAGCTTTAAATGTCATTTTTTGATGCTTAGAGTCAGGTTACTAATTCTGGATGATCTAAAAAGTTTTCAATGTTAAATATTTATGTTTAGAGCTAGATTTACGATCTTGGTCCTAAATTGTCCAACATTTTACAAATGGTTTGAAATTGTTAGATTTTCAAATGTTGAACCAGATTACGATCCTGATAGCTGAGGCTAAGGGGGAGTCTGAAGACAAGCTCAAAGCAAGGGGGAGCTTGTAATCGAAGAGCAAGGTGTTGATCCTGAAAAGCACGGAAGCTTAAAAAAAGGGGGAGCCTGGAGATAGAGTCAACCGAAATGGGGAGCTGATTTAGAATGCAAAATCAAGAGGAGCCTGTTAGAGCTAAAGGGGAGTTTGTGGTACCGAAGATGTCAAAGCTTCATGAAGACCCAGAGAGATAAAGAGAAGATAGAAAACTACGAGATTGACTGCCGTAATATCCAATGGCGAGTCTGTGAGTGCATAATGTCTATCACTTCCATCAATCACGTATCGTAGTAGGAAATGATCAAGACATGGTTTGGAAATATAAAATATAGGAGAAATGTACATACGGACGAATGGAAACTTCATTCGGACGAATGGTGGCATTATTGGAATTAAGGATTCCATCCTTAAGTGAGAGCCTATAAATAGTAGGTGTTTTATTTCATTTCATAACTTTCGGAGAGTTTGATAGGGAAACTCTTACAAATTGCTTTCGTGGGTGTAAATTGTCATTTCAATCAATAGAAAGCATATTATATTACGTTCTTGTGTCCAATCCACACACGTACATGGGTTCCGCACGTGATACGTGTTCTTCATAATTATCAGGAGTTTGAATTCGATCTGGAAACACACCCACAATTAGTTATTCAAGTGCTCAATATGTCCTCGATCACATCATTCCGAAACCCACATGGAAGGATAAAATGGAGAAGATGTGTATGGTCATGGGGGCGGTGTTGGGTATCACCGCGTTCCACCTCCTGTACATAATGATTTTGCAAGAAAGAAACCAGGAGTGGAAATAGCTTTAAACTTCAAGTTATAAACAGAACAACCAAAGCAAATTGATGTTAAAAAGGATGACAAACTGACAGAAAACATTGATGTTACGTATGAAAAATCATATAAAACCAATGAGGTTGGGAATGAATCTGAGGTGGTTAACAAAGTGGTAAACAATGTTTTCGATAATGAAAATGAATATTATAACGACTCCACTAAATTCAAAAGTCCTAAAGAATGTTTTGGAGATGAAAAAGGTTATTTTAACAACTACATTCCTAAATCCCAAAACAACTCGAATGATGATCCTATTCTTGTCATGTACCAGATAAGTGGTTCAGTCAAGTAGTTTTCGGATAGAGTTTTCGTTTCAAAATGTCAATATGGACATGATTGAGAAAGTTTTTAAACTAGTGGAAGTGGATGTATAAGAAGTGGAGAGTTTATCGAAGTCAAAGAGGTTTTTGAATTTTCAAAAGGAAAAAGATTACTACAACAAGCCTAGAAACCCACGTTTTCAAAACAAAGATCAAAATAATGGGAAGTTTGGGCAGGGGAGTGGTAAGCAATATCAAAAGAAATTTTTTTAGAAACTAGTGTATGTGAAAAAGACGAACTTTGTGAAGAGCACAAGTTCAGGAAGTGAGAAAGAATCTGAAAATTTTTGACAAATAAATGAAGAATTCTTTGTTTAACATGAAAACCTGAAACAGGCTGAAGATACCAGTAATGTATCAAACAACCAGACTTGCTTCATATGCAATGAAATTGGGAATATTGCACGAAAATGTCCCATACAAACGCCTAAGCCTGTTAATGTTTGAAACAAACAGAAACTGACAGATTAAAAGAAAAAGGGTCTGATGTTTGAACCAAAAGTGATTTTAAAGAAACAAAATGAATCTAAAACCAATGTTTAACTAGTTAAACAGATTTTCAAACAAAACTAAACTGGTGAAACATCAAAACAAAATGATAAGAAAGATTCAACATCTAGTATGAAGAAAACTGTTTTTAATAAGTAAACTTAGATGCCTAAAACACAAGGCAAATCATCTATTGAGGTGAAAAAGAAACAAACTTCTTTGACTGTGCAAGTCAAGAAGTATGTTCCAAAAGTATTTGTTGTTGACAAAAGGAAACAGACTTCTTCGACAGTTCATGTCAAGAAGTATGTTCCTAAACTTGTTTAACCGTGTGACCCACAAACAGCAACTCTACCCAAGACCGGGAAGGCTTGGGTATCCCTTTTTCAAATAATTGCTTTTGATCATGTATAGGGGCTTCCGAGGTCAATCATGTCAAAGTGGATAACAGACAGTGGAGCTTCTCAGCACATGACAGGGATGCTAGCCTCGCTCAATGATGTAAGATCTATTAAGGGAGGGTTTGTAGGAAATCAGGGTGATCGTATTATCAGGGAAGGTAGATTATCGAACGGGAAAGTGTCATTTAAAAAGGTGAATGAAATCGCTGAATTAGAGAACAATCTGCTGAGTATTTCACATATTTGTGATCGCAAGTTCACCACACATTTCAATGACAAAGAATGTTTGATACAGAAATATGGCAAACATATATATGAGAAAAAATGATTTATCTAGTTCACAATGATCTAGTGGAGGACGTACACTTAAAGAACTTTCATCTGGATGATGAATGTGTGAGCTGTAAGAAAGGAAAGCAAACAAGAAAATCTCACCCAAGGAAGCTTCTAAATTCCATTAAGTTGCCACTAGAGAGGTTACATATGGATCCATTCGGACCAGTAAATGTTAAAAGCATCTCCGGAGATTCATACTGTTTAGTTGTGACGGATGATTTTTCGAGATTATCATGGGTGTTATTTCTCGAATCGAAAGATGAAGTGTTGAGAGTTTGAGGATTTTGTTCCGAAAGCTTGAGAACCTGTACAAGTTGCCAATCAAAAGAATTTGAAGTGATAATGGTACATAGTTCAAGAATAGCAGAATGACAGATTTCTATAACGATAAAGCGGTATTGCATGAATTTTGCGCTCCTTACACACCGCAGCAGAATGGGCTGGCAGAATGGAAGAATAGGATGTTAACTGAGGCAACGAGAACAATGTTAGCAAATTCAAAGCTCCGTGTGAGCTTTTGGAGTGAAGCTGTTAGCTCTGTATGTTACACCCGCAATAGAGTGTTAACAGTTAAACCACATAACAAGACGTGTTTTGAATTGCTTAACAAATGGAAGCCTAATTTGAAATATCTTGCACCTTTTGGTTCTCCTTGCATAGTAATTGATCCTGATGGTAAATTCGGTGCAAGATCATTAGAAGGTTTCTTTGTTGGGTATGTGAGTGCACTAAAATGCGTATATCTACCGAGTCTCAATAGAGTAATTCAAGCACAACATGTTGATTGTCAGCGATACATTATGCCTACTAAGAAACCTGGTGATGCATGGGTTTTTTACTATGAGGGCTTATGGAAATCGTTTGAGCTTCCAGAGGAACCAACTAAAGAAGAACTGGTAATGCCATTTCAACAACATCAGTTATCCTCTCATGAGCCAGTTCTGAGACCTATCATGGTCACACAACAATAAGGTGGAACTTATGATGCGGAAGTAGGCCCAAGAAACACTCATACAGAAGATCAAACTCAGACCACAGTAACAGTCAAACCCACTGAGAATACACAAGCCACGGTTTTTTATGAACAAGGTAATTCTGACTCTAACGGTCCTCCGTTTGACAGCGGAGAATCTGTTCTAAGGGGGAGCAGATCCATATTGATGGTCAAACATGCAAAGTCCAATAGAATGTGGAACAAAACATTTCAAATCTGGAAGACGAGGTGGCAGTTCCAAACGAAGTGATGCCCAGGACACTATCTTATCACCTGGAGGAGTATATCATTGGAGAACTCCAATCAGGAGTTTAAAACTGAAATCAAATTAATCAGGGCTTATTGTGCTTTTATACTAAAGTCGCTCCATTACAAACTGATTTCTCAAATAATTTCTTTATTTCGCAGGTTAAGCCGAAAACATACAAAGAGACGCTTACTGAAGAATCCTGGGTAAATGTGATACAAGAGGAGCTGAATCAATTTGAAAAGCTCGGAGTTTGGAAGCAAGTTAATTTACCCGAAGGCCAAAGAATGATAAAACCAAAATGGGTAATCAAGTCAAAAGAGATGACAGAGGAGTGATAGTATAATAACACTCGAAAAACGCTTCTAAAATACCCCGTGTAGGCTAAACTAGACCCGTATATGCTTAATTTTTTAAAAATCATATAAAATAGGTTTTATTGTCACTTGCGGGCCGCGACAGGGTTACCCTTATGTCTCGGGGGCGCGACGGCTCATACTTGCCGGGCACACAAATTTGACACACGTCACATATCGTGTCGAACCTACGGTGGTGATCTGCCACACCTAGCTGTAGCTAGGTATGCCTCGAGGGGCGCAAGAGAACCATGGGAGTGGGTCGCGCGGCGCAAGAGACCCCCGATTTAACCTATAAATTGAGAAGTTCAGCATCAGTTTTAGTCATTCAAAATTTCTTTCTCTGTGTCCCTATAGTGCAAGTATAATAGCACGGTATTATACCCCTAAAACACGAAGCTCTGCCTCATTGTAAGTATTTTAACCCCGATCACTAATTCGTTACCCTACCCGATTGATCAAGGGCCCCGTGACGCATGTCGAGGCTGTGCCTGACTAAGTTCGTTGGGGTTCTGTCTCGTGTTGTATGCCTAATGTGATTTGGGTTATCTTACTAACACGTGTGCCTTATATGTTTTTAATAGAAAATAATCAGGAAGCTGTAGAAATACCTAAGTCTACAAAGTGAGTCCATTCTACTTTTTCTCACCATTTGTGAGTCCATTCTACTTTTCCACACCGTTTGTGAGTCCATTATACTTTTTTCTCACCGTTTGTGAGTCATTATCTTTTTCTACCAAACTGTGTTACAAAATCTTAAATATTTTCAAGTATACTTACAGTGATTGAGTCTTTGTATTCTATAATTGCTACCGGTATGTGGGGTTTTGTATACACTACTAGTCAAGCGTTACTATTGGACAACGGGTTAGCCAATAGTAATATAACCACAGTCATGGAACTACCAACATGACAAATTGTTGGGATTGAACCCTATCAGAGGAACAGATAATAAAAGCCAAAACTGGATCAGAGCAGTGGATCCAGAATAAGCAGATGATTACAGATTGGTTCATACAAATCTCTCCCCTTGAAAGTGGTTTCATATCTGCTGACCTCCTATCTGCTGATCTTACTAAGTGCTGACCTACAACTGCTGCCTTGCATCTACTGCCAATGTCAAAGACTGATGGATGACCAAAGCCCTGCTGATTCAATCTACTGCCTTGGATCAAGTACTGCTGATCCGGACAAGCACTGCTGGGTTCACCGCAGTGGAAGGAAGCAGCAGCTGTTTAAGTGTCTTTTATGTAATAAATTGTAATAGCAGTTGTTAGTACATCAGTGTTTGTATAGATCAGAGGTTAGAGTTTGTTAGGAGGTTAGATGTCACTTTCATGGTGATGTCAGCTAAAGATGCTCAGTGGTTTGCAAGTGCCTATATATAGTTCAGTACTTTGTACTGTTCTATTAGCTCTTTCACAACATTGTCTTCTTTGCACGAACAGACTACTGAGCTCTGGCTGAGGGGGAGTTTGCATTCATTCATCAATCATTGTAATCGTTGTTGAAACAAATTCAATCTTTCGATTCATTGTGTAAAGATGTTTGATTAAAGTATTACTCTCGTTTGATTGTATGCAAAGTTTGTTTTCATCTTAATTCCGCTGCACAATTCTTTCATTTCCATCTTAATTTCAAACGAAAATACAATCAAAAACAAACTCAGATCCAACAATTGGTATCAGAGCTTGGACAGTCAAATTTGATCTAACAATCATTTTGACGTAAATAGTTCAGCTCATAACAAGTTGATACTGATCGTTTGTTCGTCCGTTGAAAAACAGAGCAAGGATTAATCACCATTAAAGTTGATTAATGGTGATCCTGATGTCTCATTTCCGCAGTCAAATTAATAAACACCAATACCACCAGCTACTTGTTCGTGGCTCCCTCTCCCAGGGTAGGGGTCGGGTGCTACGACAAAAGGTGGTATTAGAGCCACACTGGTTTAAGCCATTTAGGTGTTCTCTTAATACCTAAATTTTAACCAATTGTGTTAGGAAATAACTTATGTGTTATTCTGTATAAATATGTATATTATTATTTTGTGTTATTTGACAATTTTCTAGTTTACAGTATGAGTGAGCAAGGTACCTCTGACGCTTACCATCAATTACCACATTATCCAAAGAATGAAGGATCTTCCCAGTCAAACCCAGGATACACTGCTGATTCTGAGGATGTCTTTGTTTTCAAAGCTAAATCCGAAGAACCATTTCCCCAAAAAAGAGAGGTTGGTTTAGTAAAGCAACTTATGAAAAGAGGAAGAGAATGAGAAAACTACAACAACAAAGGATAGCAAATAGAGAGAGAAATACCTAGAATTAGGAGGCTAGACCTTTATGGGAGGAAGAGTTGGATAGACAACTAGTTGATTTTCACATGTTTGAAATTGTAGAGTTTGGAAATGTAGAGGGAGGAATTAATCTCAACCAAGTAGCAGACCCACAACTTCTACCATTATTTCCTGACCAACCCATGGAGCTAGAATAGAACCAGGAGAACCAGCTATAAATCCCAGCCTTTGATCCAAACGAGATACCTTGAATTCCCGAGCAAAACCATTTAGACTATGATCCGTAGTGGGAAGATAACCGGTCAATTCATGAAATATTAAATAACCCATACCTTTATGGAGAACCAATACCACGTTACCCTGAACCAGTGCCAGTCCCACTACCACCAATGAATCAAGAGAATGTGGAAGAACTTCGCCAGTATGGTGAAGAGTTAGTTGAGGAGGGAAATCGAATTCGCCAAATAGTAGAAAAACTCGTCTAGAAATATGACGAGCGTGAAATGCGGTACTAGAAAGGCCAACACCTAATATATATATATGTATATATATATGTATTAGGTGTTGGCTTTTCTAGTACTGTATTTCACGCTCGTCATATTTCTAGACGAGTTTTTCTCCACCTAATATATATATATATGTATATATATGTATATATATATATATATATAGGGTACGGTTCATTTGAGAACCACCCTTATTGCGAGAACCGCGAGAACCAATGTGAGCACAAAAAAAATCTAAAAAATTCCAAAAAACCCACAATTTTTTTTAATATTTTCTAATAAAAATCGCTATATTTTGTTATAAAAAAACCTTTTTTTTCGAGTAACAGTTATGGATGCACATGTGCATATGTATCATTTCTTGGACAAATTCGATAATATATTACCAGTAGTAGAAAAATGCACTTTCATTTACACTACCAAATGTAATACACTACTTTTTACATTACCAATATTAGAAATGCACATGTGCATCTATATGTATCAACATGAAATAAGGTGTTTTGGTACAAAAAGTTTGTGATTTTAAATGATGAAGTAGGCCCATATACATGTGTTTTGGTTAGTTATATCTAGTGGTTGATGGTTTGATTATATTTGTCACTTTATGATGTAATATGTTGTTTGGATGGTATAAAGGGTGTTGATGTACATATAAAAAAGTGAAATATTGGTAATAGTATTGTATTATGGATGGTAAAAAGCAATGGTATTGTATTACGGATGGTATGAGGTAATGGTAGTGTAGTATGGATGGTATGATAGATGAAAGGGAATGTGTATTCAAAGTGGTGTACTAAAACACGTTATAATATGTTTATCTATATAGATGCACATGTGCATTTCTAGTGTTGTTAATGTTATAACAACTTCATACATATACATGCACATGTGCATTTCTATTATTGTTAATGTAAAAAGTAGTGTATTATGAATGGTAGTGTAAATGAAAGTGTAATTGTCTGATATTTGTAATGAATTACGGAATTTGTCAAAGAAATGGTACAAATGCACATGTGCATGGATAACAGTTACTCGAATTTTTGTTTTTGAATTTTTTTATTAGCGACGAAATATAGCGATTTTTCCAAAAACAATAGTAAAAAAATTGGGGTGTTTTTTTAGCTATTTTTAGGTATTTGTTGGTTGTGTTCACATTGGTTCTCGCAGTTCTCGCAATAAAGGGTGGTTCCTAACGGATCCTTCTCATATATATATATATATATATATATAGGGGAACATTAAAAAAGTGGGGAACAACAGGGAACCGACTCAAATGAACTCCGATTGAACTCATTCCAGCGGCGTTGGAACCGGCTCGTCGAACCATAACTATGATCTCTTAACCCTAAACTCTAAATCCTAACTCCTAAACTCAAAACGCTAAAGCTAAAAAATAAGGCTAAAACCTACGCTAAACCGTAAAATCTAAACTATAAACCCTAAAAGCTAAACCTTAAAAAGCTAAACCCTAAAGCTAAACCGTAAAAGCCAAACCTTAATATATTTAGGGTTTAGGGGTTATGATTTAGTGTTTAGGGTTAAGAGATCGTAGTTAGGGTTCGACAAGTCGGTTTCAATGCCGCTGGAATTAGTCCAATTGGAGTTCGTTTGAGTCGGTACCCCACTGTTCCCCACTTTTTTAGTGTTCCCCAATGAACCTCACACTATATATATATATATATATATATATGTGTGTGTGTGTGTGTGTGTGTTTTGTATTTTGTATTTTGATAAAAAATCAACGAAAATAGAAATAAATTAATATATATGACCTATATACATATATATAGGGTGGGGTTTCTCTACAAAGTGTGTTTTTCCTACAAAGTGTAGGAAGTATTTTGGGCCATTGGATGAGTGGTTTTAATGGTTGAGATTAGATGAGTGGCATTTTTGTAATATATGCATTTTATTTAATGATTGATTTAATTGATTGAGGGGATTTTGGTAATTGAGCATGTATTAAAAAAAAAAAAGAAACACCCATCATTCATTCTTTCTTGCGCTCCACATTCTCTCTCTTTATTAAAAAAAATCTCCTAAAATCATGGATGAAGTTGAATATAAAAGATTTGATTGTGTTTAAAATCTGAAATTTACTAAAAACATGGATGAAGTTGAATATAAAAGAATCGGAGTTCAATTTTTTTAATCAACTATTGTTTTTTATATTAGTGATAAAACACATTGTGAAGAAACTGCGAAAAAATCTAATAGGACCAGAAACTGATAAAACACACCGAGAAGAAACATGTGAAGAAAAACACACTGATAAAACACACTGCGATGAATCTGTGAAGAAAAACACATTGATAAAACACATTGTGAAGAAAAACACACTGTGAAGAAACAGTCAATAAAAACATATTAGTCAATAAAAACATACTGATAAAACACATTGTGAAGAAACCAATAACTAACCTGTAAAACACAACGTCAACAAATACAAAAATGCGTCCCTCATGAAACATAAACTACTATTACACATAATGAGTAAACCTATAACTGGTAAAACACAACGTCAAGAAATTGTTCAAGAACGATAAACTGGTGTGTTACATGTGAAGAAACCATAAATCAAATAAAACACAATGTCAAGAATACATGCACATGCAAAAAAAAAAAATTAATCAAATACTGGCATGTTGAACAACTAAATCAGGATGCATTTACCGTGATCACAATCAATCATTGCATTAGACATCAACATTTTTGATCCGCAATATGAAAAAAAAATCATCTGAATGATAAGAGAATGACGCACGTTTGATTCTGCGTAACTGATACAATTCCATAAATAAGATATAGAGTTTCCTTAAAAGTCTCATTTTGTTGTTTTAGATTTATCTTTTTCAAAAATAACTTATTTAGTGAATTACCATTGTCCCCTTTTATTACAATTCAGATGTCGAACGACGTAAATCAGGAAATCCAGAATAACGATAATAACGGAAATCCAGTGGATAAAAGTGCTATTGAACACATAGTAGCCCAAGGAATCATATGTGATAACTCTTGTTTTGCCATTCTTTTACGTTGTAACTTATTTGTACGTTAACAAAACTTTTATGTTCATTGATAATTCAGTGGTTTTGATGCACTTGGACTGTTACGGGTTTTGTAACTATATGGGCCGCATAAAGCTTCGAACCACACATCCTTATTCCAATCGCACACCTTCACCATTCTCGGCCCAAACTAAACTAGGCCCATCCCCCTCTGTCCTCTGGTACGCATGTATACACGAGAGTATTCACATAATTTCCCAACTTGTTGCAAACCCTAAACTCTTCTCTCTCCTCCTTGCAATCGGAAGCATCCTCATCTCCTTCGAAGCCCTCCTTGTTCATCATCATGTTCGGTTAGTATTCTATGGTTGTTTAAATTTGCATGTACATGATTTGATGTTAGATTTGTGAATGCTATGTGTTTTGCATGATAGTTGTTGGATTGTGATTAGTGAAATCCTTGATGAACATTATTTTTATGATAATCAAACTGATAGATCTAAAACAGAAGCATGATTGATGGTTAGGATTTCTAGATATTAGAATCTGATAAGTTTTGGTCAGGGTTATGAATGTTATGGGTAGATCAATTAAATATTAGTCAGGATCTTGCTGAATTGCTGATGATTCCAACTAAATGTGTTGTTGATTTGTTGGAACTTGATTTATGATGAAACCGATAGTCCACGATTAGAAATTATATACACTGTGATTTCTATGTTGTGTTAGTAATGGCTGCCAGTTAGGGTTCTCAAGAAATTGCAAAGATCTGTTAGGACGGCGAGGTATGATCCCCGACGAAAAACTCACCTTGACGAAAGACTTGATCTTTCGTTGACGGGGTAATGATGAATAACTTGAACTTTCATCGACTGCCTCATGACGAATCACCTATTTTTCGCCATGTCCCTCCACGATGAAGTATTGGTCTTTCGTCGGCTAGCATTTGACGAAATAGGTGGGTTCTTCGCCGGACACTGGAATAATAACTGTAGGTAGCAGATTGTGATGTATGTGGTAGTGGATAATTATGTACATGGGATACTATTTTTATGTCATAACCCTACTGACTAGAATGAGAACTTTGGCTTGATTGTATAAATATAACACTCCTCTGTTATTGATTGTTATGTGGACCTGTAAGATGAAACTGTATGATGTATATGACATTGAACGAAACTGTGTGAATTGAATAGTGGATTATAAAAGCCTATCTGTTGCATGGTAACAATGTTAATCAGATGAGAACCTTGACTCAACCCGTATGAATAAACAGTACATCTGTGAATGTTGATATGTGTCATGAACACGGGATGTAGACTTGTTTAGGAACAAAACACTTGTTATGTGACTTTACGACAAACACTATAGATTAATAGATTGCATGATTAACAGTTACGACTTGTATAAGCACCTGTGTCTTACTTGTATGCTACTCGCGTAACGTGTATGTTGGATACGTGACATATGTGAACAACGTGAATGTAAACTGATAACGTGTACATGAACATCATAGGCTTTGACTGATTAAGTGTGAACAAGTAACTAGTCATACCGAGCAAACCAAGGTGAGTTCACTTCTCACAAAACAAGCATGCGCCCGGTGGGGACAATCAAACTGGCAAACTTGTAAACAGATTTTCATAAACCCATATCCTTGTAGTGGATATGAGGCGGTTTTCAAATACCCACATCCTTGTAGGGGATGTGAGGCGGATTTCACAAACGCATATCCTTGCAGGGGATATGCAACGGGTTTCAGTAAACGTTGATGTTGGATAATACACTCACTTTTATCACTTAAGTCCCATTATACTACCGGGTTAGTTGCTTGTAGGGCAACGGGGTTATTAGTTGATAACGCTATTAGGTTTGGCACCCTCACGACGTACCTGGATAGGACGGGCGTGAACTAATAACTTTAAATCACGACCAATGTTTGATAGAGCATTTGAGAAGGGTAAAAAGGGTCGTCTGCGGTATCGAGTTATTATCAACATAACATAACATAAGTCAACTAATGGTAACAAACGGTTAAACAAACTATGAACTCACCAGTGTTGTCTGATACACTTTTCTACATGCTTGCAGGCCTTAGGTACATGTCATTGGAACCTGCTGTCTGTGATGCTGGAGTGGTCATGGGTCGTGTTGCATGAAATTATGAGACGCGTCAAATGGCTTTTGTACAATTGGGTTATGAAACTCTAATTAATGTAGTATGCTTCTGCTAAAATGTAAACAATGTTTTGAAACAATGATCTTACTAAATGAAAGTTTTATTTAAAATAATGTTATGAGTTCAACGTGATTGGTGGCTAGATCCTGGTACGTCACACAACCCGCGGTGTTTCCGCAAGTGGTATTTTGGGGGTGTGACAGTTTGGTATCAGAGCCACTGGTTATAGTGAACTTGTTTTAAAACGTTTTGTAAAACCAGACTATAACTGAACAGTTCTGAATACGTAAATACGACCTTGACACTCAGCTCTAGATTGCAAGGTTCATCTTTCTCACTTGTTGCATACATTACATGACTAGTACACATTTGTTTATGACGTAACATACGAACACACACTCGTCACTATAGCATGATGGCATGGATTGCTTGCTTACTTTATGATGCGCTGATAGTGTGCCATAGTCCTTAGATTTTTGTGATTTTATTACTTTGACAACCTCCGTTTGACATCTGAGTTTGAGGAACCATTTAACATGAGTTAGGAGGAACTGAGATGAGCATGCAAATCACAATATTATTGTGGGTGCACACATAATAATAAAGTGGGGTGCATGCAAGTCCTAGTGAGACTTAACAAGTGAAAAAGGGGTTCTGTTCTGTTATTCGAACAATGTGAAACGTAACAAATCTATATGAGTCCTAGCCGTAATTGCCTCCTACTTGAACATGATCTTTTCACTCCTTTTCTGAATCCTTACGAATCTCGATGCTAACGAGTATCACTTGAGCACCCATCCGAACACCTAGCGAACTGTGTATAATGTTAGGTTCTTGCACGAACGTCCCTGAGTTGGATGTCGTAGCGTCGAATAATTCGTCGATACCCTGCTCACTCCACTTTAATGGCTGAAACTCAACGTATTGACATCGTAGCTCCCGAAGTGCGATCACTTCTGCAACACTCTCTCAACATACCGTGTATTACTCGATCAACTTGCTAGATCGATGGACAACCGGATGAGTGTGGTAGTTTACCGACTTCAATATTTGGACGACCCTGATTACCAGCAACTAACATCAGCGAATTGACCTCAATCAAATCCTTAACCCTAGCCAGCGACCTATGGGAGTCAACTCTTACGAATCAATCGGGACATAAGCGATGACAATTGACTATGGTGTGGAATGTGTAACTGCCTGCATAATGAGTGACGCTTTAGGACGTAACACGAAATGTGAAAAGGTGGACCCGGTTGGTGACAGACCATAGAGCTCCGTTAGAAGCAATGACAATAGAGGCAACAGTCGCGGCAACATCAAGGTACTCGTAATCGTAGCCTACAACATGGAAACGAAGGTGACGTCGACAAGGATTAACTACTGATAAGTCAAGACGTCAACAACCAAGGAAATAACGACAGTATTGGGAATCCTCGTAACGATACAACAACACAGGAAATGATGCTCTTGGAAAGGCATTTAGGATTGGCGTAGGCGATGCCAGGCATAGTAGCAACATGGTAGCTTGTATGGGTAGCTGATCGCTACGTCTCGGTTCTGTTTAACCCTGATGCTTCTTGAAACCGAACCTGTTGTCGAATTGGCTGCTGGCAAGTCAATTGAAACCTCATATGTTCATTGGGATGCAAATTCGACCTGGTGGGACAGTGTTTGGCATCGACTTTCCTCCGGTTATCCTTGGTAGTTTGGATGAAGTAGTTAGTGTGGATTGGTTATCCAGATATTGAGTGGATATACCTTGTGAGGGGAAAATTTTGAGTATCCCTCTCTCTAGTGCCGAATCGTCATAAAGCATCAGTGACGTATAAAGGTTAATAACATTTCAGCAATGAAAGCCAGGAGCGTCTACGAATGGATTACCCCGCTAAGTTAGCAACCGTTACTGATGTTGAGGCTAAGGAAAAGAGGATCGAGGATCCACCAATTGTTCGTGATTCTTCTCGGTGTGCTACCCGAGGAGCTTTCAGGCTTACTTCCACAACTGTTAGGCAGAATCTCAGTTTGATCTCACGTCAGGGGCAGTCCTAATTACTCGTACTACATACTGTCTTGCACCAGGAGGGTTGCAAGAACTATCTAATCAACTACAGGAACTATTGGATAGGAGTTTTGTTGGACATAGTTTTTTTTTTTGTTTCGCTTTGGGGAGCCCCAATTATATTCGGGAAGGTAAATCCTTTTCGTATGTGTACTGATTATCCGGAACTCAGCAAGGTGACAGTCAAGAACCGTTTGCCTCGACCATGTATTGACGACCTGTTGACCAGTTGCGAGGGTCAAGCTCCCATTCGAGGATTGGCTAACGAATGAGCTATCTTCAGATGGAAGTCCAAGGGGAGGATGTTCCTAAAATAGCATATCAAACGCAATGTGGCCATTGCGACTCTATATTCCATGACCTTTGCGATTACCAAAACATTGGCAGCTTTATGGATCACGTGAAGCGACCATGCTATTTGTTGACGTTTTGAATCATTTCCAGAAGAAAAGAACATCATGGGCAGCTTTGTATCTTATTTGAGAACTCCTGAGGGAGGAGCCACACTGCGCGAAGTCTTGATAAATGTAACTTCTGGATTCGAGAGGTACCTTTTTGGTCATATAATCAACGAAGTAGGAATACACGTGGATCTCTCTAAGACCCGTTTTGGTTAGAAACTGATTGACACCAAAGATTCCTGCGGGGATACAACAATTCCATGGTTTTGCTAAATACTATCGCAGATTCATCGAGGGATTTTCGAAGATTGTGCCGCGGTAACCTCTTTAGCACAGCGGGGTGCTGTGAATTCATGGGAGACAAATCAGGCGGACGTCTTTTCAGCCTCTGAAATTCAACTGTACAATGCACTGAACATCATTGATACCCGAGGGTATGGGTGATCTAGCGTTATACCATGATGATTTGAATCAGAATCCTAGTTACACGCCGATGCAACACGAGAAGGTGATGGCTTATGTGGTGGATTAACAAGAAGAAGTGCATGACTCACAGCCTGAGGGTGGAAACCATGGTCTTGGATTTAAGTTGGAGGCATTACTTGGACGGTACCAAATACACTACTTAGACCGATCACAAGGGCCTCCCGTGTACCGTTGTTTCGAAGAGCTAAAACATGTAATGACATCGCTGGATGAAATCTTTGAATGATTTCGACTATGAAACCTAAACGTGTACGAGCCTCGCAGCACGCCATCGACTCTAACCTACCTGATCAGATTTTCTCTGCTCAAACTGAAGCACTAAAGGAAGAGAATTTTCCAGTTGGGTCCATGCGGGGCATGGAGAAGTAATTTTTGACAAATTGGATGAGATTCGCTACTTCATGGAACGAATAAGGATTCCACTATACAGCAATCCAAGGGAACTTGTGTTGAGCGAAGCACACCAGCCTCGATATTCTAGTCATCTGGATTTTTATGGAATATATTAGGATCTAAGGACCTTGTACTGGCGATTGGACTTGAAGGCCTACACAGCGAAGTATGTGAACGATGTTTGACTTGTGAGGAAGTCAAGGTGGAATATCAGAAACCTTCTAGTTTGTACCAGCAACCAGAAACCCTCACTTAGAAATAAGAACAGACTACCACGGATTTTTTCACTGGTCTACCTAAAACTCGAAATGGAAACAATATCACCTGGGTTATCGTTGATTGTCTCATGCAACCAGTACACTCTCTTGCAATCCAGGAAACTGACGAGTCTTTTAGGCACGAGGTGCCAACTCCTGTTATCTCTAATTTTAATCTATACCTGATTTATAACAGGCATTACACAACAGTCTTGCCTCACGTCTAGACATGAGCCTTACTTATCATCACAGGGCAAATGGTTAGAGTAAATGCACCACCCTGGCACTTGAAGATATGCAACAAGCATGTGTGTGATTGACTTAGTAAAATTGGAAGGACACCTACCTTTGGTTGAGTTTACTGCGACAGTTACCATTCTAGTATTCAGACAACTCTGTTTGAGGCATTACATGGACAATAACGCTAATCTCCCTGTTGAATTAACTTGGGTGACAATCTAATCACGGGTCCAGGACTTGTGCTCGAGTTACCCGACGGATTGGGTAACGTACACAATGTCATTTATGTCTTGAATCTGAAGCAGTGTTGGTCCGATGAAACATTTGTGACACCTTTATTAGACAAGTTGTAGTTGTCGAGGAGTCTATCGAAAACATGGACGAGGGAGTCAAGGTTCATTATCATGGTCGAATTCCAATCGTGAGAGTTCGTCAGAACTCAAGACGTGGACCGGAGTTCACGTGGGAGCGCAATGATCGGAGGAAGCTCTAGTATCCTCGGTTACTCAAACTGTTGAATCAACTTCTGTTATCATTGGCGAATTTCAGGACGAAATTGCCTTTCAAGTTGGGGATGATGTGGTACCCGCGGAAAATCCACAGTCATCCTAAGTTAACATCTTGCATTTGGATTACCTATCAAATTTCGGGACAAAATTTCTTTCAATTTGGGGATGATGTGACAACTCGTGATTTGTCGTTCTTTTACATTATAACTTATTTGTACGTTAACAAAACCATTATGTTCAGTGATAATTCAGTGGTTGTGATGCATTTGGATTGTTACAGGTTTTGTAACTATGTGGGCCGCATAAAGCTTCGAACCACACATCCTTATTCCAATTGCACACCTTCACCATTCTTGGCCCAAACCAAACCTGGCCTATCCCCCTCTGTCCACGTGTACGCACGTATACATGAGAGTATTCACATAATTTCCCAACTTGTTGCAAACCCTAAACTCTTCTCCCTCCTCCTTGGAATCGGCGGCATCCTCATCTCCTTCGAAGCCCTCCTTGTTCATTATCCTGTTCGGTTAGTATTCTATGGTTGATTTAATTTGCATGTACATGATTTGATGTTTGATTTGTGAATGCTATGTGTTTTGCATGATAGTTGTTGGATTATGATTAGTGAAATCCTTGATGAACATTATTATTATGATAATCAAACTGATAGATCTAAAACAGAAGCATGATTGATGGTTAGGATTTCTAGATATTAGAATCTGCTAAGTTTTGGTCGGGGTTATGAATGTTGTGGGTAGATTGATTAAATGTTAGTCAAGGTCTTGCTGAATTGCTGATGATGCCAACTAAATGTGTTGTTAATTTGTTGGAACTTGATTTATGATGAAACCGATAGTCCACGATTAGAAATTATGAACACTGTGATTTCTATGTTGTGTTAGTAACGACTGCCACTTAGGGTTCTCAGGAAATTGCAAAGATCTATTAGGACGGCGAGGTATGACGAAAGACTTGAACTTTCATCTTTCGTCGACGGGGTAATGACGAATAACTTGAACTTTCATCGATTGCCTCATGACGAATCACCAGTTTTTTGCTGTGTCCCTCCATGATGAAGTATTGGTCTTTCGTCGGCTAGCATTTGACAAAATAGGTGGGTTCTTCGCCGGGCACTGGAACAATAACTGTAGGTAGCAGATTGTGATGTATGTGGTAAAGGATAATTACGTACATGGGATACTGTTGTTATGTGATAACCCTACTGACTAGAATGAGAACTCTGGCTTGATTGTATAAATATAACACTCCTCTGTTATTGATTGTTATGTGGACCTGTATGATGAAACTGTATGTTGTATATGACATTAAATGAAACTGTGTGAATTGAATAGAGGATTATAAAAGCCTATCTGTTGCATGGTAACAATGTTAATCAGATGAGAACCTTGACTCAACCCGTATGAATAAACAGTACATCTGTGAATGTTGATATGTGTCATGAACACGGGATGTAGAGTTGTTTGGGAACAAAACACTTGTTATGTGACTTTACAACAAACGCTATAGATCAATAGATTGCATGATTAACAGTTACGACTTGTATAAGCACATGTGTCTTACTTGTATGCTACTCGTGTAACGTGTATGTTGGATACGTCATATATGTGAACAACGTTAATGTAAACTGATAACGTGTACATGAACATCATAGGCTTTGACTGATTAAGTGTGAACAAGTAACTAGTCATACCGAGCAAACCAAGGTGAGTTCACTTCTCTCAAAACAAGCATGCGTCCGTTGGGGACAATCAAACTGGCAAACTTGTAAACAGAATTTCCTAAACCCATATTGTTGGTTCATATGTCAGTCAACTTCGTCTTGTATCGAGTCTTGTAACTAGATTGGATAGAATGGAGCTCGGTAGCCTAGAAAATAGGAAGTTAAGATTGTTAGTCCAGGTCGTACGAACTGGATAGTCCAGTTCGTACGAGCTGACCACTTCGCACGGACTGGGTCATGATGGTTCGTGCGGACTAGGACTCCTATAAATAGGTAAGTTGTGATTTCATTTGGAACAGTTGTGATTCCGGTAGCGGAGCTCTGCCGAAGTGTCGAACAAGTTGTAATCGATTTCAAATCAATCTAAACGACAGTTAAAGTGATTCCTAGTGTTAAACAAGCTGCATACATGTCCAAATCATTGAATTCCGCCTTTGGTTTGGTCTAGAACTCTTCTGATCGACTCATTTGATCGATTCACTGATCCTACAAGTGGTATCAGAGCTCAGGAGGAGGAGTTCTTACCATTTCAGCTTGTTTTCATTGATAAAAATGATTTCTTCTCACTTCTACTCATTCTTCTACACATTTTCTTCAAAAACAGAACGTTTTCACGGTCAAAATGATCTGAATTTCACATATAACACGTAAAACACTGTTTTAATCAATCCTTTAAAAAAACCAGACCTAAAATCAAACTAAAACTTGGTAAAATGGACCAGATCGCGTGAAACTCTTGTTCAGATCGTTCGAAATAACTACCAGATCGCACGAGTTGATTCACTCAGCTCGCACGAGGTGTCCATATCGCTTGAAATTGGTCTGGTCGTTTGAAGGTAGTCAGGTCGCGATAATTTTGCTCAGGTCGCACGGTTTAAAAAATCAGATCGCACGAAGTGATCCTGGTCGTGCGAAGTGATCCAGGTCACGTGAACTTGTGTCTGGTCGTTTGAAATTGTGATCCAGTTCGTTTGAGACCTCAGGTCTTGTGAAATACCAGCTCGTTTGAACCCCAGCTCGCGTGAAATCTTCAGGTCGTGTGAAGTACCAGATCGTGTGAACTCAGTTCGTTTGAAAGTCAGCTCGTTTGAACTTTGTGATTTTGTGAATCTTTTCACCAAAACATGGATAACGAGTTTTACAACGCTTTTGCTACTGCTCCACTTACTGTTGCCGAAACTGTCGGGATGAAGAATGAAATGGGAACTTTCCAAAAGCCTCCAAAGCTTATGTACATTGAGGACTTTAAAGAATGGCAAGATCGTTTTGAAAACTGGGTGCAAGCTAATAAGTTTGATGCATGGGTTTCGTTAGAGAAAGATTACACTAAACCAAAAGATGATCTTGAAAATCAAAAACCATTAAGTCAATTTACACCGGAAGAAAAATTAAGATACTGTGACAACCGTGAAATTTGCATGCATCCGTACAATTAATTAATATTGATTTATGCTTGATGACTGTGCTTAATTACAACCAATGACTTAAACTGTTTCCTGATTTCTGTATCACACATACATGTGCATCACATTTCATACTGTCACACCATTTATCACATACCGACTTTAGTGACATAAACGATGCACAAAGCACGGTTGGCACAGTGAGCGGAAAACTCAGAAAATGCTGACGATGTTCAGTACATAGACAGACAGTGTTTAAAGACCCAGTATGGGTCAGAGATAAGGTACTACACTAGTATGGAGTGTAGGGAAGTATGGACCATAAAACTGCGTAACTATGTGATAGTTTATGTGGCGGAAAGTGCCTAAAACCCACTAAAAGTGCAGAATTCTGCATATTTCAGCAAAATTCAGCACTTTAACATATTGGTATTATGCATAAAATTGACTAAATGGTCCTGTATGCTTTCCTAAGTATCGGGAAATAAAAGTGTCACAAAAGGGTACTTAAAGAACACTAAATGGAATAACTTGACACCTTAACTAACCGGTATCTAACCGAACAACCGGACATTACCTGGAATACCAAAATTTTACTAGAAACATTGTTTAATTATTTTTGGACTAGTTATGATCCCCGAACACCCTAACACACTATATAATGTGTCATACACTTAAAACACTAGATTTTTACACTAAACACCCTAGCTATTTACCCAATTACCATCAAAGTTACACATACCCCCCCTGGATTTACGGTTGAAAGGGGTGGCCCCACTTGTGATCCCCAAAATCCTACAAGACATTATGGGATATTACTTGATTTTATAAGATATTGCATAGATTTCCCTTGATATTCTATAGATTTTCTTTGGATTGTAAGTAACCTACTTACCATTTAAAAGTTACCATTACCCCCCCCCCTCTCTGATGGACGGTTCAAGAGTGGCCCACTCTTGATCCCCACAATCCCATTAGATCTTATGCAATCCCAATTGATTTGTTGTAGGATCTTGTAAGGTACTATGAAATCCATGGAGATTTTTTTATTAGACCTCCTCTTTCATTCTCATTCATCACTAACACCAAAAACCTCCTTCTTCCTCCCTTGGGAGCTCACGGCCACAACCACACACCACATCACCACCATTTTCAACCATCTTCCATACTTTCTAAGGTGATATTAAGGTGTAAGGAGCTAAGTTAGGAAGCTTGGAGCTTTCGGAAGTTGAAGGACCTTCACCGTTTGCTTTTATCCACTTTTTATCTTCACTTGAATCATCCCTAGCTTGAAGCTAGTAGTAAGATCTTTATTAACCTTTATTATTTCTATTTTTGATGGTTAAGAGATATTGTATGATGAAAATAACAAGAACATTAAACAACATAAACTTGAATCTTGAAACATAAGCTTACATATGATGAACTATGGATGAAATAATGTTATTTAGGGTATATATATTACTTGTTTATTGATTTCTTGAGATGATGATGTTAATCATCACATGGAGCTTGCTAGATGGCGATTAAACCCATAATCTAGCAAGTGAGAGGATGATTATGTGACAACATGAAATAATCATCTTCTTGGTTAAACATGAACTTGAAAGTAAAAAGTGATTTCTTGTAATATAATAGACATAGTGAGCTAGTAAACTTATAGCTCCAAGACTTGTGAACGATTTTTCTAAAAGAACCAAGTTTAAAAAGAAGATTTTTGAAAGATCATGATTTTTATTAAACCTACACTATTTTTAGTGAAACAACAAGTGTATAAACACTAGAGAAACAAGAAGGTTTAATAAAGAAACATTTTTGTAAATTATGTTTACAAGTTGTAAACACCAAATCTTTGCAAGAATGAGATTTTAAAGGAAGTAAATACACTTTGGAAGGTAACTAAGGCCACTAAATGCTTTACCAAGTTACTACACGTTTTAGTGAAAGATCAAGTTCATGATGTTATGAAAATCATATAGTTTTTGCACTTGGTTAACATAATATGGTTTAGTATTTTGTTGTTGATTGTTTGAATGATTTTGAAAAAGAAAATGATATGCTAAATAGCATGGACACCTCCATTTACAAAGGAAACTATGGCGACATTTTCTAAAAATTCCAACACTTAGAAAACATTTTCTAACAAGTAATTACAAGTGCATTTTTTACTATGATGTCCCAATATAAACCTTGCCATAAATTTTTGTAACAAAAATACAAGTATCGGAAGTTGGTTTCGTAAATAAAAATGGTTAAATATATATTTAGAATATATATTTTATATTGAGACACTTGTGTGTATATTTGTTTATTTTGTGGAATAGTTATATTATTTTAGGGTAAAATAATATAACTTACAAATAACAAGAATTTACAACTCCAAAAATAATACCAAAAATCACAAGGGATGAAATATAATTTACACATTTAATATTAGGAAGCCGAACAATAAAATGTAACTTATGAAATATTCCGGAAGACACCGTTACAATATAATTTACACATTTAATATTAGGAAGCCGAACAATATGATTTTTGTACATATTACCAAGTATACCATATTTTCGACAAAGAGAAAATATATTATTTTGGGAAGTTAAAATATATTTTCTTAGCATATTAGAAGAATATATGATTTTGGGAAAATATATATTTTCTGGACGATACATTATTTTTGGGACAAAATAAGTTATTATATTTTCTAAAGTGACACTTGAAGATATAAGTGTTTTGGGAATATATTGACGTATTTTTATTTGGAGTGATACACCGGAATACGACGCCAATACATGGCAAGATATACAGATACAAGAATTCGAATATACATGTATGAGATACCCCATCCTTGGGAAGGAAATGCGAATAACAATACTTGAGAAGTATTATTACAAAAATATTGAAAACACTTTTGAAACGTAACTCAAAGGCACTAATCAATACTAAGACAAGGCACGACCCGCTCGTTTAACGGACCGTAGTACGCATGTAGGTAGTCGTGCATTCTAGAGGAAGCTTCGTGTTACATTGGACACGAAGACGCAATACAGTGAGTTCATGTCCCCCTTTTCTCTTAACTGTTTTCTGTTTTATACTTTGGGGGTGAAATACAAGGTACAATTATTACAGACATTTTTATACATGGTATGATTAGCTAAGGAATGTACTGCTAGATCACGTGAATGAGTAGGCTATTATCTTAAGACCATTAATCCTTGTATAAGGACCGAGGGGCATGAGTGATAGATCTATTGGGTGTTGCGAGCCCCACCCATGGGCCTGCGAGTTGGCTGCATGTGGTGACTATGTCGTTCCGCCGGAGGGGCCAGTACGAAATACGCATACAGGTTTGAGTGCTTCCTAGGCCATGTCACTTATTAATGTATTAGCTACACATTAATTGATCTGTTTTTCCTTATTGCTACATACCAGGGATTTACTTACATACAGACATACTTTAAAGGCTTATTCATACACATACACATGAACTCGCTCAACTTTTGTTGATGTTTTTCAAACTACATGTATTTCAGGGAATTAATAAGTGGATTTGGCAGGCGTTGAAAGTTTTTATGCCACGTTTGAATTAAAGATGTCATCCATGGTCTTTGGGTTTGGTCGGTGTGTCTTATTCCTGGACGAGACACGTCTCCCAATCCTTGGTGCTATTTAATATCTATCGATGAGTCCTTTGTGAACTCATAAACATTTTGGTATGATTGTAAAAACTTAAATTTGAAGACTACGTTTTAACAATGTTGTTATGTTCTAAACTTATGCAATGGATGACAAACCAATGGTTTTATCATATAGCTATTGTTATGATTGAATGCAATGATATTAAGGAAGTCACACCATAATCACGCTTCCTCAAAAGTCAGGGTGTGACAGCTTGGTATCAGAGCTTCGATCGTAGCGAACTAGGATTCTTTCTCGGGGCTAGACTACGATTATCAGGGCTCTCACGAAAATGTTTTCAAACATATTGTCATTGCATACACAAAGCATCCAGATCCAGGGAACAAACATTTTTACAAACAAAAGACACAAATCACATTTCAAAGAATTCGTTTATAGTTCAGTCTTAGAGACTGAGGGAGGATCAGTCTTAGAGACTGAGGGAGGATCAGTCTTAGAGACCGAGGGAGGATCAGTCTTATAGACTGGGGAAAATTGAGTCTTAGAGACTGGGAAAATTGAGTCTGAGAGACTGGGGAAAAGTTTAGTTTGAGGGACTAGGAAAGTCAGTTTGGGAAGCTGGGAAGTTTAGTCTGAGAGACTAGGAAGGATAGAAAATTTCTTGAAGAATAATGTGAATACATGAATACATTATAAGTTACCACTTGTTTGCATACACTAATTGTTAGCGGTTACTATGGATATACATGCTATGACTATTATGTACCGGCACACATGTCACTTTATTTAGAGAGCAAGTTGTCAGACATTGATAACCCTACGGCCACCGCCACAGATAAAGAGGTGGCATCTGCACCGGAGATATTTACGTTAGACACTAAGAGTGATCCCGATATGCTGACCAAGGACGAGGACGACTTCCAACAGTCCGCGCTACCAGGTTTTGGTGGCAATTTGACCTTGCTAATGGCTTCCTTGACAAGGATCTTTTGACATCCTAGTTTCAGTCCATGACCACCTCATCACTGTTCATCCCGATAGTGAGCACACCATGACCCCGATCCTCGATAATGCGTCTCACATGGACATTCCTTCCAAAGGTTGGCTACTCGACGAATAGTTGATGATGACGTTGACATGTTTATTGACGGTCCTCCTGATGACGCCCATGATGATGGAAAGTTAGACGAGAACCTTATTACAAATTTCACTTCTGAGACCCCTGTTGTTAAGCTATCCTCTGATTTTAGTATGCACTCGATTTCAGACTCCTTTGAGTCTGTGACATCTGCAGCCTTACAGACGGCCGGATTACAACTTTCTACTACTGACGCAGACGACGACGACGTTATGACTGCTGCACTATCACTTGCTCAAGGCACCACACCGTTACACAACCTAGAGCCTGCTGCTAAGCCAGCTCCTGTTCCTTTTGGGTCAGCTTGATGCTTCAACTACTAGTCCTACACCCTTACTTGATCATGACCCTGTTTCCTTTGGATTACCAGACATTGCACCCCTTATACCTGACCCAGTACCTGCACCTGATGATCTTCTTATTGGTTGAGACGTTTGTTCCTGCACCTTCACCCGCTAATGTTGCTGCTATGGAGACCAAAGTCCATTGCGCCAACATGCCTATCGCTTTCTTTCAAGACATACCCACACCACGGGAAGGTACTCCTGGTCAGCACCCGTATGACGATCCTTTCGCTACAGCAGCACTTTCCCCGACCTCACAGGCCGCACCGTTTGCTACTTTCACCTCTACACCGCTGGACGAGCCATTTCGATGGTCCCTATCACACACTATGCTGATTTTAAACCTTCACCATCCATCACATTATGGAGACTACACACGGGATGGGTTGCTTCAGTAACAACAGCTACAGTTTGGGGATACGAGTCGTAGAGTTTTGAAGCTTGAGCTGACATCACGTCCTCCACCCTGTCTATTGCCAGTATACTTTGATCCTCCACATTTACTAAAGATTCCTTTGGCACTCTCACCTGCTACTATTACACTTTTCCCAGGATTTGATGCTCGTTTCTTTACTGCCGAGCGGCAGATCGGTTGATTACTTCGACGTATATATAAGCTCGAGGAGGAGTTCATGCATGTCAACAGTTTACTTTTCTTCCCTTCTCCACCTCCATCACCAGTATAGTTGGTTTCTGTATTTATGCGGATTACATTACTCTTGGGTAAAGACACTACAAATGAGTTGAGATTGCGGAGACTTTTTAAAGACTACTTTTGACCACGTGATTTTGATACACTGACAGGCATATTGGGCAAGGGTAGGGTGACCCTGTGTCCCATTTGATGTAATGCACTTCGTAGACAATCTGATTGTGGTTGGTAAATAATGAAAGCTCAGTCGCTATATTCTCACTAGACACGTTATTGATTTGCATGATTGTACAGTAATTGTAATGCTACGTGCTTGCTTGTTGTGTTCGCATTAAATGTGTAACTACCTACAATTTGTACTATAAGGACGCCGTTATATGATTGTTTATATACGTATGTAAATACACCTCTGAAGTCTTATTCGTTAAGTAGAGGCTTGTGTGCTCATATCCTTAATAAAAGACCTGACCTAACTAACCTTCTTCTAGGAAGATGTCGACTCATGTGAACACTGATACCAACAATCCTATGCCGACGATAGAGGCGAAATTTCAAGAACGCATCTTACAGGTCATCGCACAGTACGATGCCCTTCGCTCCGAGCGCAGCGGAGGAACCTCGAGAAATAACCCACCCAACAGTAATGTTTAGTCCCTTAAGACACATTACAAAATGTTTGGACATTTCCACGAGTGCTTATGCGAATTGTTGGGATCGGAGGCTCTCATGATTGTGTTTGTTTGTAATAAATTGAGCAAATCAACAGAAATGAATAGAATTTAAGTGCAGCGGAAATGAAAACAAACTTTGTAAACACAATCAAAGGAGAATATAGTTAGATAAACATTTGCTTTTCATAGAGTCAAAAGATTACAATACAAATCAAAAGATTACAATGCAAGCTTACAGACTAAACTCCCCCTCAGCCTGATACCCCATGGTTGGTTGCACAAGATGAAAGGATTGAATTGAGGAGAAGAACTCACTCAAGATGATCAAGTGTAACAGTACAGAGTATTGTTCCATTTATAGACAATCCAAACCACTGAGACATCTCAGCTGACGTCACCATGAAAGCGACGTCTAACAGCCTAACAACCTGTATCTACTGTTCTTATACAAACACTGCTAATCTTAACCACTGATTATACATAAAACATATGACATACTAAACTACTGCTTCCTCTTCACATCAGTGCTTTCCTCAAGGTTGATCAGTCGTTGATTGGGCAGTGCTTCGTCATCAGTAGATTGTACCAGTAGTGCTTAGTTCTCAGCAGTCTTCTGGGCTTCATCAGTAGTTTTGAAGAACAGCAGCAGTTGTATCCGGGCAGTGGATATAAGACCATCAGCTGTTATAATCACTTTCAAGGGAGAAGACGTAGTGTAAACAACTTCTTATTTATGAATCCACTGTTGTGAACCAGTTTTGGCTTTCATTATCTGTTCCTCTGGTAGGGTTCAATCCCAACAATCTCCCCCTGGAACAGATAATGCCAAAACACTTCATTATTTAGGATCTTTATTCCTCATCAGGAGTTCCCTTACTTGTCTTTTAAATTCTTCTTCAAATTCTTTGGAACTTGTGTCATCCTCATCCCTGCACACTGAAAGTTCAAGGAGATCCTTCAAATCTTCAACACTAAGGCCTAGTGCTTCTTTCCTTGATATGTACTTCATTTCACCATTGGATCTGACCAGGGTCAATACATGGGTCTTTTGATCAGAGAGCCACTTTAGTACTTTTGAACCCAATGGGTTTCTTGGGAGAGATTTATTTTCTGATGAGCTTGGAGATTTTGGCCTTGAGAAAAATTGTAAAGCAGCATCTTGTACATCAGACATTCTTTTGAAAGCTTCTTCTATGACTTCATTTGCTACAGCTATGTCTTCTGCAACTTCTTTGTCAATTTGCTCTTGTGTCTTTTGTTGATCAAGCTCACTGTCTGAGATATCTGTTGCAGGTTTGGTTAATACCTTTTTGAAAAGGTTTTAAAGGATCACTGAACTCTCTTCTTTTAGATCCATTTTCTTGATGGCTTCTGTGAAGTACTCAGCTTCCTTTTCTTTTTCTTCTTCACTGGTCAGCAGCTTTCCTTTTTCTTGGTTTTCCACAAGGATAGGGTTATCTGCTGATCTGAGCAGTGTTTTAAGAGCATCCAGCTGTTGTTCCATCTTGTTATAGTCTGGCTTTTTAGAAGTGTCTGAGACTGTTATCCTTCTTTTCTTTAGCCTTTCAAAAGCCTCATCGGTATACTTCTTTGTCCATTTTGCTATGGCTTCAGCAGTATCCACTTTAGCATCTACCAGCTCTTGCTTCTTTCTTTTATACTCAGATGTAAGATCAGCAATAAGCTTTTTGTATTTGTTCCAATTTGGAGCTGTCTTCTTCTTTCTTGGATCATTTTTAATCCTTTCAATCCTGTTTGCCTCATGCTTTAAGGCAACCATTGGCCATTCTTCAAATTGGTGTTCTTCAGCTTGATAGAATTTTTCTTTCATGATGTATGCAAGATAACTTTTTCTCATTTCTTTTCGTTGATCTGCTTTTTCTTTGCTCAGATCTTGTGCATAGTTCTCCATCAGCTTGACTTTTGTGAGCAAAAATTCGAATTTTTCAGAAATGGCTTCATTACCTTGATCCTTGCATTCGAGTTTAGCTCTAATCCTTTCTTGCCTTGCTTTCATCTTGAGACATTCATCCATGTCTTCTGGGACTATGAAGCCTATGAGAGAAGGAAATATTCTTTTTAGAGTATCATCCTCGGTATAAAATTGTTTCATCTCATTTTTCACAGCTTCTAGTTTCAGTGGATATTTAGCAGCAACAGGATCAAATTTTTCATCAGTTGCCTGTCTTGTTTCTCTTTTTCTTTTGTGAAGCTTTATGGGTGGAAGTAATTTTGGTTGTGATGTAGGAATGATGAGAGCAGTGGTGGATGGTTGATAAACAGCTATTGAAACAACTGGTGTTTCAACCTCTGTTGTCATTACAACTACTGATGTGTCAGTAGATGTCTTCTGCTTTTGAGCAGGGGTGCTTTTGAGCAGGGGTTGGAGGCGGTAAAATTGTTTTTAGTGGTGGTGATAAAGAATCATCATCAGGAATGAAAACCCTTCTCCTTTTTATTGTAGGAGAGGCTGATGATGTCTTGGGTGGATCAGTGGTTGTGTTTTGAGTGGTGGAAAGTGTCTGACTAACAGGTGTTGAAACAACTGGTGTTTCTACCACTATTGTCATTACAGAAAATGTTGTAACATCGGCTGTCTTCTGGTTTATGGCAGGAGGCGATGCTGGTGATGTAGTTTTTGGTGGTGATGGTGGTGGTGGCACAGCAGTGGTTTTGGTGGTGTGTGGTGAAGTTGTGTGTGTTGATGAGATGACAGCTGTTTGGCTAGCAGTTTTTGAAACCATTGTTGTATCAGCTATTTGGATGGAAGTATGAGATTTTGTGGTTTGAGGTTTAGAACCTTTTGGAAGTGGTTTAGATGTCTGTTTTTCTTGTTCTAGTTCAATATACAGACCATCTTCTATTCCCTTCTTCTTCAACTTGATTTTCTCCCCCTTTTTGGCATTATCTGGAAGGGGGTTATCCATGAAAAAGATAGTGGAGGGAGCTTTTCCAGTGGTGCTTTGGATGCTGGCCTTGATAGCTTTGATGTCTGCTTGAGTAACTTTAAATCTTGACTCCACCATGTTTGTCAGCATTTTTACATGTATTTCATGCTGTTGATCAGCCATTTGTTTTTGTTTTTTAAGCAGGGGTTGAAAAAGATACCAGAGCTCATTTGCAGCAAGTGCTTGTGATGGAGCAGGTGCATGAGGTGGAGCAGCAGTGGATTGTGCTTTTTGACCTTTTAACAGCTGTTGCACCATATCCTTTATTTCAGCAACTGATGTTTCAAGTTTTTCAACTCTGCCCGTCAATTCCTGATATTTTAAATCATCACCCACATTAGTAGGATCATCTGATTCCCCACCAGCAGTGGTTGTACCAATGTGTGACTTAGGAACTGAATCCCAAAAATCACCCATTGATGCCCCTTGTTCTTGGTTCTGGGGTCTTCTCTCTTCAGCACTTGATAACCCTTTGATTGTACCAGTGGTCAAAATAGTTTCACTAGTGGTTACCAGGGGTGCTATAGAAGAAATTGCCTTCAAGGGAGTCTGACTGATGAAACAACTGTCCAAATGTAGATCTGTTGATCCGACACTTGTAGTCGCTGCTCCGCTTGAACTACCACCAAGAGTTACTTGTAACTCAAGGGGTGTAACCTCCTCAGTTGTTGCTGGGAAAGCTGAGGTATAGGCATCAGACGCGGTCACTTGTGGGAGTATACTCTCAGTGATAGGTGATATAGAGGAACTGGTTTGTGTCTGAGCTATATCAACTACATGCAACAAGGGTATTATAGATTGTGGTAATGTGAGGGGTGAGGATAAGGGAGTTGAAAGAGACATGTCCTTGGGATCAGGACTGAGGAAGATGGATCCGATTGAATCCAGAGCTTCATAATGTGGGGTCCCTGTGCTTACAACCTGATCCTTTTATGAGGATGCAGGAGGAGTTTGAGGTAAGGGTGGAGATCTTTCTACCAACTGCTGTGAGGAAGTAGCAACAGTGGTTTTTGGTGACATTTGTGTTGTCACTGGCAGTTGCTCTGGGAATTCATCTTCCAGAGTTGCCTTTTTCTTGGGTTTGATAGGCTTTTTGTAAGATTTCTTTTTGGTCTTTTTGGTGATGTCAGGTGTGGGTTTCAAAGCAGTGGTTGTGCTGCTATGATCACCTGGAGTAGTAGGCTCAGCAGCAGATGTCTGAGGAGCAGTGGTAACTGCTGAAATCTGCTCAGGCGCCTCTGCTTTTGTTTTTATTGGTGCCATCATTCTAGAAAATGTTTCAGTTGTTAACCCTTTTATTTGAAAATAGACACCCTCTTGGAGCAAATTTTCATTTTCTTTTTCAAATTTTTGTTTAAAATAGTAGCTTAAAAATCTTGGAAAAAGTAAAAATGATTTGCTATCAACATTTTTTACCAAGTCATTAAAGATCTCCTGGGAATAGTTGTAATTTTCATTCTTTAAAATAGCATAACCCAGACATTGAATCTTCAATGGTATTTCGTTAAACGCTGTTGTTTTATTTGAAACACACATCAAAAGTGTGTGAAATAAAAACCTAGGTGCAGAAGGGAAGTAACCTTTTTGTAAGGTATCTACCTTTGATTGTTCTGCATACCCTCTTTTCAGAAAATCAGTTTTCAACTCGGTTTTATCAATGGAAGTTTTACCTTTCTGATCATCAAGTTTAAAGACTTCTGAGATTGATTGCGGAGTAATTTGAATCGCTTTACCCTGTATCGAGGAGTTGATGGCTACTACTTTATCGTCTTGTTTTTCAAGCGTAGCATTTTTCCAGAACTCTCTCTGGGTTTGTTGGTAAATAGGAGCATCTGCTATCAACAAAGTTTTGTACTTTGATTCAGATAATGTGTCGGTGATGGAATCAAAGGTGTGGTTGTTTGTGGGTTTCGTGAGTAAACCCAAGTAGTTGTGAGGAAATTTGTACGGTATTTCAATCGATTCAGCAGCCGTTTGAGCGACCTCTTTGGAGGATGATGGTGATTTTGGTTTTGATTTAGATTTTGATTTCGATTTCGTCATTTTGCGGAGAAGAACGAAGAATGATTTGGGATGGAAAGTTAGAAACTGCTTTGAGAAGAGAATTTTGGAATTCAATTCGACAGTGTAAAACCCTGTTTGGGGGGTTTTGGTCAGGGTTTTATTAAGAAAAAAAATGATCGCTGATGTGGCAGCAGTTATTAAGATCTGAGGGCTAAAAACTGACCACGTGCCAACCTCCGATGAAATGGATGAAGAGTGGAGGATCGTTGTTTTGAGAGCCACTGATGAAACAAGCATCAGTGGTTACAACGGTAACAATTTCACAACAGTGAATTATTTTTAATATCAGTGGATAAGACACTAATTTTGATCATCAGTGCTTGCCAAGCAAAATGAAGGATCAGTGGCTGACTTTCAGCAGTGGACAGTATTTAGGAAACAGATGTTTATACAAAACAATGGTTAGGGGTAATGATAAAGATTTGAAGGACAATATATAAGCAACTGTTTTGAGAATTTTCATTCAAGGTTTTTCCACATGTCAATTTCATTTTGAAGTTCTTAAGAATTCCTGACAGTGGTTTAGTACCCCAGATGATGTACACTTTTTACTAAGGCAACTCATTTTTGTTAAAATATTTAAATTAAAACATGAGTACCCAAGTATTCTAAGATCTGTTAACAATCAATCTTTTGCTTAGTGTAAAAACAAACTTGAGTTTGACATTACTTTGACATATATACCACTTCCTTTTGATCCATTTTGAGGATAATATTCCAAAAAAAAATAAAGGTTATATATCTTGACAGGAGATTGAGACTTTTACTATCAAAAACCAGTGAAAAGTTCAAAATATATCATTCTTACAAAATAGAGAATAACATATCTTGCTTTATTTAAGAAAAACCCTTTTAAAAAAAATAAAGGATTTACTGAAAACAGCACCAAAAAGGATCTGGTATAATTTCCACTAACGCACCTAATTATATCAGTCTCAAGTTTATGAAAATGGTCAGTGGTTTGACAATAGTGGTATGAAATTGTAAATACATTTTGACCATTGTTTGGTACCATTTTCTTGTTGATTGATTTACAACAGAAATGAGGACACATGTTCACATGAGTTTTTGAAAACCCTGTTATAGACTTTGTTACCATGTGAAGATTCTGAAAATTTGTCTAGTCCTCTTTTAAATTCATTTACTGGGAATACTATTGTTACCTGAATTTTCCTGAACCAATGGTTGCACATAGTTGCTTAATGACCACTGTTACCCCAAACTTTGATTCTTAAGTGTTTTATGTTTATACTCTTTTCTTCTAACTTCAAAAGTTTTGAGATAAACACACTTCTGAGTTTTTGTGAATTTTCTTCTTCCCCTTTTACCCTTCCCATTCATAAGTAATGAAATACTTACTGGGAGGTCTTTCTTGAAGGAATACTCAATCCAGAATCATTTTGCAGTAATGCTTTAAGAGGATTAGCCATATTTGTACAAATTTTTGACCAATCTCACATTACATATGATACGGACTATCCTATTTTCTTAATGTATTTTAACAGAGTTGATTTGTTCCTTTTGAGAATCTCATCCTGTTTTCAACACATAAGTTCTTATGACTAAAGTTTTAATTTCCCTCTTTTTACGTTAGCAAAAACACTAATGTTTTTATGAACATAGGCTTTTGTTAATCTGAGGTTCATACTTTAGCATCTAATATAGTGACATCACAAGTTTCATAACAACAGTTGAAATCAATTTTGAAAATAAGAAATAATCCCATAGTTTAACAGATATGTTTTCAGATCTAAAAACCATGAGTGTCTTGTGCATGATATCACTTGTTGTGTGAGATTTGTGTGTCTTATGACATCTTGGTTGTTTTACAGAGTATTTGAATAACAACTTTAAGCGTTATCACTCGTTACTCTGTTTTTCAACTAAATACAACCATCCTTAGTATCAATGAATTTTGAGCCCAACTGTTATGTCAAATTGATTGTTAGATCGAATTTGACTGTCCAAGCTCTGATACTAATTGTTGGGATTGGAGGCTCTCATGATTGTGTTTGTTTGTAATAAATTGAGCAAATCAACAGAAATGAACAGAATTTAAGTGCAGCGAAAATGAAAACAAACTTTGTAAACACAATCAAAGGAGAATATAGTTAGATAAACATTTGCTTTTCATAGAGTCAAAAGATTACAATACAAAGCGAAATATTACAATGTGAGCTTACAGACTAAACCCCCCCTCAGCCTGATACCCCATGGTTGGTTGCACAAGATGAAAGGATTGAATTGAGGAGAAGACCTCACTCAAGACGATCAAGTGTAACAGTACAGAGTACTGTTCCATTTATAGTCAATCCAAACCACTGAGACATCTCAGCTGACGTCACCATGAAATCGACGTCTAACAGCCTAACAACCGGTATCTACTGTTCTTATACAAACACTGCTAATCTTAACCACTGATTATACATAAAACAGATGGCATACTAAACTACTGCTTCCTCTTCACATCAGTGCTTTCCTCAAGGTTGATCAGTCCTTGATTGGGCAGTGCTTTGTCATCAGTAGATTGTACCAGCAGTGCTTAGTTCTCAGCAGTCTTCTAGGCTTCATCAGTAGTTTTGAAGAACAGCAGCAGTTGTATCTGGGCAGTGGATATAAGACCATCAGCTGTTATAATCACTTTCAAGGGAGAAGACTTTGTGTAAACAACTGCTTATTTATGAATCCACTGTTGTGAACCAGTTTTGGCTTTCATTATCTGTTCCTCTGGTAGGGTTCAATCCCAACACGAATAATGTTGCTTATATCGCAGGCTGCACCTACAAGCTGTTCTTGGGCTGCAAGCCCCTGAATTTCGACGGCACTAGGGGTGCCGTAGCCTTCATACGCTGGGTTGAGAAGATGGATTCTCTTTTACATGTGAGCAAATGCGCCCCAGAGCATCAGGTCACGTACATTTCCGGACTATTCCAAGACGGGGCTCTGTCATAGTGGAAACTCCAGGTTCAGACGATGGGAGAGGCCGCTGCGTATGCTTTGACATGGGATCAACTGAAAGGACTAATGCATAAGAAGTACTGTTCGATAGTAGAAAGCCAGAAGATGGAAACTGAGTTCTGGAACTTGAAGATGGAAGGTCCAAAAATAGCCGAGTACGTAGAGAAATTCCATGTTCTGTCGCGTGTTGTCCCCTACATGGTAGATCCAGAGTTTAAAAAGATTGAGCATTTCATTTGGGGATTGGAACCCCAAATCATGAGCATGGTGACGACATCAAATCCTACAACGATCGCTGAGGCCATTGATCTAAGTGTGGCCTTGACTCAAGAGGCAATCAGGTTGAACAAATTTTCAATCTCTGAAGAGAAGAAGGAGACTCATGTGGAGTCATCTGGAGATAACAAGAGAAAGTTCGGAAACTTCAAGCAGGGTACCCAGATGAAAAACAACAACAAGGCCAAAAACGGAAAAGAGTTCATGGGTAAACTACCTAAATGCGACAAGTGTCGACGACAACATACCAGGCAATGAAAAATGGAAAGTGTGACAACTGTGGTAAAGTGGGGCACATCAAGGAAACGTGTTGGTATGAGATGAAATGTGGAAAGAAAGATCATGGATGTTATAACTGCGGTGACGTGGGGCACTTTAGGAAAGATTCCCCAAGGGAGATTAAACAAGATCATGGGAAAAATGTCTAACACCGGAGCTAGGGAAGCACGCCAGGATCCAAACATGGTCATCGGTACGCCTCATAGTAGTCAATGTTATGTTTCTATTGTATTTGATATTGTGGTCAAAATTTCAGCTTCAGAATATACTTGTTATAGTAAGAAGGATAGATATCCAGTACCCGATAGAACTAGCTTAAGGAAAAATTTAAATGTGGTAATTTGGATGGATTGCTTGTCGAGCAATCGAGCGGAGATTATTACCCGCACCCCGATGGTAAATGAAGAAACAGTCATGATTCATGGAGGTAAGCAGACTACAGCTTCCAAGCTGCTTGAAGGAACGGAAGTTGTTGCGTAAAGGATGTGTTGTTTTCTTGGCTCATGTCGGGCACAAGGGAGCCGAAGAACCAAAACTCGAAAATATTCCTGTGATAGGGGAATATCCTGAAGTCTTTCCCGAAGACTTGCCAGAATTATCTCCTCAACGACAAGTCGAATCTTGCATCGATTTGATTCCAGGCGTCACGCTTGCAACCAATGCACCCTAACGGCTTACACCTTCGGAAATGCAAGGATTGTTAGCGTAACCCCAGTGGTTGATAGAGAAGGAAGATAACAGACCAAAATTGCCGTTTCGGGTAACCCCAGTTCTGCTCGTCAATAAGAAGGAAGATATCTTTCGTACGGACAACAAACTACCAGGGGCCGAACGAGCTGACCCACGAGAGTCGGTGACTCTTGCTAAGGATTAACGAATTACTTATTTAACTAATTGTAAGGATCCAACTACTATTACACGACTAATCGATGATCGAGTGTTATTAGCTATGAATTCAGGAGAAAGTGTACTGGGAAAATTGTGGGACAATAACTTGTTTTAAACGTACACAAAAATGGTGTTTCCTGCACGATGCACAGAACAATTTTACACAGAATACGAAACCTTGAGAATCTAGAAAACATATACTCATGACCTTTGGGAACCCAGGTCCAAACTCATAAAGGTTGTTACTTAGGGACCATATCTGTTAACTCAATCAAACACCATTAACCTGACATATATGCCATTTCAGTTAACAAAACAGAAAGTACTTAAATTTCTTTTGTTGAAATCTTCACTTTTGCTTCTAGCGAGTAGATGTTTGTATCTCTACTCCCCTTAATGGTAATTACATCGCATTGATTTACTTCGCTGAGAGCGAGCACACATTTGCTTCGAATACTTGGTCATTTATCCATCTTAGCAAACACTCATTGTTTCATTACTTGAAAACTCATATGTTACACATGCACCATCTACTACGCATGCGGTTTCATTTCAAATGCTTCATTGAAGTTCAAATATTATGTTGCTAAATCTAATTACTGAATTGTGATTCAAATGACCTACATTATTGTAATTGTTGGCTCTTTTGCTATCAAGACAACACACTTTCTTGAAACTTCTTTTAATTCAAGTTACATTCATGGTTTATTTTTGTGACCATGCCGAGATTCCCTTGTTGATACATACGTTTATTGTCAGGTTACGCTGAAACTAAGTTCAATTGCTTGAACTTATCCATCTCACATGTTGGATTTAAGACGCTATATGATGTATTGGGAGCATCACATTCAAATATACTTGCAAAGGTTCTTTTGTTTCGAGTCATAGTGGACTTGATTGGCCTACGACCCCACTAAATCATTTGTTGATTTCGATACCTTACAGTGATACTTTCAAGAAATTGACACTTGCGCTAATTTGGTTACTCACTTCATACACGGATTTAATTATTTATTTACTAATTTGCTCTAAATCCGTCATGTTTACCACGATTAAAACAGTCTCAACACAAGTTGCGTGTTAAGACAATGGTACATAGACTCATTTCAAAAGCACAATGTATCTCCTAACGATTCTTTCATTGTCGATCGAATACCTTGCGGTACTTAATACTTTTTCACCTTCGATCAAAAACAGTGGCTCTTTGATGTTCCGTATTTGACTAAAAAACTTTATGACACTATGTAAATCAAATCTTCAGATTGTCTCAGTACACTTTCATTTTCAGGCACTGTGAACTTGTTCAGTCACCACTATTATTGAATCTCCTCGTTATGACACTTTGTGGTGTCATTACAAACTTGTCGCTTGTGCTAATCATGGTCAACCGTTTCACATGAAACTACATATACGTTGTTTGACCTGTCATTTAAACATTCCTGATGCAACTACAATGATACACCAGATTCGCTTGTGTTCCATGTGGTGTATTTTCTCAATCCAAGAATGTCAACGCACTATTTTACCCATGTGTCTTTTTGAAAGTTGACAGATCATTTTCATGATACTATCGCATTAAAATCATTGATTTTGAGTTCATATAGCGGAGGCTTTGGTTTGTGAAAACTCATTTGCATATTGTGACCGATTGTTTGAGAATCCTATTGGACAAAAACTCCTCGTTTGTGGAACCCCTGTAACTAGATTACACTACACTATACGTCAATACGTCTTATACCTTTGACATCAAATGCTAAAAGCACATACCTAATAACCAATGGATTCGGGTTGTTATACATTCTTGGATTCACCTAATATGAATAAGGTTTGATTCAGTTTGGTGATTATCTACCTCGGTATTATTCATATACATAAACGCATAATGAAACCCTAGGGAGTTAAGGTAGTACAAATTTCGAGGACGAAATTTTCTTAACAGGGGGAGAATGTGACAACCGTCAAATTTGCATGCATCCGTATATTTAATTAATATTGATTTATGCTTGATGACTGTGCTTAATTACAACCAATGACTTAAATTGTTTCTTGATTTTTGTATCACACATACATGTGCATCACATTTCATACTGTCATACCATTTATCACATACCGACTTTAGTGACATAAACGATGCACAAAGCACGGTTGGCACAGTGAGCGGATAACTCAGAAAATGCTGACGATGTTTAATACATAAACAAACAGTGTTTAAAGACCCAGTATGGGTCAGAGATAAGGTACTACACTAGTATGGAGTGTAGGGAAGTATGGACCATAAAACTGCGTCACTAGGTGATAGTTTAAGTGGCGGAAAGTGCCTAAAACCCACTAAAAGTGCAGAATTCTGCATATTTCAGCAAAATTCAGCACTTTAACATACTGGTATTATGCAGAAAATTGACTAAATGGTCCTGTATGCTTTCCTAAGTGTTGGGAATTAAAAGTGTCACAAAAGGGTACTTAAAGAACACTAAACGGAATAACTTGACACCTTAACGAACCGGTATCTAACCGAACAACCGGACATTACCCGGAATACCAAAATTTTACTAGAAACATTGTTTAATTATTTTTGGACTAGTTATGATCTCCGAACACCCTAACACACAATATAATGTGTCATACACTTAAAACACTAGACTTTTACACTTAACACCCTAGCTATTTACCCACTTACCATCAAAGTTACACATAACCCCCCCCCCCCCCCTTGGATTTACGGTTGAAAGGGGTGGCCCCACTTGTGATTCCCAAAATCCTACAAGATATTATGGGATATTACTTGATTTTATTAGATATTGCATAGATTTCCCTTGATATTCTATAGATTTTCTTTGGATTGTAAGTAACCTACTTACCATTTAAAAGTTACCATTAACCCCCCCCCTCCTCTCTCATGGACGGTTCAAGAGTGGCCCACCCTTGATCCCCACAATCCCATTAGATCTTATGCAATCCCAATTGATTTGTTGTAGGATCTTGTAAGATACTATGAGATCCATGGAGATTTTTTTTATTAGACCTCATCTTTCATTCTCATTCATCACTAACACCAAAAACCTCCTTCTTCCTCCCTTGGGAGCTCACGGCCACAACCACACACCACATCACTGCCATTTTCAACCATCTTCCATACTTTCTAAGGTGATATTAAGGTGTAAGGAGCTAAGTTAGGAAGCTTGGAGCTTTCGGAAGTTGAAGGACCTTCACCGTTTGCTTTTATCCACTTTTTATCTTCACTTGAATCATCCCTAGCTTGAAGCTAGTAGTAAGATCTTTATTAACCTTTATTACTTCTATTTTTGATGGTTAAGAGATATTGTATAATGAAAATAACAAGAACATTAAAGAACATAAACTTGAATCTTGAAACATAAGCTTACATGTGATGAACTATGGATGAAATAATGTAATTTAGGGTATATATATTACTTGTTTATTGATTTCTTGAGATGATGATGTTAATCATCACATGGAGCTTCCTAGATGGTGATTAAACCCATAATCTAGCAAGTGAGAGGATGATTATGTGACAACATGAAATAATCATCTTCTTGATTAAACATGAACTTGAAAGTAAAAAGTGATTTCTTGTAATATAATAAACATAGTGAGCTAGTAAACTTATAGCTCCAAGACTTGTGAACGATTTTTCTAAAAGAACCAAGTTTAAAAAGAGGGTTTTTGAAAGATCATGATTTTTATTAAACCTACACTATTTTTAGTGGAAAAACAAGTGTATAAGCACTAGAGAAACAAGAAGGTTTAATAAAGAAACATTTTTGTAAATTATGTTTACAAGTTGAAAACACCAAATCTTTGCAAGAATGAGATTTTAAAGGAAGTAAATACACTTTGGAAGGTAACTAAGGCCACTAAACGCTTTACCAAGTTACTACACGTTTTAGTGAAAGATCAAGTTCATGATGTTATGAAAATCATATAGTTTTTGCACTTGGTGAACATAATATGGTTTAGTGATTTGCTGTTGATTGTTTGAATGATTTTGAAAAAGAATGATATGCTAAATAGCATGGGCACCTCCATTTACAAAGGAAACTATGGCGAAATTTTCTAAAAATTCCAACACTTAGAAAATATTTTCTAACAAGTAACTACAAGTGCATTTTTGACTATGATGTCCCAATATAAACCTTGCCATAAATTTTTGTAACAAAAATACAAGTATCGGAAGTTGTTTTTGTAAATAAAAATGGTTAAATATATATTTAGAATATATATTTTATATTGAGACACTTGTGTGTATTTTTGTTTATTTTGTGGAATAGTTATATTATTTTAGGGTAAAATAATATAACTTACAAATAACAAGAATATACAACTCCAAAAATAATACCAAAAATCACAAGGGATGAAATATAAGTTACACATTTAATATTATGAAGCCGAACAATAAAACGTAACTTATGAAATATTCCGGAAGACACCGTTACAATACATTTTTGGTAAATACAATTTTGGAAACGAAAGAAGTGAAAATATGATTTTTGTACATATTACCAAGTATACCATATTTTCGACAAAGAGAAAATATATTATTTTGGGAAGTTAAAATATATTTTCTTAGCATATTAGAAGAATATAGGATTTTAGGAAAATATATATTTTCTGGACCATACATTATTTTTGGGACAAAATAAGTTATTATATTTTCTAAAGTGGGACTTGAAGATATAAGTGTTTTAGGAATATATTGACGTATTTTTATTTAGAGTGATACACCGGAATACGACGGCAATACATGGCAAGATATACAGATACAAGAATTCGAATATACATATATGTGATACCCCATCCTTGGGAACGAAATGCGAATAACTATACTTGAGAAGTATTAATACAAAAATATTGAAAACACTTTAAAATGTAACTCAAAGGCACTAATCAATACTAAGACAAGGCACGACCCGCTCGTCTAACGGACCGTAGTATGCATGTAGGTAGTCGTGCGTTCTAGAGGAACCTTCGAGTTACATTGGACACGAAGACGCAATACAGTGAGTTCATGTCCCCCTTTTCTCTTAACTGTTTTCAGATTTATACTTCGGGGGTGAAATACATGTTACAATTATTGTGACAACCCGCACTAAACCAGGTATCCGTACGACTTAATTAATGATTAATTACTGCTTAATTACTGTGCTTGTTTGAACTAGCTGATGAATTGCTACTTGATATCTGATACATGCACTTACTTGCATCATACTTTACTTATCGTCACTACATTATTTACATACTGACCCATAGTGACAAACATGATGCACAAAAAGCACAGTAGCACTATAACGGATAACCTGTTGAACATGCTGATAAAACCAGCATCAGGCAAACACTGCCTCCAAGGCCTATAAGAGCCTGAGATATTTTGCTACACTAGTGGTGAGTGTAGGGACACAAGGGTTGTGGAACTGCGTCTCTAGGAATAAGTTACAATGACTGGATGTGCCTAAAACGTACTCTAAGCACAAAACTCAGCACTTTACATAACAATCCGGCTTCTAGCTAACTAGTAAAGTGCCAAAACATGAGAAAAATATTGCTAGACACTTTCCAAAGTGTCGGGAATAAGTTGTGTCACTAAAAGTAACAATAACGACACTTTAAAGCTTTATTAAGCGCTTTAACGGATTACTATCCAACCGAACAACCGGACTATACCCGGAACGTGAAAATATTGTTATTTTCATTATTTATCTTTTTCTGAGCCAGTTAGGGTCCCTGATTACCCTAACACCCTTTGTAACGCATGACACACCACAAACCAGGTTAAGTACCTAACTAACTAACTTAACCTAACTATTTACCCTAACTACTAGTTGGTTTCGAACTAAACCCCCCCCCCCCCCCCTCTCTTTATAACCGTCCCCATGTAGGGGAACACACTAGTACCATTATTTGATTATTTTAATCAAGTGCTTAATATCTTGGAGGCACAAGAACCATTGGATAATACACATGAAATTTATCTATAAGATCTAGTCTAAACCCATCATAACTTTCACTAAACACAACACACTCCAAAACTCTCTCTTTCTCTCTCAAAGCTTACGGCCAAGCATCCCCTATTCCATCCATCATATTTTCGATCTTGATCTTCATATTTCAAGCATCTACAAGTGTTAAGGGTCTCGTATTAGGAAGCTTGGAGCAAGCGGAACGCGAAGGACCTCTTTCTTTAGCTTTTATCCACCTCATTTGCGCGTAGATTCTTCCTGTAAGACCCGTCTTAATTTATCAAGATTATATTAATAAACTACGCATTTTACATGAAAATGCGACCTTTCAAAAACTTTTATAAGTTATCATTCATACATGATTAAAACATTCAAAAGATAGTAACAATTGTTTACATAGTTCACTTTTGATAACAAGGTTTAAACTCAAATGCGGAAGCTTCATTTATCATGTGTTCGGTTCTTGTTAGGCGCTTGATCTTCATCCGGATAGCATATATCATTTACCTGTAATCAAAACCAACACAAACGTTAGTTTTCATAATTATGTAACATGTTTCTTCAAGTACTTTGAGCCAAATAAGTGAAACAAACAAAATCTGCAAGTTGTACCCCTGTCGCGTACCGTGACAGGGTTCCCTAATTCTGTCGCGTGCCGCGACCGGGGTCTCGTGTCGCGCCCCAACCATCTTGGTCCTTCGCGTGGCGCGAGGGTCACCATTTTCCAGCAGGTTTGTTTCTGCAACCTGCATTTTTTTTAACATAAACATGCATAACTTTCAAACGACACATTAGTTTTACGCGATTTTTATTTTGTATTGACCGTAATGCAGTCTCCTATGTAATCAACACTAAGGTTTGTAACGATGCTGATTTATAAGCTAACGGCTTATAAATCTCTTATATAATTATTCGACCCGTTTCATAATCTATTAAACGACTTGTTTCTAAATCATTTTTAAATCATCATAGAACCTTGGACTACTTGTTAACTCAAAAATCTTTAACTCGTGAACATAACTTTTATGAATTATGCGACCAATGCCCAAGCTATGCGCATAATTCATTTTGACCCGTTTAGGAGATTTAAACATTAAATTTAAATCTCGCTCTTCTCTTTCCACACATCACATTTCCACGTTAATATGTCTACTTATACTCCGCCAATTTACGCGTACCTGGCTCGGGTCAAAGTATTGACCCGTTTTAATACCTTGCCTTAATAATTTACTGATTCATAGCAACGCAAATTCCATAATCCGTTTTACCCTGTGAGCATCGGACTCGACAAACACTTATTAGTCATTATTCGTCAAATGGTGTTAACATTACCATTTGACCCGTTTAGTCTAAATGACCAAACATTTTGCACTTATATTTGAATGGTATTTATTTTCCATTTCATTATTTAACCCATTTCGCCCCTTTTGCCATTAAACATACTTCTTTTTTTTATCATTTTATTCGTCCCGACCCGTATCATTTCGTGTCGGAACCCATATTTTGGATATAACCTTGGTCGTGTTTATAATCTATAAAGCAAATACGTATCCATAAAAAAAGGGTGTAAGCTTTACTTACCTTGCATCCTTGCGAGCTTCATACTTGAACTTGTATCCATTTGACCCGTTCATTTCCAAGCTCCTATCTAGCTTGTCAGAGTCAAGCTACCATATCATATCCACAAGATGATTAGATTAGTCAACATTAACATGACCACCACACCTTATGGATTCACACACTTATTCATCAAAGTATGCTATTTATTCAACAACTATATTTTTTTTTCATAACTCTTTCCATTCACTAACCGTTTGACCCGTTAGTCAAGTTACTTATACGAACTACGAACTAGTTAGTAAGTGATTTTGAACACTTTAAACATGTCACATAAAGTGTTATTTGTTCCTAACAATAAATACTTCATGACTAAATCAAGTATACGCAATCATATGTCTTTTTCTGGATTAATAATGACATTATTAATGTGCAGCGATTTTCTATACAGCTGTTGTAATTGACCATTATGACCCATTCAAAGTCCGAACTAGATTAACATGTTCAAAGATGGATCGTAGAAAACTTCAATACCTTCGCAAGCATATAAGGTACACCTTCTAACGAATTTTCTATGATTTTATATGATTTTTATAAAATCAGCACAGCAGCTATATTTTCATTTTTCAAACAGCTTTCAAGGTTTTGAACAGCGGTTTAATTCATTCTTTTGGCCTATTTGACAACCACATTTGTTTCTTATGATTGAAAACAGTAAAAATTTACTTCATAAGCTTTCCGAAAAGGTATAGAAATCGGATAAACGGTTGATTTTATATGATTTTTTTAAGATTAGTCGAAATCCATATAAAAAGCTGCGGAAATCATGTTTAGGATCATTTTAAATTCGAACCAAACCATCAAATGCAACCCATTTCCATGGCTAAAACCCTTATTAAACTCTTGGTAATGGTTAGAAACCTATAACACAGTGATTGTAGGCTAAGAGATGTCAAAAACATCATCTATTTCAAGAAGTCATCATATGAATCCTAATTTTATCATCTTTGTCAATTTAAGAACTAGAACTAAAATTAACATATATTCAAGTCCTATTTGGTGATTCTCATACACCATCATGTTTAATTTCATACAAATCAAAGATTTGTCATAAACCCACTACTCATGAAATCATCAAATCAAGCTCTACATACAAACTAGTAGACAACACGATTCACTTGGGCATTTTAACGAGCACCTTATGGGCATGATTTTTATACCTCTTCTATTTAGTTCATGGCTAATATTTTTAACCAAGTTTCAATCATTAAATCAAACCATTATGTCTAGCACTCATGAACAATATCAAATCTTGCATCATAACATCAATTTTTCTCAGATTTACCATCACTTTTCAAGTGTTCATCATATTTTCATAAAACCCATTTACCACTTACAAGATTAATCCTTCAATCACTTGTTCATGACACTTAATTACCAATTTCACATCTAGGGTTCGTTCCTAGACTTATACTAGTGTCAATTTCACTATAACATTCAATCATTCACACTAAAATTTCATTCATGCATGATTATCACAAACTCAAAATATCACCAAACTATAAATTTCGACATACCTTATGATCCCCTTAGCTCGGTGATCGTTTATATGTATTCCAATCCGAGTTTGGTCTTCAATTGCACCTTCAATTGGAAGATTTTGTGGAGTTTAGGGTTTTACCCTTTTTTTTCTTCCTGTTCTGGTCGTTCCCTACGCACACACACACATTCTATGTGTGTGTTTTGTTTTAATTATTTGTTTAAATAAAAATTAGTTTCCTACTTGACGACATTAGTACCTATAGTTTCAAGAATTTACAATTGAAACTAGAACCCATAGTTTATCATTTCATTACCCATTACTAACTAGGTTAGTTATACCTAGTTAACTTAATGGGTTCGGGGAGCCATAACCGGTTTTATTTTAGGTCCCGTTAACTCGGGCCTTTTATATACTTTGTTTTCTCAAAGTATTTATCCTTCTTTTTAATTAATATTAGATTATTTATTTAAATCCTTATATTCACCGGGTTTAATTTTACCACTAAAGGTATTTTACCCATTCATTATTATTAACGTGGTTTGATTACCAAACCCGTTTTCGGGGTGTTACAAGTCTACCCCCCTTAAAGAGGTTTCGTCCCCGAAACCTTTCTCACAAACTTATCAGTTTAGATCATCTGAACCTTAGTTTTGGTGATCACTTGAGCACTATTCGCACATAATAATCTTACCAAAAAGTATGGTAATTTGTTTTTGGTTTTAAGGCGTATGCGCCTTTCACGTGTAAGGCCTCATAGGCCATTACTTTCAACTTGTGTTTCTTATTCTAGTCACGGATTTGACCGATTTGTCATCTGATTACTCGGTCGTATTTATTATTCGACACGTTTACTTCTAGCAAATTTTTTTTATATTGACCAGCGCCTTGCATAAGTCGTAATACTATTTTGACTCTGAATGGTTTTTTGTTTTTTTTTTTTACCGACTAGACTAATTTCTCGCCGTCACTTTATACCCTGTCACTTGGGTACATCATATTGCCATCCCGGCCTTTTGTGTTTTTCTGATTTCTTGTCTCGTAACTCACGTTACAACATGGTTACGTTCTACGTCACTTTTAGTGACAGTAATCCCATCACATCTTGTTTAAGTTTATGTCGACTTTTCATTGTCGAAAATCTTTCTTTCGAATGTATCGTTTTACACCTATTGGTGTTAAAACCTATATCCTTTAATATTAACCATTTCTGAGTTCGTCTCATAATATTCATATTTGTTAAAATGTTGTTTCTTACTAAAACTGAATTTTAGTTTAACGTTTTTCTTTTAACTAAGTCAATTACTTATATCAAGGAAATTGACAACCCATAATTTATTCTTTTCCGTTCTCGTTTTACGCGAGGAATCATAGCAAGTTCCCTTGCTTTCCTCTATTGACCCGTAGGTTCTTTCACTTAGCCTTGTAGGCTATTTCCTTAGGTCTTCACCCCCTTTTAACGGGGACCCTAAGGTTTATTTCCCTTTTTTTATTCGTGACCCGAGAGTCATTCTGGTCCCGTAGACCTTAACACTGCTCGCATTCCCGAAGGTTACGATGATCCCGCAGATTCATCTTTTATTTGTGTCTATATTCAAATGTATATATACATATATAGCTTCAAAGCATCTCTTGTTATGTTTGGAATCGTTTATTTTCGCTTTTGAACTTTAGTTGACCTTGACCGTAGTCTAAGGCTTCATTTGTTTACTTTTGGACTAATTTTCCGACTTTACGTCATTCATACGTCGGTTTATTCTATGTTTGCCATTATTTGGTTCTCACCTACATGTTTTTTTTTTTGCAACCCACTACCTGGATTCTTTTACCTTACGGGTTTTTTTTAAGTACCCATAACCCCTTGCATAGGTTTATTAGTATTTCGCGCTTTTATTTATCCGGTTCGCGCTTACTGACACTAGCAAGCGTTGTTCTTTATTTAATTCGTTTGACTTGTTCGTGTGAAATTTCACCACTTATGAACGTCAAACTTCATTCTTTATTCAACCTGTTCAACCTCGATTGGTTGAACATATCTATTCAAAATTTCTATTTACGAAATTTTATAGTCGTAACTCATAATCCAAGTCTTTTGATTTTTAACCTGCGTTCACGTCTCTTGATTTACACATGCGTTAAAATTCCTACCCATACACCGGGTGTTTTACCGAAGTCGTTATTATTGCAACCCTCCAGGGATGCATTAAGACCTCGCTTCACTTTTATATTCCAACTCTGTCCTCAAGTTTGACGTTTTACAAAAACGGCCCGTTAAGAGACATATTTGCATTTTCCGGGTTCGAGTGTAAGTACACCCCCTCCCAATACATATCTTAATCATTTTACATGTTTGTATTCTCCGGGTTCGAGTGTAAGTACACCCCCTCCCATGCGTACCTTAATCATTTTACATGTTTCTTTGTCCCTTCACTCGGGCTCATTATCCTAATATAATACGCTTCCGTCACTCGGCTGTGCGTTTACATTATTATCAAATATTTTGCTTATCTGATTCATTTGGATACTTTTTAATTTGTCTCACTCACCCCGTCCTTACTACATTGGATGTAAGCATGTCCATCATAAAAAGTTCATGGTACCACGTGTTCACCACTTACTTGGCCAGAGGAAGCGATCAATACCTGGTATACATGACCTTTTTTATAATTTTCACATTACACCCCATGTAAGTAATGCCTCTATTTGTTTCTTTTGGAAACAATATCCCGGATAGATTTTCTATTCGGGTTATTCCAAGTTTTTAATCAACATATGCAACTTTCAATCTTTATGTATTTGTTGCATATTACTATTCACGTAATAATTTAAAATGTGCACCTGTAAATGCTTGCCCTAACGGGCTTTTTATGTCGTTAACCTTGTTCGTGATCGTCACGCGATTAAGGTCCTTGATGAGTATGCTCTGCTTGTCATACCTCGGACCGTTCCACCGTCATATCCGCAATTTGTTAAACTCTCGCTATCTTCAGATGTGAGTGTCCTTCAATTAAAACATTTACAAGAATTAGTAACATCAACTTCAATAATCACCCATATTATAATACAAGGCTTTTCTACTATACGCGTCAACGCGTGCAATTTCGTCAATTATATTTATCATTTAATTGAGGTAACGTGTATCACACGATAGCCCTATTTGTTGTTTACAACACTTTAGCATGCTAAACTATTAACATACATGTACTTACCAGATTTGCGATCAAGCCTCGAACCGAACACTTTATTCTTTTAACCTTGAGCTCTGATTACCAACTTGTAAGACCCGTCTTAATTTATCAAGATTATATTAATAAACTACGCATTTTACATGAAAATGCGACCTTTCAAAAACTTTTATAAGTTATCATTCATACATGATTAAAACATTCAAAAGATAGTAACAATTGTTTACATAGTTCACTTTTGATAACAAGGTTTAAACTCAAATGCGGAAGCTTCATTTATCATGTGTTCGGTTCTTGTTAGGCGCTTGATCTTCATCCGGATAGCATATATCATTTACCTGTAATCAAAACCAACACAAACGTTAGTTTTCATAATTATGTAACATGTTTCTTCAAGTACTTTGAGCCAAATAAGTGAAACAAACAAAATCTGCAAGTTGTACCCCTGTCGCGTACCGCGACAGGGTTCCCTAATTCTGTCGCGTGCCGCGACCGGGGTCTCGTGTCGCGCCCCAACCATCTTGGTCCTTCGCGTGGCGCGAGGGTCACCATTTTCCAGCAGGTTTGTTTCTGCAACCTGCATTTTTTTTAACATAAACATGCATAACTTTCAAACGACACATCAGTTTTACGCGATTTTTATTTCGTATTGACCGTAATGCAGTCTCCTATGTAATCAACACTAAGGTTTGTAACGATGCTGATTTATAAGCTAACGGCTTATAAATCTCTTATACAATTATTCGACCCGTTTCATAATCTATTAAACGACTTGTTTCTAAATCATTTTTAAATCATCATAGAACCTTGGACTACTTGTTAACTCAAAAATCTTTAACTCGTGAACATAACTTTTATGAATTATGCGACCAATGCCCAAGCTATGCGCATAATTCATTTTGACCCGTTTAGGAGATTTAAACATTAAATTTAAATCTCGCTCTTCTCTTTCCACACATCACATTTCCACGTTAATATGTCTACTTATACTCCGCCAATTTACGCGTACCTGGCTCGGGTCAAAGTATTGACCCGTTTTAATACCTTGCCTTAATAATTTACTGATTCATAGCAACGCAAATTCCATAATCCGTTTTACCCTGTGAGCATCGGACTCGACAAACACTTATTAGTCATTATTCGTCAAATGGTGTTAACATTACCATTTGACCCGTTTAGTCTAAATGACCAAACATTTTGCACTTATATTTGAATGGTATTTATTTTCCATTTCATTATTTAACCCATTTCGCCCCTTTTTCCATTAAACATACTTCTTTTTTTTATCATTTTATTCGTCCCGACCCGTATCATTTCGTGTCGGAACCCATATTTTGGATATAACCTTGGTCGTGTTTATAATCTATAAAGCAAATACGTATCCATAAAAAAAGGGTGTAAGCTTTACTTACCTTGCATCCTTGCGAGCTTCATACTTGAACTTGTATCCATTTGACCCGTTCATTTCCAAGCTCCTATCTAGCTTGTCAGAGTCAATCTACCATATCATATCCACAAGATGATTAGATTAGTCAACATTAACATGACCACCACACCTTATGGATTCACACACTTATTCATCAAAGTATGCTATTTATTCAACAACTATATTTTTTTTTCATAACTCTTTCCATTCACTAACCGTTTGACCCGTTAGTCAAGTTACTTATACGAACTACGAACTAGTTAGTAAGTGATTTTGAACACTTTAAACATGTCACATAAAGTGTTATTTGTTCCTAACAATAAATACTTCATGACTAAATCAAGTATATGCAATCATATGTCTTTTTCTGGATTAATAATGACATTATTAATGTGCAGCGATTTTCTATACAGCTGTTGTAATTGACCATTATGACCCATTCAAAGTCCGAACTAGATTAACATGTTCAAAGATGGATCGTAGAAAACTTCAATACCTTCGCAAGCATATAAGGTACACCTTCTAACGAATTTTCTATGATTTTATATGATTTTTATAAAATCAGCACAGCAACTATATTTTCATTTTTCAAACAGCTTTCAAGGTTTTGAACAGCGGTTTAATTCATTCTTTTGGCCTATTTGACAACCACATTTGTTTCTTATGATTGAAAACAGTAAAAATTTACTTCATAAGCTTTCCGAAAAGGTATAGAAATCGGATAAACGGTTGATTTTATATGATTTTTTTAAGATTAGTCGAAATCCATATAAAAAGCTGCGGAAATCATGTTTAGGATCATTTTAAATTCGAACCAAACCATCAAATGCAACCCATTTCCATGGCTAAAACCCTTATTAAACTCTTGGTAATGGTTAGAAACCTATAACACAGTGATTGTAGGCTAAGAGATGTCAAAAACATCATCTATTTCAAGAAGTCATCATATGAATCCTAATTTTATCATCTTTGTCAATTTAAGAACTAGAACTAAAATTAACATATATTCAAGTCCTATTTGGTGATTCTCATACACCATCATGTTTAATTTCATACAAATCAAAGATTTGTCATAAACCCACTACTCATGAAATCATCAAATCAAGCTCTACATACAAACTAGTAGACAACACGATTCACTTGGGCATTTTAACGAGCACCTTATGGGCATGATTTTTATACCTTTTCTATTTAGTTCATGGCTAATATTTTTAACCAAGTTTCAATCATTAAATCAAACCATTATGTCTAGCACTCATGAACAATATCAAATCTTGCATCATAACATCAATTTTTCTCAGATTTACCATCACTTTTCAAGTGTTCATCATATTTTCATAAAACCCATTTACCACTTACAAGATTAATCCTTCAATCACTTGTTCATGACACTTAATTACCAATTTCACATCTAGGGTTCATTCCTAGACTTATACTAGTGTCAATTTCACTATAACATTCAATCATTCACACTAAAATTTCATTCATGCATGATTATCACAAACTCAAAATATCACCAAACGACATACCTTACGATCCCCTTAGCTCGGTGATCGTTTATATGTATTCCAATCCGAGTTTGGTCTTCAATTGCACCTTCAATTGAAAGATTTTGTGGAGTTTAGGGTTTTACCCTTTTTTTCTTCCTGTTCTGGTCGTTCCCTACGCACACACACACATTCTATGTGTGTGTTTTGTTTTAATTATTTGTTTAAATAAAAATTTGTTTCCTACTTGACGACATTAGTACCTATAGTTTCAAGAATTTACAATTGAAACTAGAACCCATAGTTTATCATTTCATTACCCATTACTAACTAGGTTAGTTCTACCTAGTTAACTTAATGGGTTCGGGGAGCCATAACCGGTTTTATTTTAGGTCCCGTTAACTCGGGCCTTTTATATACTTTGTTTTCTCAAAGTATTTATCCTTCTTTTTAATTAATATTAGATTATTTATTTAAATCCTTATATTCACCGGGTTTAATTTTACCACTAAAGGTATTTTACCCATTCATTATTATTAACGTGGTTTGATTACCAAACCCGTTTTCGGGGTGTTACACTTCCCTAGCCTCGAGCTAGTGGTATGATGTTTAAATCTCTATCTTGAACTAATCTAAAGTGGTTAAAAGGATTTGTATCGGTTAAATCTCGTTAAAATGCAAAATGTTGCACAAAAGTCTACTAAAAACACTTAAAATGGTGGTTAATAGCTTATATGTTGTGTAAATGTTGTAGTAATTGAAAGTTGTGTTTATTTAGACCCGATCTATGATGTGGTAGCTCGGATCATCGTTTAACCCGGTTTAGTAAGATCATGGGTCTTAACATAAGCTTGTTTTGGATAATACAAGGGTTAAAAGGTGAAACTCTACCACACATGAAACATGAACTTGTGTAAAAATGTTTTACTTGTGTAAAAGTGTTTAAACTTGTACAATAGTGTTTAAAGCTAGCGGATCTACGCATCTGCAAGTGGTATTTTCAAAGAACCACGTATCAAAGAAATCATGTATTTTAAAAGATAGATCTTACACTAACAAGCATGATTTTTATAAACCACAAGTGTGTAAACACTTGTGAAATAAAAAGATCCGACAAAATAACGGTTTTTGTAAAAGATGACGGGAAGTTGTAAAGATGGATTTTCTCTAAAAACGAGGTTTTTACAAGATCAAATTTCCTTATATAAAGATCTACTAAATTTAAAGGGATTTATACCACAGTTTTGGGAAAACTGCAAGTTCATGTAATTTTTGGCAATTTACACATATGTTGATTGTTGTTGTGAGAAAAGTTGTTCTGATCAAATAAAGAAAATTTTTTAGTTGAGTGTTAAAGAAAAAGATACGCTTGAAAGCGTGGCCACCTCCAGTTACAGAAGAAACTCTGGCGAAATTTTTCTAAAAACCTAACACTACAAGTGTTAGAATTATTTTTGACATGTTTTCGAAATATAAAGTTCGCCATGACTTTAATTACTAATTATTCGGAGGTGGGATTTTCACAAAATTTAACGTGATAAATATATATTTTTCACACACTGTTTATGATTATTTTGTGAAAATACATAAATATTATTTTTAGAGTAAAAATAATATTTACGAACATTAACGAATCCGAAATAATACGAACGCTTTCACCATAAATATATAAGTTACACCGGTAATTATATTACCACTCGATTGATTAAAACGTAACTTACGCACTTACGGAAATATTTATGAACGCGTATTTTAACAACGTATTATTGGAGAAAAAGTATGTGAAATGAAAATATAATATTTTTGAGAAAAATACTTATATTTTGGGAATTGGAAAATGTATATATTAAGTGAGACTTAATGATATAATTTGAACGCACATGTATTGAATCCCCCATCCTTGGGAAGGAGATTAACTACCAAGTATATACAGAACGTAAACACGAAATAGTTGTCTAACTATTTCCCAAAGACTTAAACTATAAAGCTAAGGCACGGCCGTCCGTCTAATAGAATTAGCACTTGTAGGTCGTCGCACAGCTTTCTGATTTGGAGTACTTGGTAGAGACGCACCGACTGTGAGTTCATGTCCCCCTTTTCTCTAACTGTTTTCAGTTTTCTTAACTGCGGGGGTGAAATACATGTTACTTTGATTACAAGTACTTTATACATGGTATGGTTAACGTAAGGAGGTTTACTACTTAGATCATGTGAATGGGTAGGCAGAAACACCGAAGGACGTAAGCGGTAGATCTATCTGGGTGTAGCGAGCCCAACTCTAGGCCCAACAGAACGGACCTCTAAGAGGCCCAACAGAACGGACCTTGAGTGACTTTGTACCCGACGCAAAATCTGCTAGGTTGAGTCTTCCTACTTGCACTTCACACATACTAATGGCCTTGCAAACCATTGGTGATCTCTTTTCCTTACACTGCTACATACCAGGAAACTTTTATACTTACAAGTGTTTTACATACTCACTTACACATGAACTCGCTCAACATTATTGTTGATTTTTCAACTTACATGTATTTCAGGAAATTAAAGATCTGGCACGGTATGTTATGTTTTCCCGCTGCAAAAAGGGTTCCAAGGTCATCCCAGTTTAGGAAATGTGACTCTTTCCTAGACAAGTCACAAATCTTAAACTGTGTTTATCTCATGTTATTGTTTATGTTATTCAAGACAATGTTTTACGTTATGATGTTGTAAGTCTTTAAGACAATGGTATGTTACTCTGGTTTTAAAACTTAATCAAATGGATGATCTTGCATGATTTTACTTCATATAGCTTTGTTATGATTAAGCTATGGTATTAAGAAGTCACACCAAAATTAACCACGCTTCCGCAAAGCCAGGGTGTGACAATTATCACAGACATTTTTATACATGGTATGATTAGCTAAGGAATGTACTGCTAGATCACGTGAATGGGTAGGCTATTATCTTAAGACCATTAATCCTTGTATAAGGACCGAGGGGCATGAGTGATAGATCTATTGGGTGTTGCGAGCCCCACCAATGGGCCTGCGAGTTGGCTGCATGTGGTGACTATGTCGTTCCGCCGGAGGGGCCGGTACGAAATACGCATACAGGTTTGAGTGCTTCCTAGGCCATGTCACTTATTAATTTATTAGCTACACATTAATTGATCTGTTTTTCCTTATTGCTACATACCAGGGATTTACTTACATACAGACATACTTTAAAGGTTTATTCATACACATACACATGAACTCGCTCAACTTTTGTTAATGTTTTTCAAACTACTTGTATTTCAGGGAATTAATAAGTGGATCTGGCGGGCGTTGAAAGTTTTTATGCCGCGTTTGAATTAAAGATGTCATCCATGGTCTTTGGGTTTGGTCGGTGTGTCTTATTCCTGGACGAGACACGTCTCCCAATCCTTGGTGCTATTTAATATCTCTCAATGAGTCCTTTGTGAACTCATAAACATTTTGGTATGATTGTAAAAACTTAAATTTGAAGACTACGTTTTAACAATGTTGTTATGTTCGAAACTTATGCAATGGATGACAAACCAATGGTTTTATCATATAGCTATTGTTATGATTGAATGCAATGATATTAAGGAAGTCACACCACAATCAAGCTTCCGCAAAAGTCAGGGTATGACAGATACACCAGTGAAAAGATGATGCTTAGCATTCTCTAACAAGCGGTAAAAGAAGATATTTTAGTTTTCCTTCAACATGAGGGAACTGCTAGATCAATTTGGACAGCATTGATTAAAAAGTTTAAGGGTAGTGCTGAAATGATAAAAAATAAACGAGCATTACTAAAAAAATATTTTGATATGTTTACAGCTTTTGAAGGTGAGACGACTAGGAAGATTTTCGGGAGATATTGTGTCACACCCCCAAAATCCACCTGCGGAGTATCACTGCTTGGAGGCGTGACTGACCAGGATCAAGCCCCCAATCATATTGAACAAGCATATAAGTAAATATAAAATCCAACCAATACAATTGGTGTCCAAGCAAAACATAGTTTAAGTTGCAAGCGGAAGCATAATGTCTAAAACCAAGGCATAAGTAAGTAATGTTTAAGTTCCTCATGAACACTTAATGTCCATGCTCCACAAAGACTCTTCCCCATGCAAGCTCCTGCTAAACCTATTGACCTGCAAAGCATGTTGTAACGAGTCAACAATAATGTTGAGCGAGTTCACAGTTGGGTGTTTCTTTTAAGTTGTTTCGAAAATAGTTTCCTTTAACTGGCATCCCTGCCGGGGGGGTTACCCCATAGTTGAAAACGTGATTTGTTTAACCCATTTACTCTGGCAATCCAGCTGTGGGGGCTACCCCATGTTTAGTTATCTGGCTTTTCGGCCGTGGGGGGTACCCCATGTATGTACTACTAGACTCGTTACCATATCGACTGCTGACTGTAGTCATGTTTATGTGCCTTGAACTGTCAATGTCTATCATCATTGACGTGCCCAGATCCATTAGTTCACGCCCGTCCTCTGCGGCACGGTGTGAGGCTTGTCAGACCTAAATAGCGCTATCTAACTAATGACCCGCTCGCCATTGGCCCGGCGATTAAGTCGATATAAAAAGGAGGGACTTCATGATAGAGTTTTGGTCTAGTAAAAGTTAACTGTCCATGAGGACGAGGAATTATATTCCTGAACCCGTACTGTCCTACCCAAGAAAGGACGAGGAATCCATATTCCTTAACCCATTCCCAACCCCTGGGAATCCCATGCTTTGTCGAAAGTGTGAACTCACCTTGGTTTGCTCGGTATGTTTATCTACGCTACACTACTTGTTCCAAATGGATCAAACACGTCCTAGCATGAGTACCAATATCAATCAGTTTCATGTGCACCTAACCCACATACTTTACATACAATTAATTCATGTATTGCTCGTTCACATACCACACAATTATTGCGCAAGTAGCGTACATATAGTTTAATTCATAATCAATTAACACTTCGGTCAAATATCAGCAAGTAGTCACTTAGCATGCATTTGTTCAAAAGCGGATTCACTCCATGATTTCATGTTCACAAGGCACTTGCAATTACTTTTCAACCCAAATAGACATGGGAATTAACATGTTTCATAAATACACAGGCAAATAATATTATGGTGCACATGATACACAACCATATTTAACTAAACACACTGTACATTTAGTACCCACCCGTGGCCCATTAGTCAACCCACGACCCACTTTAGTTAAGTTCCATCTAGTTATACACAAACCATACTAAGCCCATTTAACATATTATGGTCATCACATGTCTGTTAATTTGTAAGGCAACTTTTAGACATCACAATTCACCATCAACCACCTCGATTAACTACCAGATAAGATCAACCACATATTTCAATCGTTCATGATCATACAATTAACATATATCCATAATTTTCAATGACAATCATCATATGGCTTAAGTCAATTAATACTGCCCACATGGCCGCCATTTTTCAAAGTTATCCACTATGTTATGTCAGACCACCTTCCATCAATTGTATTGGACCCCTAAAAAAACTACTTATATTTCATAATCGGTTGCATGGATTTTGGGAATTAGTGAACACTTCAATTTGCATTAACCTAGGTATTAAAATATTATGTCATCCTTATAATTTATGCAATACATGACAATCACATATTTACAATGCCGATAATCATAATTATTACGCAAATTATCAATCAAGGATCTTAATCATGCACAACAAGTTAACATACAAATCAACTGCAAGGGCATAAGAGGGAATACATTGAATAAAGAAGAGCTCCGATGGGGGTGGGGGGTCGTCTGCCTTCGCGGTTCAAGAGAAGTAGGAGGGAGGTAGTTAGGGTTTTCTTATATTAAATCATTCAAGTTTGCGTAAACCCCAACTCCCTAGTATACAACTTTAAAATCACATAATAATAGTGTGGGCTCATAAGTTGTGGATCAAGTCCTAACAGTGTGCCGGAATCAAATATCAATGTGGGCCGAGTTGGATAATAATATGGCCGGCTACATTCAATCATAATTAATTACTTATCATTTACAAATCATCACATGAAACATGTATAATCACAACATCACATAACATACAATCGACAGTCAGACACTAACCGGTTAGAGAATGGGATGAGAGTTGATCCGAACGATAAGGCTTCGAGAGAGACACTCCTTGTTGCCGTCGAGTTTGAGAGGAAGAAAGAGAGCTAGGGTTTGTGTGTTTAGAGTGTTTGACAAACAATGAAGAGTATACCCTATCTCCTAAGTGTTATGCGACATAAGGGAGTGGGCCGAACCCTCACTTGGGCTGCCCATTGGTTCGAATACAAGAGTGTAGCCCGAATGGGCTTGTGCGATCGGTTCGTGTTGTGCGTTTGGGCTTGTTTATATACATACATACATTACACAAAACACATAACATTTCATTAATCATCAAGTTCACATAGTCACATAGTGTTCACATACGTTACATTAAGCACATAAATAGGTTCTGAAATACGAGTTGTCACATTATCCCCAAGTTGAACGAAATTTCGTCCCGAAATTTGGTACGTACTCACTGAGGAAGCTAGTTAAGTTGCATGGTTTTTCTGGTTTTCCTGGGGTGTCACATCCTCCCCCCGTTGATCTGGAATTTCGTCCCGAAATTCTGTGGTAGCTTCAGCCTCAGTAGTGGTTGTACTGTTTGCGAATAGTTGGGGATACTTTTGTTTCATCTGATCTTCGCGTTCCCAGGTGAACTCTGGGCCACGACGTGAGTTCCAACGAACTCGAACGAGAGGTATTCTAGTGCGCTTGAGGACCTTAACGTCCCGGTCCGTGATTTCAACTGGTTCCTCGATGAATCACAACTGATCATTGATAGTGAGCTCCTTCAAAGGAACTATGAGGGTCTCATCTGACAGACACTTCTTCAGATTCGACACGTGGAAAACGTTGTGAACTCCACTGAGTTCTGTTGGTATATTCAGTTTGTAGGCCACCTTGCCTATTTTCTCTATGATGTCGAATGGTCCGACGTATCGCGGGTTAAGCTTGCCTCATTTGCCAAAACGAACCACACCCTTCCAGGGTGAAACTTTGAGTAGCACTCGATCCCCAACTTGGAACTCGAGTGGTTTCCTGCGCTTATTAGCGTATGCTTTCTGACGGTCGCGAGCTGCCGCCATGCGTTGTCGTATTTGAGCAATTCTTTCGGTTGTATCAACTACGAGTTTTGGGCCAGTGATTTGGCTATCGCCAATTTCTGCCCAGCAAAGGGGCGATCGGCACTTACGCCCGTACAGTGCCTCAAACGGAGCAGCCTTAATGCTGGTGTGGTAGCTGTTATTTTACGAAAATTCCACAAGTGGCAGATGCTTTTCCCAGCCGTTGCCAAAGTCAATTACACATGCCCTGAGCATGTCTTCAAGGGTCTGGATGGTGCGTTCAGACTGCCCATCCGTTTGCGGGTGATAAGCTGTGCTCATATCTAAACGTGAGCCAAAGGACTTGTGCATTGCTTGCCACAGTTCTGAAGTAAAACATGCATCACAGTCTGAGATAATAGAGGTGGGCACTCCGTGCCTCGAGACAACTTCATTAAGATAAACGTCTGCTAAAGTGGAGAACTTATCTGTTTCCTTGATAGCCAAGAAGTGAGCAGACTTTGTGAGTAGATCCACGATCACCCAAATAGTATCGTTACCACGTTGAGATCTAGGTAGGCCAGTGACGAAATCCATGGAAATTTGCTCCCATTTCCATTGTGGTATTTCTGGTTGTTGGAGTAGGCCTGAAGGTTTCTGGTATTCGACTTTGACTCTCGCACAAGTCAAACACTTGCTGACGTAAGTTGCTATGTGGGCCTTCATGCTAGGCCACCAGTATGTAGTTCTGAGGTCGTGGTACATCTTATCCGAACCAGGATGTACAGAGTAGCGAGACTTGTGTGCCTCATCCATCACCAGCTCTCGTAGGATGCCAAAGAGTGGGACCCAAATACGTCCTGTTACGTAGTAAACAACGTCTTCCTTTTGTTCTAATCGTTGCCTTGAGCCGCGTAGGGCTTCAGCCCTGATGTCTTCTGGTTTCAATGCTTCCACCTGAGCATCTCATATCTGTGAAGGAAGACTAGATTGAATAGTGAGTTGTAAAGCTCGTACGCGCTTAGGCGTAGTGTCCTTTCGACTGAGGGCGTCAGCCACAACATTGGCTTTGCCTAGGTGGTACCTGATCGAGCATTCGTAGTCATTCAGTAGCTCGACCCATCGTCGTTGTCGCATATTCAGTTCTTTCTGTTTGAAGATATGCTCGAGACTCCTATGATCGGTGTAGTTGGCGCACTTGGTACCGTACAGGTAATGTCTCCATATCTTAAGTGCAAAGACAACAGCTCCCAGTTCTAAATCGTGCGTCATGTAGTTCCTTTCATGAACTTTGAGTTAGCGTGAGGCGTAGGCTATAACTTTATCCCGTTGCATCAATACACAACCAAGACCCTGAATTGATGCGTCGCAGTAAACCACAAAGTCGTCTGTGCCCTCTTGCAATGAAAGGATAGGTGCACTGCAAAGTCTATCCTTTAAGTGCTGAAATGCTAATTCCTGTGCATTTCCCCATCGATAAACAACGCCTTTCTGCGTTAGTGAGGTGAGAGGCTGTGCAATCTTGGAAAAATCCTTAATAAACCTCCTGTAGTAACCTGCCAAGCCCAAAAATTGGCGAATTTTCGTTGGACTATGAGGTGCAGGCCAGTTCTTAATCGAGTCCACCTTGGATGGTTCAACGTGAATCCCATCCTTGTTTACCACATGGCCTAAGAAATGGACTTCATGAAGCCAGAAGTCGCATTTTGAAAACTTGGCGTACAGTTGTTCTGCTCGAAGGAGTTCCAAAATGAGTCGTAGATACTGCTCGTGTTCCTCCTGACTCTTCGAATAGATCAGGATGTCTTCGATGAAAACTATAACGAACTTGTCCAGGTAAGGCTTGCACACTCGATTCATCAAGTCCATGAAGACCGCAGGTGCGTTTGTCAGCCCAAAAGGCATGACCAAAAACTCATAGTGCCCATAACGAGTTCTAAAGGCTGTTTTGGAGACGTCCTCTTCTCGGACTCTCAGCTGGTAATATCCTGATCTCAAATCAATCTTTGAATAGTAGCTCGACCCATGCAGCTGGTCGAACAAGTCGTCAATACGTGGAAGAGGATAGCGATTCTTCACGGTCACCTTGTTGAGCTCACTGTAGTCGATGCACATTCTGAAGGTACCGTCTTTCTTCTTTACAAATAGCACTGGAGCTCCCCAGGGCGAAGAGCTAGGACGAATAAAACCCTTATCCAAGAGTTCTTGTAGTTGCGTAGAGAGTTCTTCCAACTCTGATGGGGCTAAACGATAAGGTGCTCGAGCTATAGGCGCTGCTCCAGGAGCTAGCTCAATTTGAAACTCGACCTGGCGATGAGGCGGAAGACCAGGTAGTTCCTCAGGAAATACCTCAGGATAGTCGCGTACAATTGGAAAATCTTCTATCTTCTTCTCTTTCTTCGAGGTGTCAGTAATGAGAGCCAAAATAGCAGTGTGACCCTTTCTCAAACACTTCTGGGCCTTTAGGAAAGAGATGATGCTCACCATAGCACCCCTCTTATCGCCACGAATCATGAGAGGTTCATCACTTGAACGAGGAATACGGACAGTCTTCTCATTGCAAAGAATCTCTGCTCGGTGTTGGGATAACCAATCCATACCAATAACGATGTCAAAACCATCATACGTTGGGGTCTTTCCTAGCATCACCTTGACCAATCACGAACACTCGACCCCTGGCACCATTGGCGTCGTTATTACCCCCGTTGTTGCCTCCACTATTGTTCTCGTTTCCTTGGTTGTGGTTCTGATTCTGGTTCTGGTTCAACTGTGGACAGTGTCTCTTGAAGTGACCTTCAGCACCACTCTGATAGCATCCCTTGTTACCCTGCTGTTGCTGCTGATTCTGTGGAGCTTGTGGCTGCTGTTTTCTGTTCTTATTTGCAGGACGTGAACTTCCACAATCTTTGGCTTCATGACCAAGCTTGTTGCATCTCTGACAACGATCTTTGTTGCACGGCCCGCTGTGGTGCAAATTACATCGATTCCACCCTGCCCTTGACTACCAAAACATTGCTGACCAGGACTCTGGTAGTCATCGATCTTTCGCTGTTGTGCCTGGGACTTGACCGTAGTCGAACCCTTACTAGAGGTTCCATCCCACTTCCGTTTGTTGTCACTGGGAGTAGCAGAAGTAGTAGTAGTAGCACCAATACGCTTAGGCAGCTTGTTCTGTTCCACTGCCTGGTCTGTGAGACGATAGGAAAAACGAGTAACATCCTAGATGGTTGCAAGGTTAGCAGCGGTCACATGTCTTTGAATCTCTGGTACTAAGCCTTTGAGGTACAGCTCAATGCGCTTGATGGGAGGATCCACCATAGTAGGACACAGAATAGCAAGCTCATTCGATCTTTTCGTGTACGCTTCAATTTCCGACCCCGTCATCTTGAGGTTGAAGAACTCGACTTCCAGTTTCTGAATTTCATCACGATTGCAATACTCCACTTTGATCATTTCCTTAAAGTTGTTCCATGGGGTGGCGTTAGTAGCAACCAACCCCAGCATTTGAACCTGAGCGTTCCACCACATGAGCGCTAAAACCTCGAGAGTACCAGTAGCATACTTCACCCTGCATGCCTCAGGGCATTCACACATCTCGAAAACAGATTCGAGTTTTTCAAACCAGTGGAGGAGGCCTACCGCTCCTTCTATGCCGCTGAAAGTAGTAGGTCGGCAGTCCATAAAAGTTTTGAAGGTGCACACAGGAGGTTGTGCAGGTTGACCTGTCGTGGGTGTAAGAACGGACAAAGTTTAACACAAAGGTTGGTTCACGAGAGTAGGACCTAAAGATCCTAGAATGAGTTTAAACTGCAGGGTATACCTCCTGCCTGTGCTGCTGCAAGTGCCGCAGCAACTTGTTGGTTAATCAGAGCCGTCAACTGGGCTTGAGTCATGTTAATGCGTCCACTCATGATCTTCATATAAAAGGGAAACATGAGTGAGAGAGGTTCGTGAAAGTGCGCTGACAGAAGAGAGTAAGCACACATGTGTTCTCAAACTGTCGTTGCTACGTTTATCTAGGCATATCATAAGCAAAGTTATATGCAATCTAGCAAGTAGGCAATAAAACATTAACCATATCACCTAGAATGTCGAGCCTTGCACGTGGAGTGAAGCGTCGTTGTGGATCGTAGAGCACTGTACAGGTTATAGTCTGGTTTTAACAAAAACGTTTTCCCTTATTAACACCAAGTTCTCTATAACCAATGGCTCTGATACCAATCTGTCACACCCCCAAAATCCACCTGCGGAGTATCACCGCTTGGAGGCGTGACTGACCAGGATCAAGCCACCAATCATATTGAACAAGCATATAAGTAAATATAAAATCCAACCAATACAATTGGTGTCCAAGCAAAACATAGTTTAAGTTGCAAGCGGAAGCATAATGTCTAAAACCAAGGCATAAGTAAGTAATGTTTAAGTTCCTCATGAACACTTAATGTCCATGCTCCACAACGACTCTTCCCCATGCAAGCTCCTGCTAAACCTATTGACCTGCAAAGCATGTAGTAACGAGTCAACAATAATGTTGAGCGAGTTCACAGTTGGGTGTTTGTTTTAAGTTGTGTCAAAAACAGTTTCCTTTAACTAGCATCCCTACCGGGGGGGTTACCCCATAGTTGAAAACATGATTTGTTTAACCCATTTACTCTGGCAATCCAGCTGTGGGGGCTACCCCATGTTTAGTTATCTGGCTTTTCGGCTGTGGGGGCTACCCCATGTATGTACTACAAGACTCGTTACCATATCGAATGCTGACTGTAGTCATGTTTATGTGCCCTGAACTGTCAATGTCTATCATCATTGACGTGCCCAGATCCATTAGTTCACGCCCGTCCTCTGCGGCACGGTGTGAGGCTTGTCAGACCTAAATAGCGCTATCTAACTAATGACCCGCTCGCCATTGGCCCGGCAATTAAGTCGATATAAAAAGGAGGGACTTCGTAATAGAGTTTTGGTCTAGTAAAAGTTAACTGTCCATGAGGACGAGGAATTATATTCCTGAACCCGTATTGTCCTACCCAAGAAAGGACGAGGAATCCATATTCCTTAACCCATTCCCAACCCCTGGGAATCCCATGCTTTGTCGAAAGTGTGAACTCACCTTGGTTTGCTCGGTATGTTTATCTACGCTACACTACTTGTTCCAAATGGATCAAACACGTCCTAGCATGAGTACCAATATCAATCAGTTTCATGTGCACCTAACCCACATACTTTACATACAATTAATTCATGTATTGCTCGTTCACATACCACACAATTATTGCGCAAGTAGCGTACATATAGTTTAATTCATAATCAATTAGCACTTCGGTCTAATATCAGCAAGTAGTCACTTAGCATGCATTTGTTCAAAAGCGGATTCACTCCATGATTTCATGTTCACAAGGCACTTGCACTTACTTTTCAACCCAAATAGACATGGGAATTAACATGTTTCATAAATACACAGGCAAATAATATTAAGGTGCACATGATATACAACCATATTTAACTAAACACACTGTACATTTACTACCCACCCGTGGCCCATTAGTCAACCCACGACCCACTTTAGTTAAGTTCCATCTAGTTATACACAAACCACACTAAGCCCATTTAACATATTATGGTCATCACATGTCTGTTTATTTGTAAGGCAACTTTTAGACATCACAATTCACCATCAACCACCTCGATTAACTACCAGATAAGATCAACCATATATTTCAATCGTTCATAATCATACAATTATCATATATCCATAATTTTCAATGACAATCATCATATGGCTTGATTCAATTAAGACTGCCCACATGGCCGCCATTTTTCAAAGTTATCCACTATGTTATGTCAGACCACCTTCCATCAATTGTATTGGACCCCTAAAAAACTACTTATATTACATAATCGGTTGCATGGATTTTGGGAATTAATGAACACTTCAATTTGCATTAACCTAGGTATTAAAATATTATGTCATCCTTACAATTTATGCAATACATAACAATCACATATTTACAATGCCGATAATCATAATTATTACGCAAATTATCAATCAAGGATCTTAATCATGCACAAAAAGTTAACATACCAATCAACTGCAAGGGCACAAGAGGAAATACATTGAATAAAGAAGAACTCCGATGGGGGTGGGGGGTCGTCTGCCTTCGCGGTTCAAGAGAAGTAGGAGGGAGGTAGTTAGGGTTTTCTTATATTAACTCATTCAAGTTTGCGTAAACCCCAACTCCCTAATATACAACTTTAAAATCACATAATAATAGTGTGGGCTCATGAGTTGTGGATCAAGTCCTAACAGTGGGCCGGAATCAAATATTAATGTGGGCCGAGTTGGATAATAATATGGCCGGCTACATTCAATCATGATTAATAACTTATCATTTACAAATCATCACATGAAACATGTATAATCACAACATCACATAACATACAATCGATAGTCAGACACTAACCGGTTAGAGAATGGGATGAGAGTTGATCCGAACGATAAGGCTTCGAGAGAGACACTCCTTGTTGCCGTCGGGTTTGAGAGGAAGAAAGAGAGCTAGGGTTTGTGTGTTTAGAGTGTTTGACAAACAATGAAGAGTATACCATATCTCCTAAGTGTTATGCGACATAAGGGAGTGGGCCGAACCCTCACTTGGGCTGCCCATTGGTTCGAATACAAGAGTGTAGCCCGAATGGGCTTGTGCGATCGGTTCGTGTTGTGCGTTTGGGCTTGTTTATATACATACATACATTACACAAAACACATAACATTTAATTAATCATCAAGTTCACATAGTCACATAGTGTTCACATACGTTACATTAAGCACATAAATAGGTTCTGAAATACGAGTTGTCACATATTGTCATCTTGTCCAGGAAATGAAAATATTGGACATCAAGAAAGAAGATGAAGAATGGGTTGATAAGCTAGCTGATGCGTTACCACAGAATGAATGGGGAACATATCAGTTCATTTTAAAGCATAAGCTGGCAATGCAATGCAAAAAACTGCTACAATGAGAAGTCCGAGTGCTCAACAGGATGTGAGTCTATACTATAGAGGAAGCAAAGTTGAGACCACTCCTAGTCCGAAGATTCAGACTGCGTTCAGTGCTGATGGTACTTCCGGAACAAATGCAAGCAATATAAATCAGAGCGTGGATATTCTTCGTCTTGTACAAGTTTTGAACCAAATTTCTCAACACCAAGTTCTCAACAACAAAGCTCAACAAATTTGCAATGTAATGTGACATTAAACATTCAAAATGGTCAAAATTTCTCTCCAAATATTTCAAAGCAACACATGGCATCTCTTATTACTGTGTAAGAGTCGTATGAAAGCTTAGTTGCTGGACGAACCGGCAATCCGATGCTCACTAAAGAGGATTACGATCAGATTGATTCTGAGGAACTTGAGCTGATGGACATCAAGTGGTGTTTAGCAAGTGTTTTGAGAAGAGTAGAAAAATTCAAACAAATCACTTGAAGAGATGATCTTCGTGATGCTGCTACATCTCAGCTAGGTTTTGACAAATCGAAGGTTACTTGTTTTCGTTGCCGAGAAAAAAGACATTTTAAACGAGAATGTACAAACAGAGAAGCAACTGGAAGACAAGATCTATTTGGAAACAATGATTACCATCGAAAAGCGATTTATCATCAGGTTGCTCAACAAACATATCAACAACAATCTTCACATTCACGTTCGATTGAAGAATCAAAGGGTAAAGCTTGTTATGGTCTGATAGACCAAGACGATGAGAGAATTCCAGAAGGCTTTAATTGGGATGATTATGATCCTAACCGACCTTCAGCTTCTAAAGCATTTGTTGCTCGAATCTTTGAAGACTCAACCTCAGGAGAAGAATCAGTCAAATCTAAGAACCGTCCTAGAAGATAACCGAATTTTTAAATCTTCAGGAAGTGATGAAGATACTGATGATGAGGATGAGTATATTAATAGAGCTAGAAAACAATTGGATCCTTATAGTTTTAATTTGTTTTTTGCAGATAAAATCGAGATTTTGAAATAGAAAAAGGCTGCTAGACTGAAGAGAGAAATGGAAGCAAGAAGGATTGTTGAAGAAAAGGTAAAAGCTGAAGAAAAACCGATGGAGAGAGTCGAGGTTGAAAAGAATGAAGTGAAGATGGAAGTTGAGAAAGAATCGATTGTGATTGAAAAGGTGGTGGAGAAAATAGTTGAAAAAATCATCGAAGTTGAAAAAAATGTTGAAGTGGAAAAGATTGTAGAGGTTGAAAAACCTTGTACTGATTGTTTAAAACCTTTCAACGATTGTGCTGAGAAAGATACAAAGTTGGCTGAATTGGAAAAGCTCAAAGAGAACTTACTACACAATGTGAGGAGCATAAAGGAGTCATATGATCTCCTAAGCAGCAAAGTGAACTTGTACAAAGGAGCTTGTGATGAAGATATTTGGATGAAAAATCTTCTGAAAGCAACAGTTCTTCAAAAGCAAACTGCAATCAATGGATATATTGAGATGAATGCTGAGTTGAAACAAGAATTGGCAGCAATGAAGATTGAAACCGAAAGAGTGAACAATTTACTTCGAAGTTATCAAAGTTCAGAGTATGTTATTGATCGCATCTATCCTGCCATTGCAGCTCATAAGTTTACAGATGATGAAGGAAATTCTAGTAAGAAAACTGGTTTGACGTATAACAGAGTACCAAATCCAATGTGGGATGGCTATACCCCCCGAGACTTTGAAAAGGTGGATAAAGCACTCAATCTGAATCTGAAATCCGAGTCTATCGATGGATTGCCAGATGATATTGATGTCACCTTCACAGCGTCTGACACTGATCATGAGTCCGAATTAATTAAGAAAGTGGTCGATCAGGTGTTGGATAAAGATGAGGAGTCAATGTCAGAGTCTAAAACTGAAAAGTCGAGTTCGTTAGAGAAAAGCTCGAGTTCACCGGTCAAAAGGGTTTACAATAAATAATTTCTGATGTCACAAAATAATTTGAATGACGAAACATTTAAAGTAGCATATACTTTGAATGATTCCGACAAATTATATTCTGATGAAGAATTTCCAATAAGAAGTGTTAAAACTGAAATGATTAACAAGGTTTTCAAATTAACAGAAATTAATATTTCTGAAATAAAAAATGTAAATCTTACTGAAAAACCTAAAAAATACACTTCAAGAGTTCAACAAAGATTGAACAAGAAAAAGGGTTACAGTTCTGGTTCTGGTTATCGAAAGAAACCAAACCATAACAGTAATTTCAAAAAGAAAGGATTAACTTTTATTCCACCCGAAAATCACAAAAATGAGAAAATTTATAAACCAAAAACTATATTTGTTTCGGGAGCAAGTTCTGAAGAGGAGAAGGAGAAACCGTTCTGGAGACAGTCTAACAAGGAATTTCTCACTGAAAGAAAAAAGAATATGTTGAAAGAATCCGAGCCAACAGTTGAAAGAAGAACCTTTTTCAAATGTCAAGAGGTTGGACATATTGCTTGGAATTGCCCAAAGTCCACCAACACAAAACAGGGAGTTTCTTCTAACTCTAAATTGAAAGAAAAATGTGTTGATCAAAAGGGACAACCAATTGAAAAATTTAAAGAGTTCAAAAATTCGACTTTCGAAGTTGGTGAAAGTTCGAAACATTTTTACAAAAGAAGAGCAAATTTAAACAAACAAAAATGGGTTGTCAAGAACTCACAGGATAGTTCTGGCAATGAATCTGACTCGTCAAAGTCAGAGGAGCCATCTGTTGTGCTAACTGATGAGAATTCTGTTCCACCAATGGATGATGAAAATTTTCCACCATTGTCAAACGGAAACTTGAAATCAAAAGTGGATAAGATTGAGATTTCAGATCAATTCTTCTCGGACAAGAAAGAATTTGATGTTGAAAAAGCATTCAATGGCAAAGTGTTACATATTTTTGGTAAGATGGTTGATGGGAAGGTGAAGGGAGTGAAAGAATTTTATGAATAAAAAATTGTTAAACTAAATGAGGATGGTTCACCCATGATTGATCAGGCATGGGTGAGATTCATTAAAAAGTAAAATCCTGACTTGCCGGAGCTCCCAAGATGGTAATCGTGGAGCATGAATCGGCATCATTCTTGAAAAATGTTTTTGTGAAAAACTTAAAATTGTTAGATTTTACAAATGGTGAAAAGAACAATGTGATGAAACCCCATGTTTGTGAAATGACAAATAAACTAATTTTTTGGAAAAACCATTTTGATTAAAACAAAATTAAATGTTTTGAAATCATAATGGGAAAATAGTTTGTTGTCAGGGGAAGTTCTGATTGTTTAAGCCAAGTGGATGGCGAATTGAAGCAATTCACATCAGTTTATCATTTTACTTTGTACAATTTATTACTTTTACGTTTCAAATTTTCCCGGAAAATCAAAAATTGAAACATATTTTTTGATTTTAGGGGGAGTAAAAAATTTAGAAATTTTGAAAACTTGAAAAATCCAAAAACATGATAAAATCTAAAAACCAAAAACATCGAAAAAACAAAATGAGTTTTGTTGTGAAAAAAGGAAATGATAGTACATCAGTGGACAATCACAACATGCTAAAGAATTGGAAAGTCAAATGTGATAAATGGTCTCACTGATATGCCAGTAGGTTTTTACACATTCAGTAGATTGTTCTCGAGATATAAACCTAAATATCAAATACTTACTTATTTCGTGGGGAACATCTCTCAGATATATAAGTAACCCCTGAAATCTGGCTTGAAGGGCTTTCTATTTTTGACATACTAGGTCTTTGTGCGTGATGATATCTGGGGTATTATACCAGGACTTCTGATTTTGCAGGAGCAATAGCCTAGTCCTCGTATAATACTCTGCACTGCTTTAATCATAAAGCTCATCCTCAGCATAAAAAATGATGAAACATTGAAAAATGCTAATCATGTGCTGTTGAAGAAAAGATTCTCTAAAGGGAACACACCTAAAGTCGAGCCATCATCTCTCTGATTTTGCAGAAGCAATAGCCTGAGCTCTTATGGCCTTGCATTCACCCTTTAAAGATATCATTAGTGTACATTCACCTGTAAGACTGAATATAGGAGTCTAGATACGAGAGTATATTCTGAGGTGGGACACGCGAATAAGTTAAGTCCATTAAAACACTAATTATCGTATCTCGAAACAATTGAACTTTGTGTAAAAATTTAAGTGGATCAGTATACTGACAATCTAAGTGAATCGTTTAAAACTTAAAGTGTTTAAAGCTCAACGGTGTTAGTGATTTGTCGCATAAACTGATATGATCCTCTTACACAAACTCACAAAAATATTGTCTGTAAATATTGCTTTATTGCTTTTCATTTTAAAAAAAATCCAAAAAGATTTTCGGAGTGTTTTAGCATAAAATTTTGAAAAATCAAAAAGATTTTATTTCATCTTATTTTCGACAACTGATGTTGAAAAGCTGATTTTCAAAATTCTAAGTGCTAAACATGATGAACGACAAAAGGGTTGGGAGAGTTTGTTTGAAATGAGAATTGATTTTGAAATGATTAAATGGTTCATTAATTTGATACCAATTTGAATGTTTCAAATAGTAGTGATAAGCAGAGATTAAAATTGTTATAAATAAAAACCTTATGTTTTGGGTAAAGATTTATGCAGATCCCCGTGTCTAAGCCTGAGCAGAGTTTGAGCCAGGACACTATTCTAGAACGAGAGTTATGTCAGATTACGATCCCGGAACAGCTTAAGGGGGAGTCTGTTAGCAAAGGGGAGTCTGGTGACAGTAGAGCCAGTTTGGAATCTAGCCATCCACGCCAGCTGCTAATGCTGAAGAGCATAAGGAATCAAGAGATCTGATCAAGAGAATTAGAAAGATTGAAAGAGCCAGATTGAGATTCTGAGAGAAAGAAGAGAAGATAGAGATTGAAGGATGCTTACATAGATAGATACTTTGGAAAGAAGCGTGAAGACTGATCAAGATTGAAGACTCGACGTACTGAAGACTCGTAAACATCCAAGGGGGAGTTTGTTGGTGCATATGTCTGTCGACTTCGTCTTCTATCGAGTCTTGTAACTAGATTGGATAGAATGGAGCTCGGTAGCCTAGAAAATAGGAAGTTAAGATTGTCAGTCCAGGTCGCACGAACTGGATAGTCCAGTTCGCACGAGCTGACCACTTCGCATGGACTGGGTCATGATGGTTCGTGCGGACTGGGACTCCTATAAATAGGTGAGTTGTGATTTCATTTGGAACAGTTGTGATTCCGGTAGCGGAGGTCTGCCAAAGTGTCGAACAAGTTGTAATCGCTTTCAAATCAATCTAAACGACAGTTAAAGTGATTCCTAGTGTTAAACAAGCTGCATACATGTCCAAATCATTGAATTCCGCCTTTGGTTTGGTTTAGCACTCTTCTGATCGACTCATTTGATCGATTCACCGATCCTACACATATCCTTGTAGGGGATATGAGGCGGTTTTCAAATACCCACATCCTTGTAGGGGATGTGAGGCGGATTTCACAAACGCATATCCTTGCAAAGGATATGCAACGGTTTTCAGTAAACGTTGATGTTGGAAAATACACTCACTTCTATCACTTAAGTCCCATCATACTACCGGGTTAGTTTCTTGCAGGGCAACGGGGTTATTAGTTGATAGCGCTATTAGGTTTGGCACCCTCACGACGTACCTGGATAGGACGGGCATGAACTAATAACTTTAAATCATGACCAATGTTTGATAGAGCATTGGAGAAGGGAAAAAAAGGCCGTCTGCGGTATCGAGTTATTATCAACATAACAAAACATAACATAAGTCAACTCATGGTAACAAACGGTTAAAGAAACTGTGAACCAGCGTTGTCTGATACACTTTTCTTCATGCTTGCAGGCCTTAGGTTAATGTCATTGGAACTTGCTGTCTGGGATGCTGTAGTGGTCATGGGTCGAGTTGCATGGAATTATGAGACGCGTAAAATGGCTTTTGTACAACTCGGTTATGAAACTCTAATTAATGTAGTATGCTTCCGCTGAAATGTAAACAATGTTTTGTAACAATGATCTTACTAAATGAAAGTTTTATTTAAAATAATGTTATGAGTTCAACGTCATTGGTGGCTAGATCCTGGTACGTCACACGACCCGCGATGTTTCCGCAAGTGGTATTTTGGGGGTGTGACATCATATATGCTATGCCATATATTATCGACACTATTAAAAAGGCAGGAAATAATTCTGTAATAGGCATTAAACGTGAAACCACTGAACCAAGTCACAGCGTGAACGAAAATCATGGACCACTTATCCAAGCTTCAATTTCAAAAAGAAGAAAGACCATCCCATATGGTTGTTCTTATAAAGATTTCTTGGCCTGCAAACCAATAGAATTCTCGGCAATGAAGGAGCCATTTCAGCCTTGCGCTGGATAGAAAAGACAGAAACAGTCTTAAAAATAAGTAAATGTACAGATGAAGATAAGAACATGTTTGCTTCTAATCTTTTTAAGGAAATAGTTGAAAGAATATTATGTCCTCGTAATGAAAAAGAACAAATTGCCAATAAGTTCTTAAATGATAAAATGATTGGAGTAGATTGCAGGGAATATACTACCATATTCTTTGAATATGCTAGGATAGTACCAACCTTGGCCTCACCAGAACCAGTATTAATCTCTCGTTACATCTGGGGATTAATCAGTGAGATCCGACATGTAGTCAAAGCAGCAAGACCACAAACCATTAAAGAAGCGGTAGAACTTGCCAACACTCTGACTGATGAATTGGTACATACACAAAAGGAAAACAAGAAAAAGAACCTAACTAAAAGATTACCCAAGAATTACGTTATGGTAATTCCTACAATGGAAAAGGACCAGGTTCTTCCTCTTCACCCAACGGTAAGTATTGCAAAAGGAAACACTCAAGGAAATGCTCGATATACTACAACTTCTGCAAAATATTTGGACATAAGGAAGAAGATTGTAGGGAGAAAGCTAGCAATAGAATATGCTACAATTGTGGAGAAGCTTTTCATATGAAACCGAGCTGTCCGAAACTAACTCTAGCAACAAACAACAAGGCTAAGGCAATCGAAGGACCCAAGAAAAATGCTAGAGCATTCGTTTTGACAGCTGACGAAGCCAAGATAATCCTAGATGTGATTACCGGTACGTTTTTAGTTAATGTTGTTTATGCTAAAGTATTATTTAACTCTAGTACAAACCAAAGTTTTATCAATACTTCTTTCTGCAAACTTCTCAATCAACCATTAACTAAACTTCAACAAGACTGTCTGGTGGAAACAGCAAATGGAGATTCCATCAAGATAAGAGAAATCCTGTAAGGAGCAAGGATAGAAATTCTGAACCATAATTTTATTGCTAATCTTTTCCCAATGAATCTAGCCGGATTCAATGTCATGTTAGGAATGGATTGGTTGGTAGCCAATCATGCTAGTATTTTATGTGATCAACAGTCTGTACGAGTAAGTACACCAAATAGTGAAAAGATCACAATTAAAGGAGACAAGCCAACGAAAACCACAAAATTCATCTCTGTGATGAAAGCTGCAAGTTATGAAAGAAAAAGGAGGAATGGTGTATATGATTTCAGTAAAGGAAAAGAATTGAAAGATATTCCCGCAGTTTCTAAATTCTTAGATGTCTTTCCAGAAGAATTACCTGGATTACCGCCAGATCGAGAGGTTGAATTTAAAATTCACTTAATACCAGGAACGGCACCGATTGCCAAAGCACTATATCGACTAGCACCAACGGAGATGCATGAACTGAAGAAACAGCTTGACGAATTACTAGAGAAAGGTTTCATACAGCCTAGCTCATCGCCATGGAGAGCACCGGTGTTATTTGTCAAGAAGAAGGATGGATCGATGCGTATGTACCCACTACCGAGAATCGATGACCTGTTCGATCAGCTTCAAAGAGCTCGATTCTTTTCTGAGATCGACTGACGCTTTGGATATCATCAATTGAAAGTACAGGAAGAGGACATTCCTAAAACTGCTTTTGGAACAAGGTACGGTCATTATGAATTTACAGTCATGCCATTTGGTTTAACCAATGCCCTAGCCGCATTTATGGACATGATGAACATGATATGTAAACCATACCTGGATAACTTCATAATTGTGTTTATAGATGATATTCTAATTTACTCTAAGAGTAAGGAGGAACATGCGGAGCATTTGAAGATACTTCTGACATCGTTGAGAAAAGAAAAGCTTTATGCTAAATTCTCAAAATATGAATTCTGGTTGCATGAAGTGCATCCTTGGACATCTGGTTAATCATGAAGGAATTCATGTAGATCCCACAAAGATCGAGGCAATTATCAAATGGAAAGTCCCTGAGTCACCTACAGAAGAGAGAAGTTTTCTTGGACTGGCAGGATATTATAGACGTTTAATTCAAGATTTCTTTAGAATAGCCATTCCATTGACCAAACTGACTTGCAAATCGGTTAAGTTTGATCTTTTCAATCCAATGTAGAAAGCCTACAGCTCCTTCAGTGCCATTGAAGGTATGAGGCTTGCAATCCATAAAGGTTTTGAAAGTGCACACACAAGGCTGAATGGGTGCAGGTTGTCCTGTTGTGTAAACGAAGCGAAATAATTAAGGATGACTTAGATGATACGAGAGTGGGATATAACATCCCAGAACGGCTAGTATACCTCCAGGGTGGGCTGCCAAAGCTGAAGCCACGGTGTGGATCAGATTCGTAAGCTGATCTTGCGTCATGTTGACGTTGCCTCTTCCTCGTCCACTCATTGTCTTCACATCCAGAAAACACAGTATGAGAATGATGTTGGGAAGATAGAGAGAAGTGAGGTAAGGAGATGTCTAACTATGACACGTAAGCCTCTAAGCGTCGCTTAGAATATATCCAAATATGTAGTATAATGTATTACCAAGTACACTATCACGTAATACATTAAGCAAGCAGCAAGTAGGCATACACTTCTACTGAGTAACCTTAGATTAAACAAGCAGTAGGTAGGCATATACTTATGCTAAGTAACAAGTAGTAAGCAGTGTTTTGGTCAAAAATTACCTAAGCAATTAAGTGAACAAATTAGTTAAGTGAGGTAGTGTGCTAAAAATGAGTGTCGAAAAAATGTTAATCAAATTAATTGCAAAAACAGTTTCAGGATACGGCTCAGGATATAGAGTTGTATCTGTGATCAAACAATGAGCTAAAAAATAAAGGTTGACACGTGATGTACGAGGAAAGCCCTTGATCAATCTAGATCGCCGGCACAAAACCTCGGGAGCTGACAATCGCAGCTGCCTTGTTCTTCTATTACTTCAAATATCAAGATACAGTGCAGGATGGAATGCGGATCAACTAGGTGTTACAATGTAATTCAAGTACAAGTGTTTGTGTATAGTGTTTGCTAGAAGCTAGAGAGCAAAAGTGTCCAAAAGAGTGTTTATGTAAAGTTGCGTGCCTTAATCTGATCCGCCCCATCTATTTATAGTAAAAGAAATGTAACAAACTACCCTATTAACCCAGGATCCGGCGGATATTCCCCACTTGAACGTTGTAGTCCTGGTCTTTCGGGTTCAACGTCTCTTATATAACAGATTTGCCCGAGTCTTAAGGAGAAGAAGTCCATCTGACCGTTAGTGACCCACAGCTTCTAACCTGCACGTGGTCAATTTAGTTAACGCCAGGATATCACCCAGGATGTTACCAATATCCTGATCCAGTATCCTGATCACAAGCAAACAATCAAAAGAAAGATATTAGTCAGGATATATACGCTCAGAAAATGGCCCATAACAATTGTCCCCAAATATATCTGTTGGTATACCAATCCAACGGATATATTTTAAAAATTTTATCTCGTAAATCAAGGCAATTAAATCGAGACAACGGTCAAGATTACAGCATAACTTCCAACGCGCTTTTAACTCGATGGAGATCTACAACGCTCCTATATCTTCTCTCTTCTTGTTTGAAAAGAAGATATCTCCGACGGAGTCTCCAGGTAATTCCCTACTTCTTATTCATTAACTGTCAATCTCTTTTCCTTTACTTGCAATGGCTGCCAGAACTTATTCTCAAACCGGCGAATCATCCGAGACCTTCATTCAGCAGAATCATCTTAAAAATCCCGAGAAGGAGGTCTGTGCTTTTGATAACGCAGACATTGCGGCTTTGAGAGCTTCCGGCGTTTTCCCCGATGGTACGGTCTTTAGACCATTTGATCGGTCAATTCGATCGGACGTTTCTTCTGCTGATTGGGTCTGCTTCCCGGCATAACCTTTCTCGCTAGGTCTTCGGTACCCTTTTCCCGAATTTATGATGCAATTCTTTCGGACTACCGGTATTTCCTTTGCCCAAACCATGCCCATGGTCTGGAGGATATTAATCGTACTCAACCAAATTAAAAAATTTCACTGTCCTGACCTTTGTATCGAAGATATGCCAATCGCTTACCGCCTCCGATCCCACGGTTCTAGCCGGTTTTTGCTTTTTTCAACTTCCAACAAACCCCTTATTCTTAAAGCTACCAAAAAGAAAGACGGATGGCAACGCAAGTTCTTCTTCGTCAAACGAGACTCCATTAATGAGGGTGCTAGCTTTCCGGTGGAGTGGTTAACCACCGGTAGGATCATGAATGTCCCCACGTACCTCTAGACTTTTATCTTTTGCTAATATCCTCTTATTAGATCCTTTTGCAGTGAATTTTAAGGAAGTATCTCCCCCTACCGCGGAATCAGAAAAAAGAATCAAAACAGTTTACCAATTACCTGCAAGTGACAGGAGTTTTACCACACATATCCCGAGTTCCAGTCAATACTCATCATCTGAAATGTCTGGTAAGGATTACTTTTGAAATAATTAATTAGCACAATATAATATAATGAAGGGTAATAAAGATGTAAGACTTTTCCCTTTACACAGCACCAGCCAAGATCCCTGAAGTCTTTAACCTCGACGAGCTGGACAGTTATTCCGATCAGGTCCAGATCAAGAAGGAACCTAGTCCCAAGGCCACGGCCTCAACCAAGCCCAGCAGTTCCAAGGCCATCGTCATTCCCAAACCTTCGCCAGCTACCAGGCCCCGGAGTTCATGCTCTCGTAAAAGGAAAGAGCCTGATTCCCCCGTTATCTCTAATACATTCCCCTATGAGAATCACGGGTTCATCGAACCAAGCGGATTTATGACTTCTTTCCTCAACCAGGTTAGTATCCTTGAGCTATATCCTACAGCTTATACCACATATAAGTATTTATTAAAACCAATACATGTCCTCTTATTTTTGCAGGGTCTTGAACGTCTGGTTCATCTATATCAAGAATCATGTGGGCTCAACAAGATGCTTGAATCCAAGTTGAAGAAAGCCGAGGTTACCATCTCCGATCACGGCATGATTGCAGCCGCCAAATCTTGGCACTACGAGGAGAAGTTCAAGGCTATGACCCAAGAACACCAGACCGCTCTCAACAAAGCTGCTTTCCAGGCCCAATCCGATCTTGATGCTGCCCATGCTCAACATGAACGGGATACGGTCAGCTACCGGGAAAGCCTTAAAAGTTCCGTTGTCACTTCCCTCCTCCAGGCCAGGCTAAAGATGGCCCATGAAGCCAAAGCACTGGGCTTTGAATGCCCTTCTTGGGACGTCAATGCTTGGGAAACAAAGCTAAGGAGCCTCGGTGGCACTTCTACTAAACCTGCAGCTGAAGGATCTTCAAAAGCAGTCGAAAAACCAACTGGTGCTGAGAGGGATGCTGAGGCTGATCCCGAGATGGATACTGCTGAAAATACCATGAACGAAGAAGGCGCTGCCTCCTAAAACTTATTTTCTGTAAATTTGAGAGTTACGCTTATGTTTGAACAATTTTACTTCTTGTCCTATGAACAATTTCTATTTCTGTAAAACAACTTGATAGCCGAAGGTGGATGGGTCCTAGGTTTTAGGATGAAACCTTCGGTTATCAACTGGTATTGCTTATTTCAAATAATTTCATCTTTCAATTGGCTTGCTATTGCTCTCATATCCTGATCAATATACTCAGTGATATATTATGAAAACTTCAGTCAATTTTAGACAAAACTTCTAAAGAATAAAAGATAGTCTATTTTCTAAAACCTGTTTTGATAACACTTATTTGATCAGAGTTTTATTTTCAATCAAGTATTACTTCCCCAATATTTCAATCAGATATCCCGAAACATATCCAAAAACACATTCTGAAGGCATATCCTAAAGATATGTCGTTTTCAGGATATTTTGATCCTTAATCAGAGTTATATAATTCCTGTAAGATTCACAAAGGAAATATCATACCAGGAATTGTGTAACCCTAGCATCAAACACCAACCCCTTTTGCAACTTCTCCTACCAAGATTTCCCTAGTCCGAGACACTTAGCCCAATTTTGATCTTTCAAGCTTCACACAATTGCTTTAGAAGAAATGTCCCCTATGCATGATGTCCTCAAACACTTATAAAATTATTGAACATTAATTCCGACTGTATAGACAATTCTTGTGTTACAGGGGTAAAACCCAAAATACACTGGAGATAAATCCTTAGTATCCTAGGGAAAATCCCAAATTTTCATGCGCTACGGGCGGGAGTGTATAAACTCCAAGACTTAGAAAGGTGAAAACCTTTAAACCTTAGAGGGTATGAAAATACCCTTTCGTGAGAGAGGGTGATCAATCCTCATATACCTTTAGGATTCAGGATATAGCCAACAGTAACGAAATTGTCAGCCACTTTTACATGAACTGGTCCCACCACCTTGAACTATTCCCGAATAACTTGCACTCCAGGCGGGGTGTTTAAACCCAATTCAGAAGAAAGGTGAATACCTTTAAACATGTGAAGGGATCAGGATCCCTTAGACGTAAGAGAGGGGGCCAATCCTCTAATCTTCTGAAGTATCCTGAGTGTGTATCCTGGTGCAATATCCCGAAGCGTATTCTGCAAAACCACTGTAAGCTAAGGTGGGTGTTAGCCTGGCTAACACCCCTCTGATGCTTAAGTCAGTAATGGGTTCAAAATAGTAAATAACATCAAAATTTAATAAAAGAGACAGAATTCATACCATCCTGAGTTGGAATTTAAATTCCATACTCACTTGAAATAGAGTTTTAGATGTATAGCATTCCAGGATCTCGGTAGCATATCCCCCTCCATATTCTTGAGTCGGTATGCTCCTTTTCCTAATTCTGATTCAACCTCGTAGGGTCCTTCCCATTTTGGAGCCAACTTTCCATCAGCAGGATTAGTAGTATTCTGAAAAGCCTTTCTCAATACCCAATCTCCAACCTGAAATCTTCTAGTCCTTATATTCTTGTTATATGCTTTGGATATCCTCTGTTGATATGCTGCCATCCTCAACCTTGCAGCGTCCCTTGTCTCATCAATAGTGTCCAGTTCCTGGCATAGGATTTCAGAATTCTGCTCAGGATCCCTGAGGTTGGATCTCGCTGTAGGTATCACCATTTCTGTCGGGATCACCGCTTCTGCCCCAAATACCAAAGAAAACGGGGTTTGGCCAGTTGCACTCTTCACCGTTATCCTATCAGCCCACAAAACAAAGGGTAATTCTTCTGCCCATCTTCCTTTCTTAGCCCCTAGTCTCTTTTTTAAGTTGTTGACAATTATCTTGTTCGAGGATTCTGCTTGTCCATTTGCATGAGGATGCACCGGAGTAGATGTGATCATTTTAATTCCCCAACTCTTGCAAAAGTCAGTAGTCCTTTTACTTATAAATTGAGATCCATTGTCACAAATTATCTCAGCTGGTACTCTAAACCTAGCCAGGATATTCCTTTTTATGAAGGATACCACTTCTTGGTCTCTAACCTGAACAAATGCTTCTGCTTCAACCCACTTGGAGAAATAATATCCATCATTGCCAACAGAAAAACCTTTCCTCCTGGAGCCTTTGGAAACTTTCCCACTATATCCATCCCCCATTTCATAAACGGCCAAGGGGAAACAATAGGATACATTGGTTCAGCAGGCTGATGTAATATATTACTATATCTTTGACATGCGTCACATCTTCGAGCATATTCTATAGCATCTTTTCTCATCGTCGGCCAATAATATCCTGTCCTTAATACTTTTGAGAATAACGACCTGCCCCCAGTATGGTTACCACAATCCCCTTCGTGTATATCCTGAAGCACTTCTTTGGTTTCGGGATCCTCCAAGCACCTCAGATATGGTCCTGCAAGAGATTTCTTATACAAAACGTCATTTATAATAGTGAATCGTGATACCTTCATTCTAAAGGCCTTAGGATTCTCATTCTTTGGGATGTGTCCTTCCTTGAGATATCTCATGATTGGAGCCGTCCATGACTTAGGTGTGACACCCGTGTCACTGCGACCATCAAACAAATGCCAAACCAATGAAATATTGTATTTCATACTTGGGATTTGTAAAAATATGTGTATCGATTGCACATATCAACTCTTGTCTGATTTCAAGCTCTAAATCGCTTTCTGGAAGGTTATACGCGCACTGATGCGTAAATATAACCAGTTTAATGCAACCAACACTCCGGAATAGTGAAATAAGCTTAACATACCTTAAATAACCTTTACATAACTTATATATAAGTTTTGGAAGGTTTGGTGTGGTGAAATCAAAGTTTAATCGCTTACAGGGACTAAAGTTGACAAACTGCGAAAGTATGCCAATTTGAACTGTAACAGACATTCCGGAGCATGACCATAAGTTAAACATACCATAAATATCCTTCACATAGCTTAGAAATAGGCTTTGAGGTGTTCGGTATGCTAAAATAAACTTTTGTGTCATTCAGGGACTAAAAGTGTCAAAAAGTGCACAAGTTTGCATTTTCGCGCATAACTTACGTTCTGAATACATCTGGACATCCAAAAATTTATGTAAGCACTAAAATATTTTATTTTAGTGTTCGCCATAAGAAAAATCCATTCGTCACGTCATTTGGATCGTTTGTCGCGCTTGTGCGCATTCCGTCGTAATTAAGCGAACATCGCGTTCGTACGACCAAACGAACCAACATCCGGCATATTTTTGAGCATGTTTTGAGTCCCCTATACTTTAACTTCATTTTAGAGCCTTGAAATGAGGTTAACGGGGTTCAAACGCATCAAAAAAGGCCTTAAACACGTGCAGGGACCATTCCTGCCACTTTTGAAAGATTTCTGAAACAGCAGGGTGCTAGCGTAGCGCGACTGCCTAATGCCTTGGCAGTAGCGCTACGCGACTGCCTATTCTGGACAGAAAACATGCAGAAAACTCAGTTTTGCATTTCCGGGACCACATTCGATGTATTAGCCGTTGTTTAATTCACAACCACACATTCTAACATGCTTAGTCAGCGGATAAGGATGGAATTTAGGCACCATAACTTTGCAACACATGTATGGATGGAATTTAAGCACCTAAACACCATAACTTTGCAACACATGTATGGTTGGAATTTAGGCACCATAACTTTACAACACATGTACGGATGGGATTAAGGCACGTTTTCCATGAAACGATCTTAACGGTTCGGGTATCCCTATAAATACCCCATTACCCCATGCTTTAAAATCACTAGAATTTTGATTGAGAAACTCTAAGTTGAAACCATTGTTTCATACCTGAGATTCTTAAATCGAAATTAGCATTCGGGGACCCTTCGTAAGTATTCTTTCGTTCTTTTCCTTATTTTACTGCTTTTCGAGTCAGAAAGTCAAACTTTGTTTGACTTTCAGCGTTGACCAGTAATGGTCAATGTGAAGTTCTTTTGAACTTCGCAACGTGAGTGTAATCATGTTGGTCATAGTCCCTTGGGACTATGCCCACTGATTACCACGTTGTCTAGGGTCGTAGGGTAAGCGATCTGATAAATCGCTTATACCTCGAACCCGACCCAGTTTGGTCGATCATTAGGATCCGACCAAACACATTAGGTGACCATAGTAGGTAGGGAATAACCTTCCGAGGTTATACCCTATGGTCGCATCGTTTAAGTAGTTGTATGATAGGTAGTTTATATGCCTTAGGTAAATTACCAGAACACCCTTTTCATGTATAATTGGTAATTAAGCATATGTAACCTAAACCTTTGTCACATAACTGATTATGTAATATGTTTAGGCATATAACACTTGTCATAGGGCTAGTTAGGCGGTCCGAACGCGTTTCACGCGAACGACGCGTTAAAGTAGCATAAGCTACCTAAACGGGTCGTAATGGGTCGTAGACACTTAGGTTAAGTTTCATTTAGTATGTAGGCTTTGACTAACCATATCACATGAGTTCCTACACTCATTTGGTTTACAAACCCTCATGCTACCTAGTCTTCCGATTTAGGTCCGGTTTATTAATGTAGTTACCTATATTAGGTGCCGTTTGATATTCCGCGATCTCTAGCATTGCTTGGTGGTTATCCTAGGACTTCTGAGCAATCTCAAGTGAGTACATAGACCCCTCTTTTACTGTTTTCCAAACTATTTTGGGGTGGAACACATGTGCCTACTTGTTACTTTCATGCTTTCCTGTTTTAACATCATATACTGCTATGTTCGTTAGTACATGATTTTATGACATTTCATGCTAGGTGTGCCCAATTGTGTGCATTACTTAGTACATCGTTTTACATGACATTTTGACATAGACATTTGACATAGACATTTCGGCATAGACATTTTAACATGATTGACATTTGATCATGCATTTCCCACAAAACATAACTTTGATTTAAACCAAGTTTTACTTCAATACTTTGTTTTTGTGCATATGGTTTAGTTGAGACATTTCACTTACCATACATGACATTTTGACATAGACATTTGACATGGATATTTGACATAGACATTTGACATGGATATTTGACATAGACATTTTGATATGATTTACATCTTGACATGAACACTTTGACATATTACCCAATACATTTGACAATTGATTTAAACATAGACTTCTTACATTGGTTGGTTTGGTTTGATTAAGTGATTAAGTAACGATGCGTGTGTAATATGATACAAGCATGGTGGATACGCCGCTGGTACTTCCTATATATAAGTGTTTGTATGGTATTACATATCGTAGCGTTATTTGAATCATTTCAGTTTGATACATATAACATTTTATACAAATAACATATTTTTCACAATACATTGTTTTACAAGCAACTTATCTTATACAAACTCAGTTTACATGGTTATTCATTTAACCATACATTATTCACTTATTTATACATATCATCTGAACTCATTGTTTTTCAAATGATTTATAAGACAAAGCAAATTACAAGGTTCATGACTAAACATTTTCTCAAACATAAGTCATGAATCTCATTTTCACAAAACCTATGTATCTCACAGGCATTTTTATGCTGACGTACCTATTTTCACATGTGTTTTTCAGGAGCTGTTGCATAAGATGATCAAGATATACTTAGGCAGACTTGGGCTTTAGTGACAATAAAAGATGCAAGATTAGTTAATTATGTTGTATTTCCTAGTTTGATAAGACATTGTAACACTTTTAATCAATAAAACGAAACTTCAATTGCCATGGATTTGAAACAATTAATTCTGTTACAACACTCCCCGACATTTCCGCCACGTTTTGTATGTTCTACGTGGTCGGGGTGTGACAGAAAAGATGGTATCAGAGCCAATGGTTATAGGGAATTAGGTTATTAGTAATGCTTTGACCTAGTCTATAACCTTCTTAGGACCCTAACGCGAGTTTACTTGCGTTTAGTCATAAAACAATACCGTCACCTATCCTTAGGCGACGACCACAACAAGAACATAAATTTTAAAACCGCTTTGAAAACTAATCATCTGTTCTAGGATGATTGATTACAAGGTTTTGAACCCTCTATTGTAAGGTTTTGAACCCTCTGTTATACGGTTTTGAACCCCTTTGAGTTTTCAAAACTCTCGTCAAGGTTTTGGGTTTTTAATAATGTGAACACGTGCAAACTGGAAGGGTGAATGCCTGTATTCTGGGTTTTCTGTCTAGGCAAGCACTTCGTATACATCTCATCAGACGCGAGACCAGTTGTGCTTACCTGGGAATTCTTGGGATGAGTGTTCACTTATAGGCGAGCATGTCTTCGCGATACATTATTTTTGACCTATTTACTTTGATTAATCACCAGGGTCGTTTGTTGCTTTGTAGTTACAAACAAATGACCAATATCCTTGCTTTCATCAGATTTGTTTCATCTCATTCATTTCGTCTAATTCTCTCACTCGTTTCCTTTCATGTTCTCCTCTTTTAGAATGCCTCCACGACGCGAAAATCCGGTATCTGTTGACGAGCTGGCAGCTGTCATTACACAGCAAATGACTGCTGCAATCCCGATCATCGTTGCCCAATGTCACCAAGCTATCAACAACAATAATGCCCTCTGCAACTTCAAGACGTTCAACTCGGCTAAGCCATCAAAGTTTTCTGGGTCTCAAGGAGCGACTGCACTTCTGCAATGGTTCGAGAGTCTAGAGAGCACTTTCAGGCATGTTCAATGTCCAAACGAGCGAAAGGTAGATTTTGCATCTAGTGTCTTCGAGAAACGAGCTTTGACATGGTGGAACGGTGTGGTGAGAGATAGGGGTGCCGAAGTGGCACTGGCCCAAACTTAGGAAGAACTTCGAGCATTGATGATGAAGGAATTCTGTCCTCGTCACGAGATCAGGGCATTGGAAAGGGAATTCGATGACCTTAAGCAAGACAGCGGCGAACATCGAGCATACACTGATCGATATGAGGAGCTGAGCCTGTTGTGTCCTACCATGGTTACGCCTTTGGATAAGGCGATCGAAAAGTACATTGATGGTCTCCCTGACTCAGTTCAAGACATTGTTACTGGTAGTAACCCCACTACGGTTAGGCAGGCCATTGAGCTATCTGCAACTCTGACTGAATCTCAGATCAGGAAACGTAAGCTTTTTCGGAAGGGTGACAAGAAACCAATCGAGGAATCAAAGACCATGGATGAGCAGACTGGATCCCTTGAGCGGTCAAAGAAGCAAAAGGCTTCTCAGAACTTCGCCTTGGTCGCTCACAATGGTCAAGCCGTCCCCAACCAACCAGCTCAACCCCGTACTAGGAAGCCATACAATGGAACTTCACCCTTGTGCAACCGATGTGGCCTACATCATCATTCTAATGTGAAGTGCCGCGAATGCCAAATTTGTGGACTTAAAGGTCATATGGCAAAAGTTTGCGTTGCAGCAGTTGCACCGAATCAAGCCGACAACAAACCTGCTCGAGCTCGTTTTCCACCAGGTTCTTGCAACAAGTGTGGTAAGATGGGACATTTCCGAAGAAATTGCCCAAAGCTTGCTAATGCTAATCCAGCACAGAGATGAGCATCTGATCGACTAGAAGACAACACTCTTTAGAAATAATCATATCTTATGTATTATTTTCTTTTGTTGTCAAGGTCCATGAAACAGTTGTTATCATTGTTAATAAATAAATCTTTTTATTTACATTACAATGTATATTATGTGGTTGTATGCATAAACAACATATCCCCTATAATACCGACAATCAAGGAATCGTATTACTTGAAAAGCAAACTACCCCCAAAATTCTTCCATTTTACAATCTCTTGCGTTTTCCACAAAGATCCTAAGTACCCGTCTCTTGCAAAGAAACGAAGTACAAGATAAAAGTTATAATTCTATACGAATACCCCAAGTACCACTATAAATTTTTAATAGGGTACCCAAGGGTATTTCCGTATGTCCTAAATTATTGTGTACCTTAATTCAAATATTGCGTTTTCCTGAAAACGAAAATCGAATTTTTGGTAGATCATCCTATCTTCATGGATGGATTCTTGAAATGATTAAAGTACCAAAAGAAATCCACGAATTGGATTCCTGGTGTACTTTAAGTATCCGCGTCCAAAGATAACAAATTAATAACCAAATTAAACAACTATGTGATTATGTGTTTACGTGTTCCCTTTATGTTTTTCGGTGTGATCCAAATTCTTGTCATTCAAATCCTCATAGAATCTTCCATATCTTTGTGTGCTGTATTAAATCCTCAACGGGCTTGTACGTAATAGTAAAGACCCTTGGATTATATTGTACCATTCCATAATTAGACCCTGAGAGGTCTAGGTAAACTGATTGATCCAAAAATCTGGTTAGGAATATCATGTGATGATATAGCTGAAAGGACTCCTTGGTGGCCTAATTTAAAAGGATCCTTTGTCGATCTAATTAAAAGGACCCTATGGTAGTTTAGTCACACTCATCATCAGGTTTGATTTTTCCTCCCCTTCACATTTCAGACAAATTGTGCGGACTATGCAAGGAATTGCGTAATTATGGATGCATACATAATTATGAAATTCAGTGCACGGAAACCACAGCAAATTGTGTCATGTGTCTAGTGACTATTCCGTTCATTTTTGTTTCTGAAGTTGTAAAATGACTATTCCGTTCATTTTTGTTTCTGAAGATGTAAAATGACTATTCCGTTCATTTTTGTTTCTGAAGATGTAAAATGACTATTCCGTTCATTTTTGTTTCTGAAGATGTAAAATGACTATTCCGTTCATTTTTGTTTCTGAAGATGTAAAATGACTATTCCGTTCATTTTTGTTTCTGAAGATGTAAAATGACTATTCTGTTCATTTTTGTTTCTGAAGATGTTGTGGAAAATGACTATTATGTTCATTTTTGTCTCTAAAGAATGCCTGTTGAAAATAACTCTGTTCATTTTTCATTTCTGAAAAATGTTCGTTAAAGAGAAATTACAGGATTACGTCTTGTTCATCTTTGATGGTTATTTAACACAAAGTCACAAATAGACTCCTACGAATTAATTTCGGGACGAAATTTCCTAAAGTAGGGGAGACTGTGACACCCGTGTCACTGCGACCATCAAACAAATGCCAAACCAATGAAATATTGTATTTCATACTTGGGATTTGTAAAAATATGTGTATCGATTGCACATATCAACTCTTGTCCGATTTCAAGCTCTAAATCGCTTTCTGGAAGGTTATACGCGCACTGATGCGTAAATATAACCAGTTTAATGCAACGAACACTCCGGAATAGTGAAATAGGCTTAACATACCTTAAATAACCTTTACATAACTTATATATAAGTTTTGGAAGGTTTGGTGTGGTGAAATCAAAGTTTAATCGCTTACAGGGACTAAAGTTGACAAACTGTGAAAGTATGCCAATTTGAACTGTAACAGACATTCCGGAGCATGACCATAAGTTAAACATACCATAAATATCCTTCACATAGCTTAGAAATAGGCTTTGAGGTGTTCGGTATGCTAAAATAAACTTTTGTGTCATTCAGGGACTAAAAGTGTCAAAAAGTGCACAAGTTTGCATTTTCGCGCATAACTTACGTTCTGAATACATCCGGACATCCAAAAATTTATGTAAGCACTAAAATATTTTATTTTAGTGTTCTCCATAAGAAAAATCCATTCGTCACGTCATTTGGATCGTTTGTCGCGCTTGTGCGCATTCCGTCGTAATTAAGCGAACATCGCGTTCATACGACCAAACGAACCAACATCCGGCATATTTTTGAGCATGTTTTGAGTCCCCTATACTTTAACTTCATTTTAGAGCCTTGAAATGAGGTTAACGGGGTTCAAACGCATCAAAAAAGGCCTTAAACACGTGCAGGGACCATTCCTGCCACTTTTGAAAGATTTCTGAAACAGCAGGGTGCTAGCGTAGCGCGACTGCCTAATGCCTTGGCAGTAGCGCTACGCGACTGCCTATTCTGGACAGAAAACATGCAGAAAACTCAGTTTTGCATTTCCGGGACCAGATTCGATGTATTAGCCGTTGTTTAATTCACAACCACACATTCTAACATGCTTAGTCAGCGGATAAGGATGGAATTTAGGCACCATAACTTTGCAACACATGTATGGATGGAATTTAAGCACCTAAACACCATAACTTTGCAACACATGTATGGTTGGAATTTAGGCACCATAACTTTGCAACACATGTACGGATGGGATTAAGGCACGTTTTCCATGAAACGATCTTAACGGTTCGGGTATTCCTATAAATACCCCATTACCCCATGCTTTAAAATCACTAGAATTTTGATTGAGAAACTCTAAGTTGAAACCATTGTTTCATACCTGAGATTCTTAAATCGAAATTAGCATTCGGGGACCCTTCGTAAGTATTCTTTCGTTCTTTTCCTTATTTTACTGCTTTTCGAGTCAGAAAGTCAAACTTTGTTTGACTTTCAGCGTTGACCAGTAATGGTCAATGCGAAGTTCTTTTGAACTTCGCAACGTGAGTGTAATCACGTTGGTCATAGTCCCTTGGGACTATGCCCACTGATTACCACGTTGTCTAGGGTCGTAGGGTAAGCGATCTGATAAATCGCTTATACCTCGAACCCGACCCAGTTTGGTCGATCATTAGGATCCGACCAAACACATTAGGTGACCATAGTAGGTAGGGAATAACCTTCCGAGGTTATACCCTATGGTCGCATCGTTTAAGTAGTTGTATGATAGGTAGTTTATATGCCTTAGGTAAATTACCAGAACACCCTTTTCATGTATAATTGGTAATTAAGCATATGTAACCTAAACCTTTGTCACATAGCTGATTATGTAATATGTTTAGGCATATAACACTTGTCATAGGGCTAGTTAGGCGGTCCGAACGCGTTTCACGCGAACGACGCGTTAAAGTAGCATAAGCTACCTAAACGGGTCGTAATGGGTCGTAGACACTTAGGTTAAGTTTCATTTAGTATGTAGGCTTTGATTAACCATATCACATGAGTTCCTACACTCATTTGGTTTACAAACCCTCATGCTACCCAGTCTTCCGATTTAGGTCCGGTTTATTAATGTAGTTACCTATATTAGGTGCCGTTTGATATTCCGCGATCTCTAGCATTGCTTGGTGGTTATCCTAGGACTTCTGAGCAATCTCAAGTGAGTACATAGACCCCTCTTTTACTGTTTTCCAAACTGTTTTGGGGTGGAACACATGTGCCTACTTGTTACTTTCATGCTTTCCTGTTTTAACATCATATACTGCTATGTTCGTTAGTACATGATTTTATGACATTTCATGCTAGGTGTGCCCAATTGTGTGCATTACTTAGTACATCGTTTTACATGACATTTTGACATAGACATTTGACATAGACATTTCGGCATAGACATTTTAACATGATTGACATTTGATCATGCATTTCCCACAAAACATAACTTTGATTTAAACCAAGTTTTACTTCAATACTTTGTTTTTGTGCATATGGTTTAGTTGAGACATTTCACTTACCATACATGACATTTTGACATAGACATTTGACATGGATATTTGACATAGACATTTGACATGGATATTTGACATAGACATTTTGATATGATTTACATCTTGACATGAACACTTTGACATATTACCCAATACATTTGACAATTGATTTAAACATAGACTTCTTACATTGGTTGGTTTGGTTTGATTAAGTGATTAAGTAACGATGCGTGTGTAATATGATACAAGCATGGTGGATACGCCGCTGGTACTTCCTATATATAAGTGTTTGTATGGTATTACATATCGTAACGTTATTTGAATCATTTCAGTTTGATACATATAACATTTTATACAAATAACATATTTTTCACAATACATTGTTTTACAAGCAACTTATCTTATACAAACTCAGTTTACATGGTTATTCATTTAACCATACATTATTCACTTATTTATACATATCATCTGAACTCCTTGTTTTTCAAATGATTTACAAGACAAAGCAAATTACAAGGTTCATGACTAAACATTTTCTCAAACATAAGTCATGAATCTCATTTTCACAAAACCTATGTATCTCACAGGCATTTTTATGCTGACGTACCTATTTTCACATGTGTTTTTCAGGAGCTATTGCATAAGATGATCAAGATATACTTAGGCAGACTTGGGCTTTAGTGACAATAAAAGATGCAAGATTAGTTAATTATGTTGTATTTCCTAGTTTGATAAGACATTGTAACACTTTTAATCAATAAAACGAAACTTCAATTGCCATGGATTTGAAACAATTAATTCTGTTACAACACTCCCCGACATTTCCGCCACGTTTTGTATGTTCTACGTGGTCGGGGTGTGACATTAGGATCCTCCTCGGGATACTCATCATCAGGATCCTGAATACTTATTACTTCCTTATCCTGAGGATTCGTCGCAGGAAATAAGATATGTAATATTGGTATTCGGGTTCCTTCCGGTATCCTGACCGATGATCCCAGATTTGCCAAGGCATCAGCTTCAACATTTTCCTCTCTTGGTACCTGTTCAAGTGTAAAAATATCAAAGTATCCTGCTAATTTTTTGAGAATTTCGAGATACTCGATTAACTTCTCTCCTTTAACTGCATAGGTTCCATTAAAATGATTAGTGATAAACAAAGAATCAACATATACTTGCAAATTCTTGATACTCATATTTTTAGCCAACTCTAACCCTGCAATCAAAGCTTCATATTCTGCCACATTATTAGTACCAGGAAATTCACACCTAATAGCCTGGGGTAATATGTCCCCCTGTGGCGATTTTAGTAGTATACCTAGACCTACTCCTCTTACATTAGATGCACCATCAGTATATAATGTCCAGCATTCTAAATTTTCTCCTAGCTGCTGTACTTCTAGGTTTACTTCATTTTGAATGTCACTACTGAAATCAGCGACAAAGTCAGCTAAAGCCTGAGACTTTATGGCATTTCTAGGCTCATATACTAAGTCATAAGCACTTAATTTTACTGACCACTTAGCCATCCTACCCGACATCTCGGGTTTCCTAAGCACATTTTTAACAGGATAATTGGTTTTAACATGAATCATATGTGTCTCAAAATAATGTCTAAGTTTCGTTGATGCCATAACTAGGGCTAATATCAATTGTTCTAGATGAGAATATCTAGTTTCAGCATCTAATAGGCTTTTACTAACATAATAGACAGGATACTGCTGACCTTCATGATCCTTTACAAGGACAGCACTTACTGCATTTCCTGACACTGCAATATAAAGGGATAATGGTTCGCCATCCTCAGGTTTCATTAATAAGGGTGCAGTTGAAAGATACTGCTTCAAATCCTGCAAGGCTGCTTCATGCTTCGCTCCCCATTCGAACTTCTTATTCTTCTTGAGGATATCATAAAATTCCTTGCATTTTTCCGAGGATCTTGAAATAAATTTGTTCAATGCTGCTACTCGGCCTGTTAACCGTTGAACATCCTTCATATTCGAAGGTGATTTTATATCCAGGATAGCTTTGATCTGCTCCGGGCGTGCCTCTATGCCTCTTTTGGTCACCATATATCCTAGAAACTTTCCTGCCCCCACTCCGAAATGGCACTTAGCAGGATTCTGTTTCATGTTATATTGATCCAGGATATCAAACACTCCCTTAATATCCCGGAGATGATCCTCAGCCTTTTTAGATTTCACCACCATATCATCAATGTATACCTCCATGGTGTCCCCTAGCTTGTCTTTAAACATCATGTTCACCAACCTCTGGTATGTTGCACTTGCATTTTTCAAACCAAAGGGCATAGCAGTATAACAATAAATACCTGTGGGCATCATGAAAGCAGTATCCTCATAATCAGAGGGTTCCATTTGGATTTGCTGAAATCCTGATGAGGCATCCATGAAGGTTAACATCTCATGACCGGCGGTAGCATCTACCATTGAATCGATATGAGGTAGAGGAAACGGATCTTTGGGACAGGCTTTGTTTAATTCTGTGTAATCTACACAAACTCTCCATTTCCCATTTTTCTTTTGTACCACAACTACATTCGCAAGCCATTTAGGAAACTTCACTTCTCTAATCATCTTGCTCCTTAGTAGCCTTTCAACTTCCTCTTGGATGATCACATTTCGCTCCGGAGCAAATTTTCTTCTCTTTTGTTGGACCGACTTGAACGACCTGTCAATACCAAGCTTATGTGTTATAATATCCTTGGATATACCTGTCATATCCTCGTGCTTCCATGCGAATGTTGACATCCTGCATTTCAAAAAGTTAGTCAATTGATTTTCAATATCCTGAGGGATATTGGTTCCTACGAGCACCGAGATATCCGGATTATCCTGAAATAAAGTTAATTATTTTAGCATCTGTTGGGGGTGATGCTGCCCTTTATTCTTCTTTCTTCCCAACAAATCCTTCAAATACCCCTTGCTCAATAGGTAGCTTATTTCTTTCCTTAGAGCAATGCAATCCTCGGTCACATGTCCGAAATCTTCATGGAAGGCACACCATTTGGATTTACCCTTCCAATAAGCTTTTTGTTGATTCTTTCGAGGCCACCTAGCTTTGTCTCCTAAACCCTACATAGCATACATTAACTCAAGTATGTTAACAGAAAAGCAGTATTCAGATAATTCAGGATATTCTTCAGGATCCTCGTCTTCAACAGTATTCACTTTTTTGTTGTCATTTCTGCCATATGGCTTAGAGCGATATGGTTTATACGAGGATTCTGATTTCCTGTTGGTTAATTCATAGGTTGAGGTAGAATTCATTCTCTCTTGCATCTTTTTGTCATCTTCCAAGCGAATATATCTCAAGGCCCTGTTACGAGCTTCATCGAGATTCCTGCAGGGATTCATTACAAGATCCTGATAAAACTGAGAATCCTTTTGTAACCCCATCTTAAAAGCCTGCACAGCTGTTGCAACATCATGATGTGGGATATCCAAGGATTCCTGACTAAATTTGTTCACATAATCCCTCAAGGATTCCTGAGGTCCTTGAGTTATCCTGTAAAGATCACTGGTTAGTTTCTCAAAACTCCGGCTGCAAGAAAACTGACTATTAAATAAATTAACCAAATGAGCAAGCATGCTTCCTTGAGCTCCGGAGGGATAGGGTTAATCTCCATTCTTTCCCTATACTGGGCAATATGCTCTTCAGGATCCGTAGTCCCATCATACAGCTTCATGTTAGGGGTTTGAAATCTCTTTGGGATTTCAGCATCACAAATAGGATATGTAAAGCGGGATATCCTGTGGCTATCTTGGGATACTTCCGGAATTGGCTGGACCACTCTAGGTACGCTGAATATCATGTCCTTCAATTTCTGAAGCTCCCTAGTAAATGTTGACGTCATACCTGCATCCTGCAAAGACCCATTATTGTTAGTAGTAAGAATATTATTATTTGACACGTTACTGGTCTGAGGGTTCTGGCCATATCCTGAAGCATATCCTGAGCTCCTCACAGTTGACATCCTGACCGAGGAGGGTAACTCAGGAATATGATTATGAGAACGGCTTGGCATGATATTCCCCCGGTTATCTTCAGTGTAAACTGCAGAACTGAAGTTCAAAGCTCTAGGCTGCAAAGGAGTGACAGTTTATTCAGCAGGTCTACTTGGGCCGAATTTCAAGAGTTGTATCTCTCTCATTAGCATCCGATTAGTTTCCTGCTGCTGCCTCATCTGTTCATGTACACTACCAAACAAATTCATAATTTCATCATTAGAAGCCAAAACAGCACCAGATCCCTGGGTACTGGGAGCGGGGATAACATCCCGAGCCACATGACTTTCAGTTCCGTGTGAAGAAGCTTGCATTCTTGGAGGAGGAGGTGGAAGCACCGAACCAATTGTTGCAGAGGTTGTAGCAGACATGGTGGAAGAACTCATGTTTGATCTCGAGGCCATTGAAAACAATGTAGCAAAAAGTTTTGACAATAGAAAACCGAGTGATTATTTTACTAAAGTTTTTAGCAAAAATAGCACCACTTGCCCCACGGTGGGCGCCAAATTGTTTTGGTCAAAAATTACCGAAGTAATTAAGTGATCAAATTAGTTAAGTGAGGTAGTGTGCTAGAAATGAGTGTCGAAAAAATGTTAATCAAATTAATTGCAAAAATAGTTTCAGGATACGGCTCAGGATATAGAATTGTATCTGTGATCAAACAATGAGCTAAAAAATAAAGGTTGACACGTGATGTACGAGGAAAGCCCTTGATCAATCTAGATCGCCGGCACAAAACCTCAGGAGCTGACAATCGCAGCTGCCTTGTTCTTCTATTACTTCAAATATCAGGATACAGTGCAGGATGGAATGCGGATCAACTAGGTGTTACAATGTAATTTGAGTACAAGTGTTTGTGTATAGTGTTTGCTAGAAGCTAGAGAGCAAAAGTGTACAAAAGAGTGTTTGTGTAAAGTTGCGTGCCTTAATCTGATCCGCCCCATCTATTTATAGTAAAAGAAATGTAACAAACTAGCCTATTAAACCGGGATCCGGCGGATATTCCCCACTTGAACGTTGTAGACCTGGTCTTTCGGGTTCAACGTCTCTTATATAACAGATTTCATGAGTCTTAAGGAGAAGAAGTCCATCTAACCGTTAGTGACCCACAGCTTCTAACCTGCACGTGGTCAATTTAGTTAACGCCGGGATATCGCGCAGGATGTTACCAATATGCCGATCCCGTATCCTGATCACAAGCAAACAATCGAAAGCAAGATATTAGTCAGGATATATACGCTCAGAAAATGTCCCATTACAAGCAGGCATATACTTATGTTGAGTAACCTTAACACGTTAAGTCCTTCACTTGGAGTGTGATGTCATCACGGATCGTTTAGTATAAAACAAGTTATAGTTTGGTTTTTTAAACCAAGTTCACTATAACTGATGGGTTTGATACCAATCTGTCACAGCCTGAAATTTCCACATGCGGAGTATCACCGCGAGGCATATGACGGCCTTGGATCAAGCCACCAATCACATTGAACATTCATTATATGTAAAGTAAAACCATCCTCAATATGATTAGTGACAAAACATTTAAGTCTAAAAAATAGTAAGTTGAAATAAAGTTCCAAAGCGTAACAAGTTCAAAATAGCGTTCAAGCATTTAGCAGATGCATGAAGTTCATAAGTAATCTAAAACATAAGTTTCCGAGGTAGGAATCCAACAACGGATTCTAGACGACCACCACAACGTTCCAAGCAAACTCCGGCGCATCATCTACGGACCTGCAAGCATGCAGTAGTGTGTCAACATAAAGTTGGAGAGTTCACGGTTTTTGAAAAAGGTTTTCTCATGTTTATCCAAAAACATCGTTATGTGAAGTTACCATGTTATTAACAACCCATGGGGAGCTACCCCATTTTTATGTATGAATGAACCAACCAATCAACTAAACTGTGTAGTACCGAAACCTTGACGTAATTATTGTTTGCCCTTTTGATCAATGTCTACCGTCATTGATCAGAGTTCCTAGATAATAGTCCACGCCCGTCCTCCTCCAGGGGCACGATGTGAGGTTATCAAACCTAATAGCGCTATCAACTAATTTCCCGTTCGTCTCGTATGACGATTAATCGGTATGAGTGAAAAAAGGGGCTTTCATGGTAGATTTTCATTTTGTGAATGAAGTTCCCAAACCACCGGGAATATACGAAGTTCCCAACCACCAGGAATATGTGAAGTTCCTATCCCACCAGGAATATTTGAAGTTCCCAACCCACCGGGAATGCATGCTTTTAGTAGTAGTGTGAATTCACCTTAGGTTGCTCGGTAGATAATATATTTACCCTAAGCTTGGTCAACCACATCCAATTATGGTTACCAATGTTAGGACGGTATTCAAGTAGACACGTATACATGTAGCACATAAATCCATGTTTCATATAACACATATGGTTTGCATAGTGAACAATAACAGTACGCATACACTGCCCAAACGTAACACTTAAACTGTGTGGCCCAATAATTAATAGTCCAATAATTAAATGGACCAGTTCAGTCGAAACCATGAGGTCTCGACTCGAGAATAAGAGGTCTCGATTCATAACCATGGGATCCCGAGTCGCAATCAGGAGATCTCGAGTTGTCCAGTTAACACCCGAAACCAGGGTTTCGACTCAAGCCTTGAGTCGGAACCAGACAGGTTTCGACTCGCAACCAGGCTGGTCTCGAGTCCCTTTATTATGATGTGTCTAGTTTCGAGTTGTAAACAAAATGGTCTCGAGTCACAACCGGGAGGTTTGGACTCGCATCTACTGCTAATGTTTCTAGAATCTTATCCATTTCAGCAACAGCGAATCAAATTTCATTAACATGTTTTGTATTCCGTACATTCCCTAAATCCTAACAAATATAACACATTTTAAATATTTCAAGAATCATTCAAACAGTTCATCATCAGGGTTTTCAACATTTATCAAAACAAATCTATCATCTTATCCTTTAACTCAGTATTATAACACAACATCATGATATCATCAAACAAGCATGTCTAATCCTAACACTATTTTATTAACATACAACATCCACATTCCTCTATTGTTACATTGTGAACACCTACTAACCATGCATCATCATCATCGAATACTACTATCATTTTTCAGCTCGATCTCATTATTCATGGAACACTAAAACAACCACTACTCATATATACATCTAAGTCATCGACTAATCAAGTAGGCACCTTTGTTTACATAACACACTAAGATGTAAGATCACTAACCTGGAACGAAGTGTGCGAGTGAGTGAGCGGTTGAAATCTTCAAGAGGTGGCTCCTTAACAATGGAGATATGGCATGATGTTGATGAAGATGGTGCGCCGCAAGGGTGGGAGGAGGAAAGGAGGTGATGTGTTCCTAGGGTTTTAAGTGAGAGAAAGTAGGAGAGAAAGAGGAGAGAATGTTTGGGGATTTGTGAGAATGATTGCAAGAATGATGTCTGCCAAAATGAGGGGATGTCGGTTGGTTTCAAGGGATATATACCCTTCTCGAAACCGCCCATGTTCCTAGGGCTTTGGGGTGTTTCTGGGTGGGCCTATTACATTGGGCCAAGTTATGAGTTCATGACCCATTAGCCGAAAATGAGGAGAGTCGGAACAACCGGAGACCCGGACTCGAAACCTAGGGTCTCGAGTCGAAACCAAAGGGTTTCGGCTCACCCCCATACATTTACACATAACAATCTAACTAGATAAATATGTTTATATGTACTACACGTTCTCACCAAAACACACATAATACGCAAAAATTATAACTCCAGATTTTCAATTAATAATCTCACATAATTGCATCGTACAATAAACTTGTGTGAGAAAACCCGAAGTGTCACAGATGAACACCTTAAACTTACTGATTATCCATGTACGTTCCAAATCATCCTCTTCGTCTTCCTCATTTGATAAGAACATACACACACACACTATGTGTGTGTGTTGACATATGCATCTGCCCAAGAATAGGCTTTCCTTTTTCTCCATCTTTTTATTTAAAACACTTTCCAACTTATCTCTTATAACCCCTATAGTTTACAATCTTACCCCATATACCCCAAACCTTATTTCTACTTTTGGACTTGTAGTATTAAAAAATTTATTTAACTTAGTTATCACCTTCCATTCTATATCTCTCGAAATCATACTAGAGAATAAAAATATTTGGGTTTTTGGGGGGGTTACATTATACTAGGGTATTTCTCCGCTCGTTGCAGAGGTGCATGACTGCGAGCATTCGATGGCTATTGGATCAATTCGTTATAGTACTGGTACAATACATGCACTCGGTAGAGAAATCAATGCCTACTTTACATCATCCAAAAAATATAAAACAGCACCGGTGTTCGAATGGTATCAATCAGTTTAGATTGTCATGGTATTGTTATTCATATTCATTTATCGCCGCAGACAAAGTTATATATATATATATATATATATATATATATATATATATATATATATATATATATATATATATATGTAGGTCTGTTTTTCTCGGAGTATCCGATACGTAACCTATCCTTGTTTATCACAAACACTATCACGGGTGCGGAATCCCCGTAACGGTGCAAACCAAACAATGTAAAATGGACAACACAAACAGATAATCAAAGATTCACTTAGATTAACAGGATGAGAACAAATTGCAAACACATGCACACAATGCTTGACGATAAACTCTCAGTTCTTTCTATGCTCTCATTTGAATATTTGTACTGACCAACGGCAAAAACCATTTGGACGAAAACCATCAGTGACGAAATCAGGGATTTCGCCACACACATAATGACGAAAACAAAAGGGATTTCGCCATATATGATTTTGACGAAATCACACAGAGATTTCATCCAATATATGAATGAGTTTTTCATTTGACATCATCATGACATCACTAAGATGATGTCATGGTGATGTGTCGACGGGACAGGTCGCGGCTCTCCATGCTTCGCGTGTCGAACTCTGGGGCGCACGATGGAGGAATGTCGCTACGTCAGGCTTGAGCCGAACCTAACCGTGTCGAACCGAGTCGAGTCGAACCGAGCCGAGTCGCGTCCACATAAAGTGTACCAACAAACTCCCCCTTGGACGCTACTCGTGATGGTTCGTCTTCCATGTCTTTTGTGTCGGAGGATCTTCCAAGGTCTTCACGTGTCGCAAATAAGGAGTGTATCAAAAAACTCCCCCTTGAATGATGCTCGTGAATCTTTTGAACTACAATACTTCAGATCCTTTTGGTGTTGATGAGTGGTCAGCTGCAACTTGATCATCTTGATCTTCAGACTGCTTCAACTTCGTGTCTTCACTTTACGGCTTGTCATGTGACACGTTCTCTTCGCCTTTAGCTGCTTTTGTTGTCGCATCTGCACATACAAGAAAGCTAAACACGTAATGAGAACAGCTGCTTGGAATTTAGATAAATTAAACAAAAAGACACATATGAGATCAAATCTCAATCAAACACCGACCAACAACAGTTTGAAAGTTTTGAAAATGATCAATTTTAATCCCTTAGTTTCAAAACTTGTTAACTTCGACAGTTTATGAAGGTTCAATTGTTTTCTGGCTTACGATCATGATTTTGGGTAGGAGAGACTCGAGTTCCAACACCGGTCAATAAAAAAAAACTAGAAGCAAAATCTTTTTGGCTTTTATAAAGTTTATATAAAACACACCTAAAATCTTTTTGGTATTTTTCATTTTTCAAATGTAAAGACGGAAAGCAATAAATAAATATATACAAAGAAGCAAAAACTGAAAGCAGTAAATAAATATTTACAGACATTCTTTTTGCGAGTTTCGAGGGTAAGAGAATCATATCAGTGTACGGTCAAGCCAAAACGCTCTTTTTGTTCAATTAGTTAACATTTAGATAAGCATCCTATAACAATTATCGATATTGTTGTCCACATAAGCTCAACTTATCAGATGTAATCATGGCGAGGGGATACGATTAGTGTATGATTTATACTTACCGACCGGTGTTCATCCACACACGACACATTCCCGTATCAAGGTATGCACGAGAGTTCATCTTACTGGTGAGTATACCGTTTATCATCTGTTTGACCGTATAAAAGAATGTGAGAAACTCACTTATTTTGATTGAAAACAAGCCCTACGTGATAGAATCACTTATTGATGATGAACTTGATTTTCAGATGCATGAGGGCACAGGAGCAAGTCCGGAGCAAGTCCGTGAACAGGCCAGTACTTTCGTACAGCAGAGAGACGAACTTGACTCCCGGATAAATGTGATATATTATCACTTATTTTGAGGGACATGTGATTGTTGATCACTTATTGAGGTCGAATGCAATATGTACAGGTATGTATAGTATCATGGAAGATCTAGACTTCGTCTCCGTTATTTTTCGGTTTGATACAACCATGATACCCAGATGATAAGACAGCATACAGACCGAATATCTCAGAACCTCGGCAATCTCTCAAACGAAATTTCGGTACTAAGACCATATGCCAATGAGTGGTTCCCACCTGGTCTTCAGTCGATTTAAGGTTTATATCACCCTGCACACTTTAAAATGATTGTGAGCCTACCGATACATCTTAAATAGAGCTGCTTAACATTTTTCATTTTGCATTTTAGTTTAAAGAGGTTTAGACAGACCACTGATGTACTATCATTTTCTCTTTTGCTCGCCAGGAAACTCATTTTTGTTTTTCCAATGTTTTTGCGCTTTTGAAATTTTTCGATGTTTTTGAATTTTCAAATTTTGGATTTACTCCCCCTAAAATGAACAAACTATGATAAATTTAAAAAAACACAAAGGTATTTACAAAAACGATTTTCCGATGTTGGTTAACTCATGTTTTACCTCAAAGCCGTTTACCAAAATTAAGTTTTAATCAGAAATGATTTATCGAATTTTGGAAAAATCAGTTGGCATGTCGGTAATCGGTGCAGACCATGACAACATTGACAAGTTTCATATTGAAACGATCACGTGTGAGGTGATATTTGAGGTCAACGTGTCTGGCCAAAGAGTGCTGTACGAGATGATAATAATTCATAAAGCAGCTTAAATATCGATAAGTATAGGAGAGATTAGAAATTCAAAACCGTATCCTAAAACTGATTCGTGAATTGCCAGGAATCTGAGTGCTTTCCCAGACTGGATATCCACCCGGTGTGGATTTCAAAGTCGGTTTTATAGCTACTGAAAAATCTCTTCACAGCAACAAGATCATAAACCTCTGGGTTAGGCTGGTCTTCCACATTGCACCAGCGAAGGTCTTTGTCTTTCTCTTTCAGAAGTAGTGTGCGGTTGTTCAATCCACGCCAAGGCATCCGCACACCCGGTTGGTTTGTTCAACAAACACATTTTCTTCAATTATACCGCGAAGAAATGTACACTGCACGTTCTTCTTGTTGATTTTGATTTGATACAAAAGCCCATTGAGTTGCACTTATAGATTTTTGACCAAAAACATTCTTTACCCATGCTGTTGCAGAGGTTTGATCTTGACCTGGTTGTGGGTCCGTACTCCAATCCCACGGACTTGTACTACTTATATTTGATGTTAGAACGATTGTACCTGATAAAACACTTGAAAACACAAAGTTAGAACAGTTTTGCAAGTCTTCTGTTTAAAATTGACAACAGATCAGGATGTTTGATGAAATCCAATGGTGATTTCGTCGAAGTTATGTGTGACGAAAACAGTTGATCTCGGTGACAAATATGTGACGAAATTAATGTTTTTTCGTTGACTGAAATGAGACAAAATTACAGTGTTTTCGTTGAATGATATGTGACGAAATCAAAGTGAGTTTTCAAACACCAATATGTTAGACGAAATTGAGTGATTTCGTTGACAAGTATGAGTGAAGAAATCGGATTTCGTTGAGTGTATTGTTTGACGAATATCAATGGATTTTGTTGACTGTAAAGTTGACGAAATTAGATTTCGTTGAAAATGCACATGCTAACGAAAATAGGGATTTCGTAAGAGGGTGATTTCGTCCAGATTTCTTCTAGATGAGATTTCGTTGACTATGGTTCCCAGCTATTAGATATTTTTCAAACCTTATCCTCTGACAGGTTGACACCAAATTCAACAAACCATGCTTCTCTGATTTCGATACATCTTTTTCTCACCAACTAATGATCACAGTACACAATTTTCAAATACACTTGTAATATTATATTGATAAACACAATCACTTAGAATCATCAAACCTCAAATACATAAACATGCAGATAGCAGTTTGAATATTTCAAGAACACATTGAAGATATGAAGTTTCTGAAAATGATTTTGCCTATATTTTCAACAAAAACCCAAATGTCAACATGTATAGATGCAATATAACAGGTTTTCAATAAAACTATAGCAAAATAAAACTTGTAAACACAAATTTTCAGCAGAATATCCAGAAAGAAAAATAAAATTTTTCAAGAACAACAATCTGAAAATAACAAGAGCACACTTGTTTCAAACAACACAATGTTTGGTTTTAAACAAGGAAAAGAGCCATAGCTCTGATACCACTTGTAGGTCCGTTTTTCTCGGAGGATCCGATACGTAACCTATCCTTGTTTATCACAAACACTATCACGGGTGCGGAATCCCCGTAACGGTGCAAACCAAACAATGTAAAATGGACAACACAAACAGATAATCAAAGATTCACTTAGATTAACAGGATGAGAACAAACTGCAAACACATACACACAATGCTTGATGATAAACTCTCAGTTCTTTCTATGCTCTCATTTGAATATTTGTACTGACCAACGGCAAAAACCATTTGGACGAAAACCATCAGTGACGAAATCAGGGATTTCGCCACACACATAATGACGAAAACAAAAGGGATTTCGCCATATATGATTTTGACGAAATCACACAGAGATTTCGTCCAATATATGAATGAGTTTTTCATTTGACATCATCATGACATCACTAAGATGATGTCATGGTGATGTGTCGACGGGACAGGTCCCGGCTCTCCGTGCTTCGCGTGTCGAACTCTTGGGCGCACGATGGAGGAATGTCGCTACGTCAGGCTTGAGCCGAACCTAACCGTGTCGAACCGAGTCGAGTCGAACCGAGCCGAGTCGCGTCCACATAAAGTGTACCAACAAACTCCCCCTTGGACGCTACTCGTGATGGTTCGTCTTCCATGTCTTTTGTGTCGGAGGATCTTCCAAGGTCTTCACGTGTCGTAAATAAGGAGTGTATCAAAAAACTCCCCCTTGAATGATGCTCGTGAATCTTTTGAACTACAATACTTCAGATCCTTTTGGTGTTGATGAGTGGTCAGCTGCAACTTGATCATCTTGATCTTCAGATTGCTTCAACTTCGTGTCTTCACTTTACGGCTTGTCATGTGACACGTTCTCTTCGCCTTTAGCTGCTTTTGTTGTCGCATCTGCACATACAAGAAAGCTAAACACGTAATGAGAACAGCTGCTTGGAATTTAGATAAATTAAACAAAAAGACACATATGAGATCAAATCTCAATCAAACACCGACCAACAACAGTTTGAAAGTTTTGAAAATGATCAATTTTAATCCCTTAGTTTCAAAACTTGTTAACTTCGACAGTTTATGAAGGTTCAATTGTTTTCTGGCTTACGATCATGATTTTGGGTAGGAGAGACTCGAGTTCCAACACCGGTCAATAAAAAAAAAACCAGAAGCAAAATCTTTTTGGCTTTATAAAGTTTATATTAAAACACACCTAAAATCTTTTTGGTATTTTTCATTTTTCAAATGTAAAGACGGAAAGCAATAAATAAATATTTACAGACATTCTTTTTGCGAGTTTCGAGGGTAAGAGAATCATATCAGTGTACGGTCAAGACAAAACGCTCTTTTTGTTCAATTAGTTAACATTTAGATAAACATCCTATAACAATTATCGATATTGTTGTCCACATAAGCTCAACTTATCAGATGTAATCATGGCGAAGGGATACGATTAGTGTATGATTTAAACTTACCGACCGGTGTTCATCCACACACGACACATTCCCGTATCAAGGTATGCACGAGAGTTCATCTTACTGGTGAGTATACCGTTTATCATCTGTTTGACCGTATAAAAGAATGTGAGAAACTCACTTATTTTGATTGAAAACAAGCCCTACGTGATAGAATCACTTATTGATGATGAACTTGATTTTCAGATGCATGAGGGCAAGTCCGAAGCAAGTCCGGAGCAAGTCCGGAGCAAGTCCGGAGCAAGTCCATGAACAGGTCAGTACTTTCGTACAGCAGAGAGACGAACTTGACTCCCGGATAAATGTGATATATTATCACTTATTTTGAGGGACATGTGATTGTTGATCACTTATTGAGGTCGAATGCAATATGTACACGTATGTATAGTATCATGGAAGATCTAGACTTCGTCTCCGTTATTTTTCGGTTTGATACAACCATGATACCCAGATGATAAGACAGCATACAGACCGAATATCTCAGAACCTCGGCAATCTCTCAAACGAAATTTCGGTACTAAGACCATATGCCAATGAGTGGTTCCCACCTGGTCTTCAGTCGATTTAAGGTTTATATCACCCTGCACACTTTAAAATGATTGTGAGCCTACCGATACATCTTAAATAGAGCTGCTTAACATTTTTCATTTTGCATTTTAGTTTAAAGAGGTTTAGACAGACCACTGATGTACTATCATTTTCTCTTTTGCTCGCCAGGAAACTCATTTTTGTTTTTCCAATGTTTTTGCGCTTTTGAAATTTTTCGATGTTTTTGAATTTTCAAATTTTGGATTTACTCCCCCTAAAATGAACAAACTATGATAAATTTAAAAAAACACAAAGGTATTTACAAAAACGATTTTCCGATTTTGGTTAACTCATGTTTTACCTCAAAGCCGTTTACCAAAATTAAGTTTTAATCAGAAATGATTTATCGAATTTTGGAAAAATCAGTTGGCATGTCGGTAATCGGTGCAGACCATGACAACATTGACAAGTTTCATATTGAAACGATCACGTGTGAGGTGATATTTGAGGTCAACGTGTCTGGCCAAAGAGTGCTGTACGAGATGATAATAATTCATAAAGCAGCTTAAATATCGATAAGTATAGGAGAGATTAGAAATTCAAAACCGTATCCTAAAACTGATTCGTGCATTGCCAGGAATCTGAGTGCTTTCCCAGACTGGATATCCACCCGGTGTGGATTTCAAAGTCGGTTTTATAGCTACTGAAAAATCTCTTCACAGCAACAAGATCATAAACCTCTGGGTTAGGCTGGTCTTCCACATTGCACCAGCGAAGGTCTTTGTCTTTCTCTTTCAGAAGTAGTGTGCGGTTGTTCAATCCACGCCAAGGCATCCGCACACCCGGTTGGTTTATTCAACAAACACATTTTCTTCAATTATACCGCGAAGAAATGTACACTGCACGTTCTTCTTGTTGATTTTGATTTGATACAAAAGCCCATTGAGTTGCACTTATAGATTGTTGACCAAAAACATTCTTTACCCATGCTGTTGCAGAGGTTTGATCTTGACCTGATTGTGGGTCCGTACTCCAATCCCACGGACTTGTACTACTTATATTTGATGTTAGAACGACTGTACCTGATAAAACACTTGAAAACACAAAGTTAGAACAGTTTTGCAAGTCTTCTGTTTAAAATTGACAACAGATCAGGATGTTTGATGAAATCCAATGGTGATTTCGTCGAAGTTATGTGTGACGAAAACAGTTGATCTCGGTGACAAATATGTGACGAAATTAATGTGTTTTCGTTGACTGAAATGAGACAAAATTACAGTGTTTTCGTTGAATGATATGTGACGAAATCAAAGTGAGTTTTCAAACACCAATATGTTAGACGAAATTGAGTGATTTCGTTGACAAGTATGAGTGAAGAAATCGGATTTCGTTGAGTGTATTGTTTGACGAATATCAATGGATTTTGTTGACTGTAAAGTTGACGAAATTAGATTTCGTTGAAAATGCACATGCTAACGAAAATAGGGATTTCGTAAGAGGGTGATTTCGTCCAGATTTCTTCTAGATGAGATTTCGTTGACTATGGTTCCCAGCTATTAGATATTTTTCAAACCTTATCCTCTGACAGGTTGACACCAAATTCAACAAACCATGCTTCTCTGATTTCGATACATCTTTTTCTCACCAACTAATGATCACAGTACACAATTTTCAAATACACTTGTAATATTATATTGATAAACACAATCACTTAGAATCATCAAACCTCAAATACATAAACATGCAGATAGCAGTTTGAATATTTCAAGAACACATTGAAGATATGAAGTTTCTGAAAATGATTTTGCCTATATTTTCAACAAAAACCCAAATGTCAACATGTATAGATGCAATATAACAGGTTTTCAATAAAACTATAGCAAAATAAAACTTGTAAACACAAATTTTCAGCAGAATATCCAGAAAGAAAAATAAAATTTTTCAAGAACAACAATCTGAAAATAACAAGAGCACACTTGTTTCAAACAACACAATGTTTGGTTTTAAACAAGGAAAAGAGCCATAGCTCTGATACCACTTGTAGGTCCGTTTTTCTCGGAGGATCCGATACGTAACCTATCCTTGTTTATCACAAACACTATCACGGGTGCGGAATCCCCGTAACGGTGCAAACCAAACAATGTAAAATGGACAACACAAACAGATAATCAAAGATTCACTTAGATTAACAGGATGAGAACAAACTGCAAACACATACACACAATGCTTGATGATAAACTCTCAGTTCTTTCTATGCTCTCATTTGAATATTTGTACTGACCAACGGCAAAAACCATTTGGACGAAAACCATCAGTGACGAAATCAGGGATTTCGCCACACACATAATGACGAAAACAAAAGGGATTTCGCCATATATGATTTTGACGAAATCACACAGAGATTTCGTCCAATATATGAATGAGTTTTTCATTTGACATCATCATGACATCACTAAGATGATGTCAAGGTGATGTGTCGACGGGACAGGTCCCGGCTCTCCGTGCTTCGCATGTCGAACTCTTGGGCGCACGATGGAGGAATGTCGCTACGTCAGGCTTGAGCCGAACCTAACCGTGTCGAACCGAGTCGAGTCGAACCGAGCCGAGTCGCGTCCACATAAAGTGTACCAACAAACTCCCCCTTGGACGCTACTCGTGATGGTTCGTCTTCCATGTCTTTTGTGTCGGAGGATCTTCCAAGGTCTTCACGTGTCGCAAATAAGGAGTGTATCAAAAAACTCCCCCTTGAATGATGCTCGTGAATCTTTTGAACTTCAATACTTAAGATCCTTTTGGTGTTGATGAGTGGTCAGCTGCAACTTGATCATCTTGATCTTCAGATTGCTTCAACTTCGTGTCTTCACTTTACGGCTTGTCATCTGACACGTTCTTTTCGCCTTTAGCTGCTTTTGTTGTCGCATCTGCACATACAACAAAGCTAAACACGTAATGAGAACAGCTGCTTGGAATTTAGATAAATTAAACAAAAAGACACATATGAGATCAAATCTCAATCAAACACCGACCAACAACAGTTTGAAAGTTTAGAAAATGATCAATTTTAATCCCTTAGTTTCAAAACTTGTTAACTTCGATAGTTTATGAAGGTTCAATTGTTTTCTGGCTTACGATCATGATTTTGGGTAGGAGAGACTTGAGTTCCAACACCGGTCAATAAAAAAAAACTAGAAGCAAAATCTTTTTGGCTTTTATAAAGTTTATATTAAAACACACCTAAAATCTTTTTGGTATTTTTCATTTTTCAAATGTAAAGACGAAAGCAATAAATAAATATATACAAAGAAGCAGAAACTGAAAGCAGTAAATAAATATTTACAGACATTCTTTTTGCGAGTTTCGAGTGTAAGAGAATCATATCAGTGTACGGTCAAGCCAAAACGCTCTTTTTGTTCAATTAGTTAACATTTAGATAAGCATCCTATATCAATTATCGATATTGTTGTCCACATAAGCTCAACTTATCAGATGTAATCATGGCGAGGGGATACGATTAGTGTATGATTTATACTTACCGACCGGTGTTCATCCACACACGACACATTCCCGTATCAAGGTATGAACGAGAGTTCATCTTACCGGTGAGTATACCGTTTATCATCTGTTTGACCGTATAAAAGAATGTGAGAAACTCACTTATTTTGATTGAAAACAAGCCCTACGTGATAGAATCACTTATTGATGATGAACTTGATTTTCAGATGCATGAGGGCACAGGAGCAAGTCCGGAGCAAGTCCGGAGCAAGTCCGTGAACAGGTCAGTACTTTCGTACAGCAGAGAGACGAACTTGACTCCCGGATAAATGTGATATATTATCACTTATTTTGAGGGACATGTGATTGTTGATCACTTATTGAGGTCGAATGCAATATGTACACGTATGTATAGTATCATGGAAGATCTAGACTTCGTCTCCGTTATTTTTCGGTTTGATACAACCATGATACCCAGATGATAAGACAGCATACAGACCGAATATCTCAGAACCTCGGCAATCTCTCAAACGAAATTTCGGTACTAAGACCATATGCCAATGAGTGGTTCCCACCTGGTCTTCAGTCGATTTAAGGTTTATATCACCCTGCACACTTTAAAATGATTGTGAGCCTACCGATACATCTTAAATAGAGCTGCTTAACATTTTTCATTTTGCATTTTAGTTTAAAGAGGTTTAGACAGACCACTGATGTACTATCATTTTCTCTTTTGCTCGCCAGGAAACTCATTTTTGTTTTTCCAATGTTTTTGCGCTTTTGAAATTTTTCGATGTTTTTTAATTTTCAAATTTTGGATTTACTCCCCCTAAAATGAACAAACTATGATAAATTTAAAAAAACACAAAGGTATTTACAAAAACGATTTTCCGATGTTGGTTAACTCATGTTTTACCTCAAAGCCGTTTACCAAAATTAAGTTTTAATCAGAAATGATTTATCGAATTTTGGAAAAATCAGTTGGCATGTCGGTAATCGGTGCAGACCATGACAACATTGACAAGTTTCATATTGAAACGATCACGTGTGAGGTGATATTTGAGGTCAACGTGTCTGGCCAAAGAGTGCTGTACGAGATGATAATAATTCATAAAGCAGCTTAAATATCGATAAGTATAGGAGAGATTAGAAATTCAAAACCGTATCCTGCAACTGATTCGTGCATTGCCAGGAATCTGAGTGCTTTCCCAGACTGGATATCCACCCGGTGTGGATTTCAAAGTCGGTTTTATAGCTACTGAAAAATCTCTTCACAGCAACAAGATCATAAACCTCTGGGTTAGGCTGGTCTTCCACATTGCACCAGCGAAGGTCTTTGTCTTTCTCTTTCAGAAGTAGTGTGCGGTTGTTCAATCCACGCCAAGGCATCCGCACACCCGGTTGGTTTGTTCAACAAACACATTTTCTTCAATTATACCGCAAAGAAATGTACACTGCACGTTCTTCTTGTTGATTTTGATTTGATACAAAAGCCCATTGAGTTGCACTTATAGATTGTTGACCAAAAACATTCTTTACCCATGCTGCTACAGAGGTTTGATCTTGACCTGGTTGTGGGTCCGTACTCCAATCCCACGGACTTGTACTACTTATATTTGATGTTAGAACGACTGTACCTGATAAAACACTTGAAAACACAAAGTTAGAACAGTTTTGCAAGTCTTCTGTTTAAAATTGACAACAGATCAGGATGTTTGATGAAATCCAATGGTGATTTCGTCGAAGTTATGTGTGACGAAAACAGTTGATCTCGGTGACAAATATGTGACGAAATTAATGTGTTTTCGTTGACTGAAATGAGACAAAATTACAGTGTTTTCGTTGAATGATATATGACGAAATCAAAGTGAGTTTTCAAACACAAATATGTTAGACGAAATTGAGTGATTTCGTTGACAAGTATGAGTGAAGAAATCGGATTTCGTTGAGTGTATTGTTTGACGAATATCAATGGATTTTGTTGACTGTAAAGTTGACGAAATTAGATTTCGTTGAAAATGCACATGCTAACGAAAATAGGGATTTCGTAAGAGGGTGATTTCGTCCAGATTTCTTCTAGATGAGATTTCGTTGACTATGGTTCCCAGCTATTAGATATTTTTCAAACCTTATCCTCTGACAGGTTGACACCAAATTCAACAAACCATGCTTCTCTGATTTCGATACATCTTTTTCTCACCAACTAATGATCACAGTACACAATTTTCAAATACACTTGTAATATTATATTGATAAACACAATCACTTAGAATCATCAAACCTCAAATACATAAACATGCAGATAGCAGTTTGAATATTTCAAGAACACATTGAAGATATGAAGTTTCTGAAAATGATTTTGCCTATATTTTCAACAAAAACCCAAATGTCAACATGTATAGATGCAATATAACAGGTTTTCAATAAAACTATAGCAAAATAAAACTTGTAAACACAAATTTTCAGCAGAATATCCAGAAAGAAAAATAAAAATTTTCAAGAACAACAATCTGAAAATAACAAGAGCACACTTGTTTCAAACAACACAATGTTTGGTTTTAAACAAGGAAAAGAGCCATAGCTCTGATACCACTTGTAGGTCCGTTTTTCTCGGAGGATCCGATACGTAACCTATCCTTGTTTATCACAAACACTATCACGGGTGCGGAATCCCCGTAACGGTGCAAACCAAACAATGTAAAATGGACAACACAAACAGATAATCAAAGATTCACTTAGATTAACAGGATGAGAACAAACTGCAAACACATACACACAATGCTTGACGATAAACTCTCAGTTTCTCTCTATGCTCTCATTTGAATATTTGTACTGACCAATGGCGAAAACCCTTTGGACGAAAACCATGTGTGACGAAATCAGGGATTTCGCCACACACATAATGACGAAAACATAAGGGATTTCGCCATATATGATTTTGACGAAATCACACAGAGATTTCATCCAATATATGAATGAGTTTTTCATTTGACATCATCATGATATCACTAAGGTGACGTCATGGTGATGTGTCGACGGGACAGGTCGCGGCTCTCCGTGTTTCGCGTGTCGAACTCTGGGGTGCACGACGGAGGAATGTCGCTACGTCGGGCTTGAGCCGAACCTAACCGTGTCGAACCGAGCCGAGTCGCGTCCACATAAAGTGTACCAACAATATATATATATATATATAAATGAAATATTATCCAAATTGAAAACCATAAAAATGAATCCATGTACTGAGTGCTTTATTCTAGTCTGCTAACATTAAGTAATACCAAACAATATTTATAGTAATATATGTTTATCTTATATTATATAATATAAGAAGGTTATAAAAGAAATATATGAATTATTATTAAAATACTTTACTGTTCATGAGTACTTTGAAATAAAATGTGTACTAGGTTTTTTTTCCTCTACGATACGCGGAGGGAGTTTGATCTTTTTTTCCCGTGGTACGTGGTGTGAAATTGGTCGTTTTCGACTTGGCTCATCGGTACCATAAAAGCGAAGATCGATAAGGTTTCAATAATGCCAATTATAAAAAGGGGTTTCTATCCGCTCTATATGGCGGGAGTTTGATCGTGTTTTCCCGTGCTACTCGGTGTGACTTTGGTCGTTATCGACTCGACTCATCGGAAACCATGAAAATATTGGTAACAGGTTTTTCCCTTGTGGTACGTGACGGGAGTATGCTCATCATTCTCCCATGTTACGCGGTGGGAGTATGATCGTTTTCATCCGTTCTACGTGACGTTACTTTGGTCGTTATCCGCTCGACTCATTGTAAACCATAAAACCGAATATGGATATCAGTTTCGAGAATACCAATTAAAAAATAGGTTTTACCTAGCGCAACATGCGGGAATTTGGTCGTTTTCCCCCATGCTACGCAATGTGACTTTGATCGTTATCAGTTCGACTCATTGGAAACCACAAAATCGAAAAGCGATAAAAGCGAATATCATTACTGGGTTTCTCCCGTGCTACACAACACGAGTATGATCAGTTTTCCCTCGTGTTACACGGCTTGACTTAGTCGTTATCAGCTCGACTCATTGGAAAACCATAAAAGTGAATATAGATTTTGGTTTCGATAATACCAAGTAAAAAAACAAAAAACACAGGTTTTTCCCATCGCACTATGCGGCGGGAGTTTGATTGTTTTTCCTCCGTGCTACGCGGCGTGACTTTGGTCATTATCAGCTCTACTCATCGAAAACTATAAAAGCGGTAATCGATAAAAGAAAATACTAAAACCGGTTTCAGTTATAGCATGAAAAAAACAAAAACAAGAACCATTAAAAATAAAAATCGTAAAAGACAAAAAAAATGGTCACTATTCATAAGATCTTTTATTAATTGTTATTATATAGTTGGATTCCTTCACGCTTCGCAACAGGCTTTCAGTCAGTATCGGTTCAGTTGATTACAGTAACATACGATACAGGCATTCGGTGTAGAAATTAAAACGTATTTACATCGATTGAAATCTAAAAAAACGAATACCTGTACAGGTACCGGTTTGTTCGATCAATATCGGTTCGGTTCGTTCCGATACAAGTAATAGTATTACGATACCAAAATAATATTCTTTAATATGTTTAAGGCTAATAGTAAATATAATAAAAAACAATTATCATATTAAAATAAAAATAATAAACTTACTAAAAAAAGCTATATATATATATATATATATATATAGGCAAAGTGTAGGATACAAATTTCCTAATCGTACATTACATACACGACTGTAGTGGCCGTACACGTGTCATGATCCGTTTTTATTTGATAAGGTTAAATCAGACAATTAATTCAATCATCTGAGGGCAAATTCGTTTCATTCAATCAGCGAGAAGTTCGTTACACTAATATCCCGGTAATTATCATTCTAATTAGTTTCAAATTTTTCATAATTCTCAAATTGCAGCTTTCGTTCTTCTGCGTTAGGGTTTGATTCAATTGTTTTTTTTCGATGGATCCACAGAGCAGCACCGGACGAAACACAGATGTTGATTTTGAAGAAACTCGACCGATCGGTGATCATGCTCAATTATCAGCATATCAGAGAGTTTCGATTGAGGATGTTTTAAATTCGCAACATGCAAATCCAAATCCAAATCCAAATGCAAGTACAAGTGCTGTAAACAAGTGTTCTAATGGTAACTAGGTTTATTATGGTCGCCGCGTTGCGGCGTACTTCTTTTGTGATTTAGTCTATGTTTATATGTATTTTGAAATCACTGCGAGAGCCTTGCGCATGGAACCACTGACAAAAATTAAAAAAATGTAAAAAAAAAACACTAAAAGAGAACCTGAAGAAAATCAACCAAAAAGTTATATGGTAATGATGTTCGTATGAAACTCATGGTCAGATATGAGCCAATGGTATTGGGTATCGGTACCGAATTTCCCGAAATATATTGAGTAACAATTCAGTACCGACTTTTGGAGTTCATGGTACCGGTTCGCCACCGGTTTTACCTTCATAAACCAGTACCGTAACAGCATTTTTGGTACAAGTATCGATTCGGATTCGGTATCGGTTGGCACCGTGCTCATCCCTACCCCTGAAACTAAAATAAATAAATCATTAAAAGTTAAAGAAAACCAACAAAAAGTTGTGCGATAGCGTTATTGTTCGTACAATCGTACGGTACTCGTTATTAACGATGAAACAACGATACCATGTAGCATTAAAACACTATTCATTAACTTTGTTTATATAGGTAATAGGTAATAGTTAATATAATAGATATAAAAAAAATGTAAAGAGTGGGACTTGAACCCATCCCCTTTGCAAACTAAAACACCACACAAACCACTTTACCAAACATACAAATAGATCATATTAAAGAAACCAAAAGTATATAAACAATTACATCAAAGGATGGAACTCACTATAAAGAAGTCAACAAAGACAACCAACCAATAAGAAAAATTTACTATTCGTTACTATTCATCATGATGTGACAACTACTATTCATAAGCTTGGTTTATTAATATATAGGATAATTATGTTAATTCAGAACTTTAAATTGTTCATAGACTTGTTTTGTTTAATCGTAGCAATGATTTTTGCATTGTTGTAGCTGTTTTTGAAGTTTGAATGTTGAGTATATTTTGATATGAAAGCAACATGTATAAGTTCGCATGTTATGAGTCTTTCAATTCGCATGTGATGTTTATTCTGTTTACGGATTTTGGCATGTTATGGTATAATAAATCGCATGTGTTAAACATATTCATCAAAATCATCATTTTTCGCATGTTATTGTTCATACAATTCGCACGTGTTGTTGTTCTTACGATGAAATTATGCAGTTATTAATATATCGCATGAAATGAGGCCGATAATTCGCATGTGTTTTTTTATTTGATTTATGTAGATGAAAGTGTTTACACTCCGGAGGTTGAAGCATCAGCTACACCCGTGGTTGGAATGCAATTTACCTCTATTGAACAAGCATATGCGTTTTACAAATCATATGCTAAGTTAGCTGGTTTTTCTACTCGGAAGGGTGGTGAAGTACACAATGGTGGTATAATCAAAACTAAGTATTTTGTTTGTTCTAAAGAGGGTCATAAGCCATTGTGTATTGAAGATCGTTATTCGAAGTCAAAAAAGCAATTCAAATCAAGGAACAGGGGGACCATTAGAACCGGATGCAAAGCTCAACTTATGATTTGCATGGTGGATGGTAGATTATATACAGTAAAGAGATTTGTTGATGGCCATAATCATAAGTTTGTATGTCCACATGATATTCATATGCTGCCAGCATACAGACAATTCTCAGGTGTCCAGGAGGAGATGTTATGGGAACTAGGCACTTTAAACCTTGGTCTTGTCAAAGCTTTCCATATATTGAGGAAATGTTATGGTGGTTTCGAGAACGTTGGCACCACGGTTGATGATTGCAAAAATTTTAGGAATCGAATTAACAAGTATATAGGAGTATGACGCTGACATGGTGATTAGTAGGATGACCGACAAAAAACAGTATTTAGTTGATTATTCGTTTGAATATTCTGTTGATGATGACAAACGGTTAACTGGTTTGTTCTGGGCACATGGGTTATGCAAATGTAACTTTATGGAGTTAGGGGATGTGATATCGTTCGATGCAACTTTCAAGACAAACAGGTAAGTGTTTCAAGACAAGCATGTTTTTTATTTATTTTTCGCATGTTATATGATTTTCCTAAACTTGCAATAGCGCATGTTATTATATATTGAACAGCAGGTGTTGAATATATCACATGTTATACTGTATTTTTTCGCATATGATATCTGTCTATTTCGCATGATTTAAATGTGTACTTCGCATGTGTTTGTTCAGGTACAAGATGGTGTTTGTTCCGTTCACTGGCATTGACAATCACTGTCGAAATGTAACCCTTGGAGCTGGGTTGTTGGCATCGGAGATCACTGAATCCTATAAATGGCTTCTGAATTCATTCATAAAGTCATTTGGTCGGCAGCCAAAGGTTGTAGTGACGGACCAAGACCCTGCTATGAAACAGGCTATTGAGGAGGTTTTTTCTGCCAGTAGACACAGGTTGTGCATGTGGCACATAATGAAAAAAATGGCAGATAAGGTATAGCATGCTATATTGTCTTTCATTAGCGTTTTTTGTATAATATAGATTTTGTTATAGGCTGATATAAAAAGCATTTATCGGTATAGGTTGGACACGAGTTGTGCAATAATGATGAGTTTAAAAGGAGGATGTGCGACATTGTATGGACTGATTCCATTGAGCCTGAAGAATTCGAGAGACAGTGGAAGTTGGTGATGATTGAGTACGGTCTCACTGAAAACAAATGGATTGATGATTTGTTTTCGATGAGATACATGTGGATTCCGGCTTTTTACCGGCATGAGCCCATGCGAACAACTTCGAGATCAGAGAGCGAGAATCATTTTTTTTGCCAGGTGGCAAACTCATAACTCACTCTTGTAGAGTTTATGAATCATTTTGACGGTGCAATGGATGTCCAAAGGTTCAATCACAAAAAGAATGATCATATTTCGAGATATACTGAGCCTAATGATTGGAGCCAAACTACTTTGGAAAAAGATGCTGCTAAGATATACACCAGGTCTATATTCTTTGATCAGCAAATAGAGATACATGGAACTATTACCGAATGTCTGCCGATGGACACCAAAATCGAGGGTCCACAGATCAGGATATCTTTGAAAGACTTTAAAGCTCATGGAGATGGGTTATTAGAGGTATTATAGCATATATATTTAAAACATGCGATTTTGAAAACCTACATGCGAATTTCATTTCAGAACATGATTTTGCAATATGCGATTTTGATGACGCATGCGATTTTAAATTAATATAATTAAATGATTTTTTAGAAATGCGAAATTGTTAATTTACGCACGCCATGTTAATTTTTAATATATATATATATATTTGGTTTTCTTAGGCGTGGTTCAAGAATCTTGAAAATGATGTAACTGCACAGTGTAGTTGTTTGCGTTTTGAGCAGTACGGGCTGCTATGTAAACACATCTATTTTCTTTTCAAGATGCTTGGTGTTAAAGAAATACCAAACAAATATGTTATGAAGAGATAGACAAAGGATGTGGTCACGAATGTATTAAATGTGAAGTTCGATATAAAGGTGGGTGATAAGGATGTGCAACACAAGGCTAAACAGATTGCTCGTGAAATCATTCACACATGGGAGTATTTGGTTAGCAATTTGAGTTCCGACCTTGATCAACTTGTTTTAGTGAGGGATCAAATGAGGCAGCTTAAAGAGAGAGTTGATCAGAGTCGTATAAACAAGCAGCTTGATCCAAAGTTTGACCGATTTTCAAAGTTGATTGGTTACCAATAACCAGTAACTAATGCACCTCCTACTGTCCGTGTGTCGGCTGGTATAAGAAACAAAGGTCATGGCTCGCATAAAAGGATTAAATCCAAAAAGGAACAAATGATCAGCCGCAAAGAAAAAAGGTCAAGGACATGTAGTGTATGAAATGAAAAAGGCCACGATATTCGAACTTGCGAGATACTGAAAGGCAAACAACAATGCAAACAACAAAAGAAGATGAAGGGAGTCCAGGTTGAAAAAGATCCCAGAGACAAAGACAAAGACAACGAGGTCGAAGACGATGAAGAGGAAGATGAGTTTGAAGATTACAGTGGAAGTAGTGATGATGGCACTGAAGAAGAAGATCTGTGGGAGGAGGTTTTAGATGAGGAAGATTAATTTTTTTTAATGTACATGCGATTTTATACGAAACACATGTGATTTTATATTCATATGTTTATATCATACATTCATGCGATTTAGTATGTAAACATGCGATTTTATAGGCGTCAGTTTATAACTAGTCTTACATGCGATTTCACTTTTAGCACATGCGATTTTGATTTATCTTGTTTTTTGTGGCAAAGATGTCTAAATCATTCATGCGATATATATTATAATGAAGCATAAGATGTATTCAAAACATGTACCCAAAATATAAAGTAGTTGTTATTGTCTATCACAGCTAAAACCATAAAACGATTAAACAGAAATTTAGTTACTTGAAGGAAAGATGTTGTCACGTTCAGCCGAGCTTAACTCCATCTTCTCCTTTACAGTGTTTAGAGCATCTTTCAGGAAAGAGAAGGCTAAGTCATCAGCTCGAGATTGTTCCTTTATGTGATTCAAAGCTACGTATCTGAAGCTTGATGGTGGTTCTTCAAGTAGTCTCTCTCACATCTCTTGATTTTTCTTGATTTCTTCAAGAATCTTCCCCTGCACATTAAGAATCAAATGAGAAGAGGTGACATCGGTGCTTTTTTCTGTCAATGTGCGAGTTGACAATAGTTCCTTTATTGCAATGTTTTTTATTTTTTCTGAATCTTCAGATGCCATTTTTTGTGGGTGTGTTGTGTGTGTTTTGGTGTTGTATGTGTTAATATGGAAGGTAGTTACTTGGGTATTTTATATTAAAATAGTAAATTTATTATGTAGGTAGGGTGGTAAGTTCAGTAGTATTTATGGTAAAATTGACCATTACACGTCAAATTACAGTTACATCGGTAATAAATTCATTTTTTTATAAAATAGTTAATTTTTATTTATTTTAGTTATTGATTCGTAATTTTTTTTTTTTTTTTGTATTTTTTAGGACAAAGTTATTTGAAAGTATTAGCAGCATTTTATTCAAAATCGCATATGATTCGAAAACGAATTCACAAACTATAAGAAATCTCAAAGATAATTAACTTTTTTTGAAATCGCATGTGTAAAATCATGAATTCGCAAACTATAAGAAATTTCAAAGTTTATTAACTTTTTTTGAAATCGCATGTGTCTAAATCATGAATTCGCACGTCATAAGACATCTTAAACATTATTACCTTTTTTTAAATCGTATGTGGTAATTTATGATTTCGCACACTTTACAAAAAACACAACCTTTCTTTTTGTCTGCAGTGTTTTTCGCACGTTTTATATGTATTTCGCATATTTTTTTTTATTTTCATACTGCATCATCTTCTTCGATAGACGGTCTATCGATTTGTTTCAGTTCTGAACTTCCAAATTCAGTAGATAATGAAATCGCAGAAGGAGTTGGTGAATAAGAATCGATAGATTTTTTATTACTTGTTGGATTTTCGAATACGATCTTCAATAAGAATCTTACGGTATGATTTGTGGGTTTTCGTTGCTGATTATCAGGGGGGGTTTTGATTTCGCAATGGACGATTTTAACCTTGGTGGTTTCATTTATTTATTTTAAATTGATTAATTTAATTCTTAAACACGCGGTTTAAATGAGATGATCTGACGGTTGTGGTTATAGCGTACATAATATAGGATTAGGGGATTTGTATGATAACCGGCCTATATATATATATATATATATATATATATACTACTTTAATAAGGATATAGGAAGGACAGAATGGTAATTCAGCAAGGTGTTGAAAACACCCTCAATGCACAATGTACAAGTCTTAAGGCACCAAGAAACACAAACTTTTTACCCTTCTACTGATTCATCATCAACCGTCCATTTTTTCCCTTTTTCACACGGATCACGATCTGGACGGCTGATATTCACTTCAGACGGATCGCGATTTCCATTCCCTCCTCTCTCATAACTCACATCTCACAAACTTCAACTTTCTCCTCTCTTTCTCTCTCTTTCTCTCAGATTAGATCTGGAGCGTTTGAACCACCGGTGGAGGAGATTAGGGCTCCGGCGTCCGTGATGAAAAATGTCTGGAGTGCTGATGGTTTGAGATGAAATCAGATGATGAACAACCGGATTTGAAGAAACCCTAACCGAAGGTTTCTTCCGATCTTATCTGTTGTGGTTTCTTCCGGTCTTCCCTGATGTGGTAAGTGAAGATTCCAGCGATCTAGGGCTTAAACAAGCTTTCTCCAGCAACTTGGTAAGAATCGACACCTATAAAATCGTTTATTTTTCTGTTTTTTTATGAATATATGGCTCCAAAAATCGGATTTCCCACTTCCTGGTGTTAGTCTTTCATGGAAATGGAAAGCATATTGGATTTCTTTGAAAAGGTAACCGGAGCTACTGGATTTCTGGGAAAAAGTAAGCATTTCACTGATCATATTTTATGCTTTTATGTATGTGTTGACCAGTCGATTTAAGGGTTTAGTTCTGTGGTTTCATTTTTTCCGTTCACTTTGAGCAAAGATTAACTATGGTCTTAACTGATCTGCATTGAAAACGAGTTGCATGTCGAATCAATCATGTTTTTGTTGTACTTTTGCTGCTCATTGTTTGTAGATTGTGTGTGTATATTTTATATGCTACTGATGAAATATGAAATGATTTTTTATACTAATTTAAGTGTAGCTAAAGAAGGAAGGGAGGTGGACTGGATGTGAAATACACAAATTTCAGGTTCTTAATCATGGTAAAAAAATAGTGTGATTTCTTAGTATCTTCCGTATTCACTTTATTGTTATTCTCTTGTGTTCATGTTATTATTATTCTCATTCTGTATTCATTTAATCGGGTCGTGATTTTGAAGATTAGATTAGATTGGGTTTTTTATGATAATTATGGAATGCATATTACAAATGAATGAATTAGTTTCTGCTGGGTAGTGGGTAGTAATAATATGTGTAGTACTTGCTAAAAATTAAATAAACATAATAGATGAATGTTGGCATTGTGATTTCTTTTTGTTATACCATTAAACCGGTTGTAGAGAAATGTTTATTGGCCAGGTTTGGCTCAATTTGGGACAATCATTTTGGTGGATGGCATCAACATCGAGCTTTTAATCATTTCGGTGGATGGCATCATTTCGATGGCTGAAGATACTTTACTATATTAAGCTTTTGTAAGCAAGCCAATCTTCAGAAACTTTGATTTTATATGGTTTATAAATGGTATGTAGATATTTGTTGATATTGATGGTTCCTCCTTTTATCTTCAAAGTGTAATAAAATTTAAGTTATATTCATTTTTAGTTAACATTCTCATCGTTTATATAAAACTGCGTCACTTGATGTGCTTGCTTTTAGTTATATTCATTTTGCCATGAAACACTGGATTTTTAGTTGGAGCGATTGCAGATTTATTGTCATAGTGGATCTTTGTTAGAGTAGATTGAAGCCATTTTAATT